>CM045905.1:2742543-3150193 GCA_025169955.1 Salix arbutifolia
CCCCCCCCCCCCCCCCCCCGGTTGGATGTATCTTTCCTTTATATTCAATGGGCATTTCAAGGATTGAAGATAAGCTTCGGATAGTGTATAATAAGAAAGAGAGGAAGGATATTGGAAGTTTACACCTCCCACAAGTTGAAACCGCCATTCTATTAAGCATTCACACCTTGCGTTTGTTTGGCAAAAGGCAGTTAGACAATGGCCTAAATTCATGGTTCACTTCATATTATGGAGCTCTTTTTTACTGACGTTATCAGCTGGAATTCTTTTAATTTGTTTCCAAAGGGCTACTACTGATGGTGTTGGAGTTTGTCTTATTGCTTTTGCAATTGGAAATGGCTTATATTCCTGCTGGGTTACTCCAAGAATTGGGTTTTGCAGCAAGATTCTGATCAAATCACTGGAACCGGTTCCGAAATTCCAGGACTTGAACCAACCCACTTACTGTATGCTTGGAGTTGGATTCTTGTGGATGTCTCTTTGGATTTTAGCCGTGATTGGAGCCATGAATTTCTACTTCCCTCCTTTGATCATCATTGCACTGGGGCTAAGCTTGGCCTGGACTGCAGAAGTTATGAGGAATATAGTTAATTTGACAGTTTGCAGGGTAATGACTCTCTATTATCTTCGAGGAATGCAATCTAGTACTCAATATTGTTTCCAAAGAGCTTTAACTCAGAACCTTGGAAGTGCTTGTTTGGGGTCTCTATTTGTGCCTGCCATTGAAGCGCTGAGAATTGTTGCTCGGGGTTTGAATTTGCTAGAGGGGGAGGACGAGTTCATGTTTTCTTGTGCTCATTGCTGCCTTGGAATTATGCAGTCTATCTTCAGATATGGAAATGGCTGGGCCTTTGTGCAGGTATTATCTCTTTTGAAACTTAACCCCAACAAATCTGCTTACGTCTCGCCGTGTTCCATGTTAGAGATTCTAAACAGCAGGATTAGCACATAAAAGCTAAATTGAAGCGGCGATCTGCCCGAACTGAAACTAGTGTATAACCTGGCATTGCAAAACAAATCAGTTCTGTCTGGTTTTTGCTAGTTCACAGACCTTTTTTGGTGCTGTTTCTGATAGTTCAGTTACCTGTCATTTATCCAAGTTATCATCTCCAATATTTATTTAGTCCATATCGCCTTATCTGTAGACTCAATTATTTGCCAAAGAATGGCTAATGACCAGCTCAGAATGATTGATCGCGTGAACCGTTGATGCAGATAGCTGCATATGGAAAAGGATTCGTGCGGGCATCACAAGACACCTGGCAACTCTTTGAGAGACGCGGAATGGAATCCATTGTTGACGCGGACATAACCAGCTCGATTTGCTTCCTCACAGGTGTTTGCAGTGGATCTATTTGTGTGATTGTGGTGGCTGCCTGGACTGCCAAAGTGCATCAAACCTTCACTGCCACTCTCTCGCTCCTCTCCTTTTTCATTGGATACCTCATGGTTGGTGGCACCTCTTACCTTATTTGTTTTTGTGTTCGGATTTCAACTTGGATTTTCTATAATCTACAGCAGAATCTCTTCAACCAGCAAGTTGATTAACACAATTCTTTGTTCAATTTGATCTGTCAGACCAGGATTGCCATGGCATTGCCGCACGCCTGTGTGAGCTGTTACTACGTTTGCTATGCAGAAAATCCTGACGCCACCTTTTTTGATCAAACCATCAAGGATCGTCAGAACATGATGAACTCGGATCGCGAAGTGGTCGTGCCCACACCTCGAGTACCCCGTAGATTTTCATCCTAGCACATGAGCTGAGGGAGGCATTATTATGGGACCCCGCTGGGATTCCAAATCAACAAGGCTACAATGACAAAATTGTCTTTCGGTCTTGTCCTCTGTATCTACTTTTAGGATATTCATCAGAAGTAATCGATAAAAGCTTCTCCATTATTGCTGTACCAATTATTGCTTAACCTAGCTGCACATCAATCATTCTTGTGAACCTGTAGCTTGCAGGAAATCTCCTCGGCCTGGATAGGTGTGCATGGAAAATGGAGGAGCCTTGCCAATGCATCAGAACAGAGAGGATATATAAAATTATATTTATACATTTATAAATAAAAAATACTTTAAAAAATAACTAATCTAAACTTTCAATCATTCAACAAATAGCTCTGTGCCACGACTCAAAATCATTTTGATGTCTGATGAAATTCATACCGAGTAAAATTACCTTTACCTTTCTTGGGAACCTCGAGGAGAACGTGTTGAATGTGACACCCACCATACAGGAGGGAAAGTCTTTACTATGTCCCATCATGTTTCTAGTGGCTGTGTCTGTGTTTTTTAAGAGTATTTTTATTTTTTAAGCTGAGAATATATTAAATTTATATTTTTTAATAACCTTGATATTAAAAATAAAAAAATCAATAAAAAATATTTTAAAATGTTTTTACATAAGAAATTATGCACTAAACACTCCTGACATGACGAGGTGCACTGCACTAGCGGCCAACAAACAGGCACTGTTTATATTCGAGATTTATCTAGTTATAAATTAGAAACAAAGATTTCGGTTTCTGTCTCTCGAGTCTCGAGTGACCTTATGGGTTTTTATTATAATTTTTCTTCTTCTATTTCTGTCTATAATCTTCCAGAAGCACCGTCCGTTGACTCAGATTTAGCTCAAAAACCCTAAACAAACAATGAATCATGACAGGAAGAATTGATATAATCTGACTTCTTTTTTATAACCTATGCTCTTGAACATGCAATAAGCTAATGATTAACGTTAAACATTAATAAAATATATACATATTTTTGATCACTTTTCAAAAAAAATAAAATGGGAAAGCATTAAATTTGAACAATAGAACGTTTAATAAATTAGAGCAACCTACAAATCCCCCCAAATATACAATTTTTTTATTTTTTACATTAAATTATTATTTTTTAATATTTTTAGATTATTTTGATGTCAAAATTAATTTTTAAGAAATAAAAAAATATTATTTTAATACATTTCTAAATATATATTTTTTAAAATAATATCAATAACACTTCTAAACAGTCACATAATAAATTAGCGCAACCTACAAATCCCCCCAAATATACAGTTTTTTATTTTTTTTTAAATCCTTAATTGTGTTCCTAAAACTAACGATGTAACGAATAAACAGGAATAATACCTTTTCTAAATAAATTTATTTCTTCACGTATAATTTTTTCCCCTTGCCGCACTATTTTAAAAAACAACATTGTCAATATTGTTTTGGGTAGTTTTTTTATTTTTTTAATTAAAATGAAATATTTCGGTTTTGGAATGTTTCGACACATCGTTTCATGATTTACTGTTTATATATATATATATATAATTAAATATATTAATTCCAAAAAAAATATTTCAAATCCAATAATAAAATTATTTAGAATTGTATAATTTAATCTAAAAAAAGACAATAAAATAATTTTTCTGAACAAAATTATAAATATTTATAATATTATAAAAATATCATCATCAATCTAACAAGATCATTACATTCTTTGATTGTTTTGAAATATTAACAATATATATATATAAATATGTCAAAACTCCTCATAAAATTTTATCTCAATCTAACAGTTAGATTAAGAGATATGATTTATATTGTAAAATATTTTATTATTTAAAAAAAACATTATTTGACCAAAAAATTCAAAACGAGATGAAATTTAAACTGAGATAAAAACAACACCATTTTATTTTATTTTTTTAATTAGTATAAAATATTTCGGCCGAAACAAAACAAAACAACAACCCTACCCCCAACTGGTCGTGTTTCGGTGCAGAAACCACGTCTCCGGAGTCCCAGTGTCGCGATCTTCGGGAAATTATCAAACTCTGAAGTATTGGGGTGGCGTTTATATAGGAAATTGAAAATGCACCAAAATCTCCCGCTACAAAATGATAACATCTACGGACACGCCAGTTCCACAGCAATTAATCCTGTTCTGATATCAGCATCTACCACACCTAATAACTAACTAGCATATTGAAGGACCACGGTTCAACATGTGCGTTCCTCACATCCCATGGTCATACACAATAGTAGCCTCCACAAGAACACTAGCTAGAGAGACATCGAGGTCTGGACAAAATCTAAAAGCCATCACAAATCTCCAACTCTTATTTTATCTTGACTAACCTCGAAGAGATGATTTGTAGGGATAAACAGAAACAAAATTACCAGTCAGCTCACAGTTTTTGGGAAAGAAAACACATGGGATAGGTAGTGCAAATGCTATATCCTGATAGTAGTGGTAAAATCGATACTAAATACCAGCAGCAGACTTTCAAAATTGCATAAAAAAAAAAAAAAAACTCAGGAAGAAGGTGCAAATACACACAGCAATGCTAATCCCAGTATATATGGAGGAAGCAGTAAATAGAAACAGCAAGGCAACTCCTGCTCCCCAAGTGGATCGTTAACAAGGATAAACAAACTTCGGTACAAACAAACAGTATTCCAATTAACATGACAAAAGCAAGTAATGCCCACTTCTCCAGCTAGCCAGTTACCTTTCACCATCATTCCATTTTTTATTCCACCTTGGTGCTGGCTTTTGCCTCTGACTTTGATTCTGGATGAGCTTCCACAGGCCTGGCATCAGCAGAACAGCACCCGCCACCATGGTGGTGGTGATGGTGACCATGGTGATGACTCTGCTTTCCCTTGAGCTGCTTCCTCATATCATATGCATCCTCCCCATCTGCATAATACTTGGCCTCCACATCATGAATCTTATAGCCCAAAGTTTCAGTATACAGATTGAATGCTGCCCGATTACTCTTCCTCACATGCAGCGACACATACTCTGCTCCAAAAACCTGCTCCACAAACTTAAGCAATAAGAAACATATGATAAAATGCAAACCCAATATGATAAAATGCAGATTTATGACAGTAAAAGAACATAAATCTAATCACTAAAGATAGCCATGTATCTCCAAAATGCAAATCAAATATGTCAAAATGCCCTCTAAAAATTTCAATTAGATTACAATAAATTACATATATTTTACTGATCAAATAAAAACAAAACTTAAAGGTACCTAAACTAGAAATGGGTATCAATTAATGCATCCACCCTATTGATTGATCTGCAGTTCAATTACATTCCACATACACTGCCAAATTCTACACAAAACACTGATAAAAAAAAACCAACCAAACATTCTAAAAACAACAAATTCTCAAAATTTATGCATTTCATCCAACGATTCAGAAGATATCGAACCTAATCACTCAAACCCCTAAAATCTCATGTGCACAGAAGAAACACACCAAAAGAATAAAACAAATCAACGCATTTCATCCATTCATTAAAAATAATAAAAATCTAACGATTCCTATCCCTAATTTCTCGTTTGCACAATCAATAAAAAAGACTCGAGGAAACAAATGAACTAAAATAAGTAATAAAAGCCAAAACTTTAGACCTGTTCCATGGCGGTTTGGGCGGCTTTCATGAGCTTGGTAGCGAGGCCAAGCTTACGATGAGTACGGAGGACAGCGAGAGAAGTGATATGACCGTGACATTCGTTAGATTCTTCTTCCATTTTAGCCAACACGTAGCCAACAATTCGGCCGTTGTAATCTTCGGCGACGTAAAGGAGATGCGGCCAAGAGAGGATGTGGTAGAAGTAATATTTCATCTGGTAGTTTTCGGGCAAGCATAGCAAGTTGCATGCTTGCATCGCCAGCAAGTCGTCCATCGTCGCCTTCCTCACGCAAACCATGTTGGAGATTTCGACGCAGAGGCTAGGGTTTTTGTTCTTTATTTTTTTCTTGTGATTTAGTCGGAGAGGAGAGGAGAGAGACCGAGTGGATGGATCCTGGATGCCTAAATCATAAATGGATGGCTTTGTTTTATTAATTGGTTTCGGGTTTTATGGGCTTGGGTTTCATCTCAGAATGTGATTTGGGCTTTCGACTTTTAGCTTCTTTCAATTTATTTATCGACCAGTCCATTGAATAATCTCAACAGTAGTTGTCTATTTGTGTTTGCCTGTTTCGAAACAAATCAAATTTAATTTAGTTTATAGATAATTTTTAATTTAATTTAGTTTAGAATATTATTCTCAATATTAATATTTATTGGAGATGAAATTAGATGGTCTCTCCACAAATTTGATTTTGCTAGGGTGTTTTTAGTATTTTTGGGCTTTATGACCAAATTCAGTTGATATTTATAGAATAAGGGGGGAATCAAAATAAATTCATAAAATAAATGAGATAATTGTACATACTCAATAAAATATATACATGATAATAAAATTATAAAGCCCAATCTCCAATAAACCTTGTATTAAAGTATAAAATTATTTTAATTAATAATAAAATAATAATATTATTTAAATAAATAATGATTTTTGAGAGGTGTACAGTAAAACATTTTCTTTCTTTCTTTCTTTTGTGAAGAAGAGTGTCACCCTCTCTCTCTCTCATTTTACGTTTCTAGCATGTGTTAGGCAAGGCTAGGCTAGTATAAATATGAAATTATATTTCTTGTCTAGTGACCACTGAGCCCCTCTCCTGGCTGATCTTAACTCTCTCGATGAAAATGGTAAGACTATATTGCCCTTTTAGATTTATGAATGTTCTGCCTACACAATATAGAGCATGTTTGGCATATTTGTTGATATTGTGGTTGAGGTTGAAAAAAAACAGTTTTATAAAAAGTGATTTTAGCTGCTGTTTATAACTGAAAAAAAGTTTTGTATGTTTGGTTACCATACTTTTCATATTACTATCAACTTGTGAAATTAATTTAAAATACACATGTACACACACACGTATATATATATATATATATATATATATATATATTATTTATTAATAATTATAATAACAAAATATTTGAAATAATTGAAGAAAATTAAACACTTATTTTTGTTCTTTAACGCGGTTCATTACATTTTCATAATCACAATCAAAATCTTTATTAACTATATTGTTATACCAAGGATCATTCATATCTTCAAGTTTCATGAAAAGAAAAGAAACTTTAAATACACTTTAAACAAAAACAACTTATAAGGTCGCAGAGAATTAATTAAAATTGCAAGAACTTAAGATAAAAAATTACATGAACCTGTAAATTGTTAACGATATTTCTTTTGTGAAGTTGCTATTCAAAAGATGTTTTTGTGATTGTGAATGTGAGATTGTAAATGTTTTGAGAATCACTCTCACTTATATAGAAAAATTGATTGAAGAATTATCTAATTCAAAACATGTGGTTATGCAATTTTTAGCTTTCAAATGCATTATTTTCTTGTCATTTTCTCAACAATAATTCAAATTTTCTACACATTTGTACCATTTTATTTCCACAAAACAAACATGAGTGAATAGTAAATTTCTGTCACAATTGTAGAATTCATTCAAAAATATTATTTTCTTGTCATTTTCCCAACAATTGCTCGTAAATTTTATGCATATTTGTACCATTTTATTTCAGCAAAACATGCGAGTGAACAATAAATTTTTGTAACAATTGTAGAATTCAGTGCACAACTCAAATGAGCAGAAAAAACCAGCAGCACAAACTAGCCATATTTTTCTGTATATGTGTAAAGAACTACCGAGAACTTGATTAGAAAAATTTGACGGAACACAAATTGTCGAGCGGGAAAAAAACATATTAAAAATATGCATAACACAAGCAAAATTATTAACAGGAGCACAAAAAAATTAAAATATGCATAACACATAACAAATTATTAACAACAGTAGAAAAAAATTTCTGATAAAAAAAATAGCCCACTCATGCATTAATACAACAATACAATCGGTTTATATATCTCGTAACACTAACGAGGGAATTAAAATTCAAATACAAATATAAATTCAAATAAAGTGAAACTCATCTTCAACGATGAACGGATTGCAAACTAATGTTACCAAAACTGTCCGTGCAATAAATCTGCCATTGTAAATATATACATCAAAGAAAGTAATTATACTTGCTAATTAAACAAACTATCCTTGAAAAACCTTAATTAACAAAATTTGACAATAGAAATTAATTAACAAAATTACAAAACTTCAACACACATTTTTTCATCAAAAAACCGTGTTCGCATCAATTGTTTTGACATTTATCTCATAAATTTAATAGAAATAGTAAATGAACAACAATTTCGCAGAATAAACAATTATAATTTGTAGAAACAAACAACGAAAATAACCAATAACACATGGTTGAGCTTCTATCACAGCCACGATTCATAGCATTTCGAGCTAAATAATTCAAGTCAAGCCATTAACCACACAACAAAATTCAAGTCAAGCCATCAACCACACAATAAAATCCAATAACTATTATCAACCATTTAACAATTCTCCGAACAATCATCAATCACCCAATAATTTTATAAACCACCAACAATCATTTAATGATTTTGAGATTCATAAACATCCATTCAATAATTAATTGAGCTTGTTTGACAACCATGGTGAGTAATATTTTCATTTTCAAACAATTACTAGCTATTTTCATCCCAATTCCGAGCCAAACTTGTAACAAAATCAATTTCTTTGTATGATTTTCAGAACAAATCATTGATATTTGTTCAATTACTAGCTATTTGTTCAATTTTTTCATCATTCACAAACATTTGCTATAATATTACCGGGTTATAGAATCACAATCTTAGGTTCTCTGTTACTAATAAGAAGAAAAAAACTGAGGGAAAAATACACATACCTTCGATGTGCAGAAATCAAAGCCTTCCTTTTATGGTCAACGTTGATATGAGAGAGAAGGCTGGACTTCGTGTATGTGTGGCTGATGGGGTGTTGCAGGTTGGTGTGATTGAGGGGGAAGGGACGATGGATGTGGGTGGTCTGTAGGTTGATGGAGAGGTTCTGTGAGGGAGAGAGGGAGAAGGCTGAGACTCCCTTGACAATATGGCTGAGGGAGTGTTGCAGGTAGGTGTGGCTGAAGGGGAAGGGACGATGGATATAGGTGGTCTGTGGGCTGAGGTGAGGTTTTGTGAGGGAGAAGGGAGGTGAGAGAGAAGGCTAAAGGCTGAACTTCCTGGTCTGTGTGGCTGAGGGAGTGTTGTTGTTGTTGTGGTGTGGCTGAGGGAGAAGGAAAGGTGGGTGTCGGTGGGATTTGGGTTGAGAGAGAAGGGATGATGGGATTTCAATTGAGGGAGAAGGGATGATGGGATTTCAGTTGAGGGAGAGGTTTTGTGAGGGAGAAAGGGAGGTGAGGGTCTTCGACAATGCTTGTGTGTGTGTGTATGGTTGTGTGGAGATGAGGCACTACATTGTGCAGAAATGCTTTTACGCTGCAGCTGCAAAAGTAGTTCTCAACTGTTTTTGCATCTACGGCCAAATTTTAATTTTTTAGTGGGACCCACAGTAAAATACCAGGGTCTTGTTTGGTAATGGTTGTGGTTGGGTCCGCGGTTCAATGCAACCACACGTTGAACCGTAACCCCAAACACCATCTTAGAATCTCACAAAATCACTTTTCAATATTTTTAAAAATTCAATTTTCTTTGTACTTTATTTTATTTTCTAATACTTTATTTTATTATTTTCACTCTCAAATCACTATAGATGTTAATATATCGCAAAAAGCTTAAATTTCAAAAAAAAAAAAGAAGTAGTGTTTATTGCTAGGGGGTAACATGAGATTGTTTTGGAAATTATAAGGATAAAATTGGGAAAATGTTAAATCAAAGGGGTCAAATTAAATATTTGATGAATCTATATCGTTTCAAAGCGAAGTTTACCTTTGTGAAAAAAAGATTTACCATATTTTTCGGGCTATCATACTTCCCCTCTCCAACAACGCAAGTCCAACGCGCAAGGTTTCAACTTTCAACCCCTGCCCACCCTCTCTCTCGCTCCAATGGCAGCGGAGCAAGATGACACCGTTTTCGACCAAGACCTCGAGGTTGACGACGAAGATGAAGATGATCAATCTTCCCAATCTCAAAACGACGATATAGAAGACGATCTTGAAATCGAAAATGATGACACCTTGCCCGAAAACGATGACGTCTTATCCGAAGAATTGCTTGAAGACGATGATACCTCCACTTCCGCCGCCGTACCCACTGCCATCCCAGCAGTCACCATCGCTTCCATCCCTGCTTTCGCAACCACCATCACAGCAGTGGCCTCTGATTCCACACCCGATGCATCAAAACGACAGCGTGTTCCCCCTGAAACGACAACCATCCCCTCTCAAGACTCGAAGAAACCACAATTTGATGACACCAGGCGGTTATTTCAACGATTATGGACCGATGAAGATGAAATTGAACTACTTCAAGGGTTTTTAGATTACACAACGACAAAAGGTACTGTTAATAATCACCATAACGACACCGCTTTATTCTATGATCAAATCAAGTCGAAACTCCAGCTCGATTTCAACAAGAACCAGCTTGTTGAGAAACTACGTCGTTTAAAGAAGAAGTATCGTAATGTTCTGAGTAAGATAAATTCTGGCAAAGATTTTTGCTTTAAGTCCTCACATGATCAGGCTACTTTTGAGATTTCGAGGAAGATCTGGAGCTCTACGGGAAAAATTGCGGGTTTTAGTAATGAAGATGGGCACAATTTGGATGATGATGATGGAGGAAATCCGAACCCTAACCTCAATAACCATACTGTGATGATGGATGGCGATGTTGCTGTTAAAATTGAGGATCAAAAGTCTACTCCAAGATCAAGAAAACGGTCGCGGTCGCGATCAGATGTTGGTGTTAGAACGGAGGAGAAGCGGGTGTTAAATGATGGGTTCGTGGGGGATGAGACTAACGTTAATGGGGGTGGGAGTGGGAACGGGAATATGTCGAGCGTGATAGAGGAGACAATGAAGAGTTGTTTGTCGCCTTTGTTTAAGGAGTTGTTGAGTAGTATGGCGGGAGCAGGGATGGGTGGTGTTGGTAGAGGGGTTGGGGGGCTGGCAATGAATGCGATGCCATTGAGTTTTGGAGTAGGGGATGTAATGATGATGGATGAGAAGTGGAGGAAGCAACATATATTGGAGTTGGAGGTTTATTCCAAGAGGCTGGAGTTGGTGCAGGATCAGATTAGAGCACAATTGGATGAGTTGCGGTCTATGGGTGATTAGTTTGCTGATGATGGTACTGTTGGAAATTTTTCTTTGGTTATTGATTTAGTGTAGGGGAAGTAACTTATTTTTTTTCCTGGTTTTTCTAGAGGTTACTTTATCTTTAGTCTTTTTTAACTTTGATAAGATAGTCAATGAATAATAATTTTCTAATTTATTTAGTGGTTCATAGTTTGTTCTACTGTAGATATGGTTTGATGCATAGATTGGAAGGACTTTGTAGAATAAAAGACAGGTTTTATTTTACCATGAGCATTCATTCTGTTCTGTGTTTTTGTTGTGTTTTTATTCATGACATTGTTTTAAGAATCCATTTTTGTGACCAAATATACCACTTGCCTGTGTACATTGATGGCTTCAAGGCGGTCATAGATGCATATTACAGGTGATTACTGAATCTGCTTTCTAACTGGTGTAATCTATCGCCAACTAGTGCTTACTTTTCATTTATCAACAAGTATGATTCATTATCCTGATTGACCATAGTTACGTATAGGTTTTGCTTAAATCTCTTACCAACAATTGTGGCAGATATTTTCAATAATATTAATGTCCAAAATAAAAATAACAACCAGTCAGGGGATTCTCGTATGTCAATGATGCAAAGGTTGAACTTAACAAACCCTTTGAGGTTTGTCATCAATGGCTCTTCCAGAATGGCTATTCTTTCTACTTCTCAGCCTCTACTACATCAACCCCATAAGTGAGTTTCTTGTCTCTGAAAATTACTACTGTACAAATCCTCTCTCTCTCAGTTTTGATTTTAAGTTGATTTTGAAGGTCTTTACATTTTGAATTCAGCAGTAATTAAACTTGGGTGAGAATGAAGAAGGATTGAAAATTCTTGCAAGACCATTTCTTAGATTTGGTTTGTGTTAACTGTTTTAGAAAAGCTATTAATCTGAACATTACTATTGTGTTCACAGGTTGTAGAAACGTGTCATGAATTCTCAGGTTGTTTTTTTCCTATCCGGTTAGGTAAATTTAAAAAGAAAGTAGCAATATGCTTTATTTTTCTCTCCTGCAAAAATAGAAGTCTTTGCTGTTTTTTCAAGTTATTTATTTAGTTTTCCTCTTTGAGATTCGTTAACACTAACATCATTGAATCTAGAAGGTTTGCCAACAAATGTCTCTGTTCTTGTTTGCCCCGCACGAGGTTGTCACTTTTGGACTAGTATCTTTTCTTATATCCAAGGGAATTAATAGAAGCTTAAGTTAGTGTTAGGAAAAAACAGAAGAGGTGCCTCCCATAAGTTGAAACTGTGTCTCTATTGAGCTTGTATGACAAAAGGCAGTATCCATGGTTCATTTCATGTTACGAAGTTCCTTTCCCTTGTCTCCATCAGCTGGAATTCTCTTAATTTGCTTCCAAAAGGCCTATCAGTGATGTGCCGGGGTTTGTCTTACTGCTTTTGCAAGTGGCAATGGCTTACATGCTTGTTGGGTCACTCAAAGAATTGGATATTGCTGCTAGAATATGATCATATTTCTTGAACCTGTTTCGAAATTCCGTGATTTGAGCCAGTCCACTTATCTTATGCTCCCAGTTGGATTGTTGAGGATGTCTGGATTTTAGTTGTGATTGGAGCTTTTAATGTTTACTTTCCTCCTTTGATCATTATATCATTGTTGTTAGGCCTGGCTTGAACTGTAGAAGTTATGAGGAATATAGTTCATTTGACAGATAGTTCTGTAATTGTTTAGTTATTATAACTTGTTACTCTAGCATAATTTTTCTGTCTTGTTTCATTTGATCCTTAATTTTAATTAAAACATCCTTGATAAGTGATTTGTTGTACTTATTTCTCCAACCTTTTCTTTTTCTTGTCTACATTTAAGTTGTTTTTTTGCAACTCTCTAACTAATTGGACTATCCTGATAAATCAATTATCAAGTTATTGACATATAACATAACCTTCAAAGAAAAATTTGATAATTCTTAATTCAATGTCGACCCAAACATCTTGGGTCTACATCTTCATAAAAATCATTCTAATTAAAACAAAATATATATTTAACGTCAATTATTAATTAGCGCATTAAATAAGATATCATGAATTTAGAAATTGAATTTTTACATTCCAATCCTTTTTAAAGAGTGACATTCATACATGTTAAGTTTAAAAACATTTAAATGACACAAATATTGAAAATAGACCTCCCAGAGCTAGATATAAAAACATACAAACAACAAATTCTACTCCTGACATCTAGATGTTGGACCTGAAAGAAAATACAAAATAATTCAATATAAAAATAAAATAAATATAATATTAAAGTTATTTAATCAACTACACACCATCATACTTAAACATAACTATAAGTATAGTTATTTGAGTTGCAAATTTAACTTTCTGTCTACAATATTGTTTGTATCTTCATCACCCTACATAAAACATCATCACAAAAACCCCTTTCTTGGTCCCTAACATAGCTCATCGTGTGTATCATAATCCATTTCAGGGTTATTCCCAAAATCTACTTGAAATAAAAATAAAAATAAAAATAAAATAGCTGATGTGGTGAAAAAAATCAAGTGAAAATCTTGGATTGATTCGAGAGCCCAATCATACATCTACTGTGCCCAAAACCAGAGGAAAATACAGATTCAATGCTAAAATAAATTATTATAAGATAAATCTGCATAAAAATTGAGTCAAAAGACATATTTATATTTTAAATAGGCCAATTTGATTTAATCATGGCCAAATTAAAGTTTAATCATGTTTAGGAATTAATTTAGGGTCCAATTGAAGGATTTAATTAAGTGCAATGACTTAATTATACTTTAAATTGGTCAAATTGATTTTATTAAGGGCTTAATTGAAAAAATTAATTTTGAGAGCCTAATTCAGGTTTTATTGAGAAGATTGTAATTTTTGAATACCAAATTTAATTTTTACTAAGTCGATTGTTGAAATTGAGGGTAAAATTACAAGAAAATTAAAATTTTGGGTCAATTAAGAGCAAAATTGGAGAATCCGAGATTCAGGGGCTCTATTGAAATTTGACTGGGGATAAAAGCATAACAATCATAAGATAACAAACCAGATTGAACTTTAGAGGGTCACTATTCATTTTCTTCTCTAAAATTTTGCCAAAAATCCTACTTTGGTACCAACTTTACAGGTGCATTTCATGTCTTTATCTTTCATTAAATTTGACAAAACATCCACAAAACAACTCATGTGATTCTCTATTACACCAGGGTAGGTTCGTTATGTATGATTAACACCATAAATGCAATGGTTCAACCCCAAAGTTGACAACTTACGCAACTTGCTACAACTGTCAAATTTAACAGTTCATGACATCTATTTTGAGCCAATGGTTGGGATGATTCTGCTTTGAACCATGACTGAAATTTAACCCATGTATAAATAAGATTACCCTCTTCCACCAGCTATAAATAGAGGCAACATCTATGGCCTGAGGGGGGAAGAAATTGGATGCCAAAACTAGGAAAAAATCGGTCACTTCCCCAGTTTTTATTGTTTCGTCGGTGGTCCCTTTACTTTTTTGGCCACCATCTCTGTCACAAACACATCTCATAGCCATCAGAAAAGTGTCCTCTACATTTCAGAGCAACCTAAGGTCGATCATCTTCTCCCTTCCCCCCTCCTCTTCCTCCAGTGACTGCAACTATCACAATTTCTTGGATTTTTCAGCCTACTCCAACTACCACTATCACTAACGACGCCACCAAAACCACATGCAAAGCTTCCTCTTCACATCGGACTACTGTACCACAGGTAACAACCACATTCATTTTCTTCACCTTCAGCTCTGTCATGTAATACATGAATAATACAGAGTGAATTAATTCACTTTACATTGTTCATGCATTAAGTAAACATTGCACAATGAATTAATTCACTCTGCATTGTTCACTTAGCTATTATTTTTTTTGAAGAAAAAACAACAACAATAATAATAAAATCCAAAAAAATTAAATTTATATTTCAAGATTTTTGTGTTTTCATTGTATTTTTTTTTATCAATTTTTGTTCAATATTGGTTTGTAGATCTACGTTAAACTATACAGACTTGATATAAAAAAAATATGAGTTTCTTGTGAAATTTCCAAAAAATATAAAAAATTCTTATTTGAAAAATAAAAAAAAATATGTTTTCTTTTCATGCATACGACTGAATTCTAAAAAATATCTAAACATATTTATAAAAAACAAAAAATTGCATCTTTTCTAATGTTTAAAAATGAAAATGGGATATCATAACCAGTTTATGATGATTCGTTAGAGTTTAACAAAAATATTAAAAATCTTTTAACAATCATTTTGTTCATTTTTTAGTAGTAAACTTTAATTATTGTAAAGTACACAATTAGATATTAAAATACAATAAATGAAGTGCTAAAAGTCAGACCTTAAAATGGTTAGGTTTTTGACCCAATAAGGTAGAGACTTTCTTATGAAGAGAGATTTATTTCAAAACTTAGAAAAAACAAAAAAATAAAAAATCAAACATAGAAATAGAATTAAACAACAATGCAGTTTATCTTAGGTACTTATGAAGAGATATTTATTTCAAAACTTAGAAAATACCAAAAAATAAAAAATCGGACATAGAAATAGAATTAAACAACAATGCAGTTTATCTTAGGTATGGTGTACTGAGACAATGGATCTTCCCCTTGCACAACAAGTTTCCTTACTTAGACTCTTATAAACCATTAAGTTTTCTAGTGACCTTAATACTAGGTGACGACTCTTAAAAATTATAATCATAATTTTATAATTATAAAACTCTCTCTTTTCAAGCATGAAGCACAAAAGTCATCATCGCGACAATGTGTATGCGTGGAGGTGCGACAATCCATTTATGAAATCTTAATATACATTAATGTATGATTGACAAAGCTCCACAATCCTTTTATCCAAGATTCTAATATACTCTCAACATATATTAGCTTGTGCATAACAATCCCTGTCCTTGAGATCCTAGCACACATTGAATGCATGTCAATTCTTTATGATGATCTTCTTATCTGAGATCCAAACATACATTAAATTTATGTTGGTCATTTTTGGCTATCATTTTATTCAGGGTCCTAATATACACTAAATGTATGCTAGTCACTACAAATTCCATTCATTCTATAGTGACTACAATGACGATTCTACGACAACCTGATAGATTTCACAATAAACTTACTTTCTTTACACACACACCTTAAATATTTTTATTGAAAAATCACTTCTTGTAAAACTTTCACTAAAAATGATAAGCATAATTCACCTATTAAATTATAAAAATTAAATTAGAAGACATAGACACGTATCACCTACTTGCTATGAATACTCTACTCGTGGTTACCAATTGCTTTTGTTACACCACACTCGTGGTTCCTCCTGCAATTATAAGCAACTCTCATGAATTATTCTCATTCAAGGATACCATTTATAATAACCACATCGAAAACAATCAAAATGAGCTCTTTTTAACTCGGTTACTCTTTCCCTTTTATTTTAGAACAACATTTGTACTCTTTATCCAATTAAAAACAGTATTATAAATGCCCAATATAATCATAACTTATTTATTTTCCTTTAATGTATTTAATTTAGTTGTTTCATGACCTTCTTTCTCTATTTTTTCCCTTTTCCTCGAATATATCAACAATGGTCACATTTAAACCTTTGCCTAGATTTTTTACTACAACTTGAGTTATAGAAATCTATTTTGAATGAGGTTGACCTCATTGAAAAGATAACATACAAGGATATAATTCTCATGAAGGGAGAAAAACTCATTTCTGTCCCTAAATTTCACGAAATTTATCATAAATGCGATATACCTGTTGCTCTATAGAGTCTAGCATGCATAGTTATGTTCAGTGAACCTTAACTAGGGTTATAAAACTCTAAATGAAATGAAACTAGTTTCCCTGGATGATACACAACTAGAATTGCAACTCCTATGAAGGAAGTCAATCCTAATTTCCTTGTTTCCTCCCTTAAATGTTCTTTGAAAATTAAGAGATGAATTTGCCCAATAATTAACTTCTGCATCATATACATTTCCTTCGCTCCCAATTCTACTTCCTCTACTTCATCTTAACTTTCTCAATATATACCTAATAATATCATCAAACCATCTTTAAAAATTAGTTTACCGTATTTGCATCAATTTCCTTTCATAGGATCAATTTATAACATAATTATTAGTTCTATTAAATTTCCAAACAACATCCTTTTAATTCATGCTTTGCTATTTCTATATGCATTCATTTTCACCTCAAAACATATGAACATACACACATTAATAAGCTAAGTATCTTTTTTTTTCCACACCTCTGGCCAAACAGTTGGCCTTGGGGACCAATAATTTTCCTATTCTTTTCATTCTCAATTTAATCAATACACAACATTTACATAAAAAACAATATATTACAATAAATATTTTGCAAAAATACATGATCTCTTCCTCTTAATTCCTCCCTTCAATGGTTAACCATGACCTCCCCTAAGGTACTCCCATTTTCCTTTTCATTTGTCTGATCATTTATACCTCATCTCATCCTATTTAAAGGTACATACATCAATTAAACACAATTTCATAATTCCTCCAAAACTTTTTAAGAACTCTAACCCTAACATATAAGGAAAATCATGCAATTTATCAATAAAGTTAAGAATTTCTATATGAATAAAAAAAGCATCATACCAAGAAAAATTTAAATCCTAATTGTTTATGAAATCAAAATCTCATCTCCTCCTTTTCTTTTTGCTACTGCCAGCCAATCCCTCCACCTCTTCTCCTAATTTATTATTCTAAAAACACTCACAATACATGTGTTTTTGATGTATAGATGTTTTGGTAACATTTACTCTCTTTTGATGTGAATTTTGTACATTAGGCAAGAACAATTTCAAAATCCCCCTCCCTTTTCTTGAGGGGTATTTATACCTCTTAATTTTTCATATTTGTTCTTAGATCTCATTTCTACTAAATATTTTATTTTACCCCCACATCCTTTTCTTTTATAATTAAATCCTCACTATAAACATTTTTTTTCCAATTCTACCCCTCAACTTATATATCTATCACTTCTTTTAATTCATTTTTTGAATGTAAATTTAACCCCAATTAATTTCGAGTTAAAAACTATAATATCTCAAATATTTTGTTTAGACATTATATCTGAAATTCCCAAATTCTCATTTTATTTAAATTTGTACGTGGATTTCCTCCACTCTTATTTTTTATATTTATTTAGTTTAAAATGTACACCTAAACTTATTTTTTGGGGTTTATATGCATGATCATATTGCCATTTAGTTTTTTTTTTTTTTAAGATAGCCCAACAATATTCTTATTGAAATCATTTGCCAACACGAAAGACATACATTTGTCGAACATTATTAATCTAGTAAAACTTATACAAAATTCAACAATGTACTAAACAATTTAACATGAAAATGAATATTAAAATTATCCATGATTCTTTGGTCATTCTACTTTGATGATGATTTTCAATTTGGCTAACAAATTTAACTAATTTAGCAACTTCACTATTTATTTTTTTGCCATCTATTTAAAATGATTATTCAAGTTTCCTCGATTCTCTACAGAGTAATCATATATTAAAGTCTATAATTGTTTTGTTCGTTGAACTATTAAAATTAGATATTTGTTTTGTATTTAACCATGCAAATACAAGTAAATAATCTTTAATTGTTGTTAGATTTGCTCATTGCCCTTAATTCACTGTCAATTAGCTGAAGCCAAAAAGTAAGCTTCCTTAAAGACTTTTTATTTTAATTTTTTTTTATCACCTAATTCCAGAGACCATTGGTGTTAATTTGCTATTTGTTTTGATTGCTTTATTTTTTTGTGCCCGTTTGCGATGCAGTTGTTTTTTAAAGTATTTTTTATTTTTTTAAATTATTTTTAACATCAATATATCAAAATAATTTAATCATAAAAAATATTTAAAACAAAAAAAAATCAATTTTTTCCAAAAATATTGTTTTTAGGTTTCCAAACACTTGTTACTTTATGCTTTTGAAAAGCCCTTGCTCTGCCGCTTGTTTGTTGTTTTTTATAATTCAAGTTTTCCAAGCTATTTGACCAACTTTCTAATTAGTGATTTAGAAAATATTTTCCCTCGTTATCCTTATCAAATAATTGATCACTTCACATGCTTTAATTTAACTATTTATAATAAAAAAACTATAAAAAGTAAAATTTTCTATCATGCAAACACAAGTAAGAATCTTTTATAGGGTCAAAATAAAAAAAAAATAGCAATAAATGAATTATACAAATTTTATGTTTTTATTTGTTTAAGAACTTATCTTCAAATTTGGTAACTTTTTTTTTTTTACTTTTATTATTTAAAAAATTGCTTTAATTAATATTAAAAAGCAAAGCATTCGAACAACAAAAAATAAAATATCAATATGTATGATAACGTAGTATTATTTTTGTAATACAAGATAAATAAATATCAGAAGCAGCAAAGTGAAAAAAGAAAAGAAAAGAAAAGAAGTATTTTTTATTTTAAAATAATATTTTTTTAAATAATTTTTACATCATCACATGAAAATAATATAAAAATATTAAAATATTTTTATTTAAAATAAAAATAAAAATTCATTTTGTTTTAATTTTTTTTAAATACAATAGCAAACAACATCTTAGAGGTTTGAAGGGGTTTGATGGGCATCTCAATGAAAAGTAATTACTCATACAAACGTTTTTTAAAATATATTTTTCTTGAAAAAATAATAATAATTTTTTTAAAATAAAAAAATAAACAAAATAATATTTTTTTTTATTTTTTAAAAATTATTTTTTGATATCAACACATCAAAATAATTTAAAAACTCTAATTTTTTTAATTTAAAATAAAATATTCAAATAATTGTTTTTAATTTTTTTCAAAATCAATTTCGAAATGCATTTTAAAAACTCTAAATGATATATGCGTTTAAACCATAGTTGTAAAATCCGTTCCGGGTACCGTTCCGGTTTTTTGTTTGGAACGGAACGTTCCGGTTTCGGTGCATTCCGGCGTTCCGTTCCGGTTTTGTACTGTTCATATTTATTTAATTATATATATGAAAAAAAAAATATCAATTTAACAAGTATAATTTAAATTCAAGATAAATGAACTTTAAATTATACAATACAAACATAATCTCAAAATTAGAAACATCTTTAAAATTCCAAAATATTATGAAAGTAAAATGTTCTAAAATAAAAGAAAAATACATCAAACATCTTCTACATCATTAATATAAAAATATTAGAATTTCTTATTATGCATCCCAAAAAAATAGTAAATACCATAGTAAGATAATTACAAAGAGAATAGTACTGAAAATTATATATTCAAAAAGAAAAGAAAAAAACAGATTTTGAAAAAAATAAATAAGTAAAATTCGGAACACAATATGATATAAATAAAAAATCATAAAATCGTAAGTAAAATATTTCTAAATACAATACAACATAATTATGGCTAAAACTTCATTAGTTAAGGTTCATATATAATTCAAAATAATTTAAAAATACATTACAAAACAATTATGTCCATAGAATTTCATTAGGTAAAAACTAACAAATTTAAAATAAATATTTTGATGATATGCTATATAAATTAAAATCAGTCCCATGCCCGTCATTTTCCTCGTTATTTTTAATACATTTATCAAAAGGATTATTATTGAAAGGATTATCAGTACTAATATTGGTGTCAACACTCAACATCGATATTACTAGTACTAGCTCCAACTCTAATAAATTATTTCTATATTAGGATATGAAAATGATTTAAAAACATTAAATTTTTTTAATTTAAAGTAAAAAATAAAAAAAATCAAGTATAAATTTTAAAGTTAATATTACTGATTTTCAAGAGTGATTCCATGATATATATTTGTTATTTTTTTATAAAATCAACACAACAATTTTATTTTTTTATAATATATTTTTTTATAATTTTTTTAATATATATTAAAAAAATTATATATATATATATATAAAATTTGTCCAGACGAATGCTGGACAAATTGTTGCAATGTGGGCTGGACAAATTTTTCCGATGTGGGACAATATAATGTGTCCCACATCGGACAAATAAAACACCCTCAAGTCTCAATTCTTCTCTTTATTAAATACTTTCACTCCAAATTCAATCTTCACTCTTCTTGTCCCACATCGGACAAGTAAACTTTTTCCTCAACTTTTCTTCATTAAATACTCATCTCCACTCCAATCTCCGGTCAGCTTCTGCTCTTCAGCCGGAACGGAACGCCCGGGTCAGAACCGAGGCGTTCCGGCCGGAATTGGGCCGGAATTTCCGGATCAGTCCGGAATTAAAACCGGGATAAAAACGACCCCGTTTTGTTCCAATTTTATAAACGGAACGGAATTTTTTATCCGCTCCAGCCAGAACGGAACGGATTTAATAACTTTGGTTTAAACATCGGAGACCGAGAGAGTACAAAGTAGAAATCCTCCATCGTCTACTGACGTGTCTATCTATTCTCAAAGCTAACAACCAGAGCTGGGGATGAGACTCAAAACGGTACGTTTTCTTCTTAACACTGCAGTGGTACGAGACGGAGGACAGCAGTAGCAGTAGCAGTAGCAGTAGTCATAGTAGAGGTATCATGTTGCTCATGTTATTGATAATACCCTGCCTCTTCATTTCCTTTTGGGAATTTGATCTAGCGAGCGGATAGATTATTAAACAAATCAACAATTTATTAGGAGGGAATAAACGAACTTTTGAATTTTATTTTCTTTGTGTTTTTAGCTTGCTTTACTGATGTAGAAATGCTGAGAAATAGTAGTCTCGTCTCTTCAATTTTTTTTTTTTTGATTTCTCAAAGCTCTAAATATTCTATTTGCTTCGAAATCTGAATTTTGTTCGCAGACTGATTCAAAAGAAAGAAGAAATTAGATGGCTTTTGTAGAAGCTATTACATCTACTATTCTTCAGCCTTTGATCGAAAAGTTGGCTTCACTTAAATTTAGAATGAAGTTTGCTTAATGTATTATTATGCTAAATTTACAGAGTATATATAATGACTCTAACAGACGGTTTGGCTTCCAGTGCCTATAATAAATGCATGCAGACATAGATACACGAGACTTCTTTACAAATGATATTTCCAACATGAAACAATAAATGCATGCAGACATAGATACACGAGACTACTTTACAAGTGATATTTCCAACACTCCCCCTCAAGTTGGAGAGTGAATATCGTGAAGTCCCAACTTGTTACGCAACGTTACGAACTGTTCTCTTCCCAAGGCTTTTGTAAAAATATCTGCCAATTGAAATCGTGTAGGAACGTATGAAGGTCTGATTATCCCAGCTTGCATTTTTTCCCTTACTATGTGACAATCAATTTCGATGTGCTTCGTACGCTCATGAAAGACAGGATTTGCTGCAATATGTAAAGCTGCTTGATTATCACAAAACAACGGTGCAGGAGCTGTGTGAGCTATTTTCAAATCGTGCAGTATAAAGAGCAACCAAGTTAGCTCTAAGCATGTGTTGGCCATGGCCCGATATTCAGCCTCTGCTGATGATCTCGAAACATTGGTTTGTTTCTTGGATTTCCATGAGATGAGTGAATTTCCGAGATAAACACAATATCCTGTGACTGATCTTCTTGTCGCGCGACAACCTCCCCAATCTGAATCACAAAAAGCTTTTAACGTAAGGTCGTTATTGGCTGAAAATAAAATACCTTGACCTGGAGTTCCTTTGATGTATTTTAGAACCCGTATGGCAGAGTCCCAATGAGGTTTGCGAGGCTGATGAATGAATTCACTCAGTGTTCGAACTGGGTAAACAATGTCGGGCCTTGTAACAGTAAGATATATCAAACGACCTACTAGTCTCCTATATTTGGTTGGGTCATCCAATAAATTGCCATCAGTGGGTGTGAGTTTCAAGTTTTGTTCCATTGGGAATTTCTCTGGTCGTGCAGCTAGAAGACCGGAATCTTGTAAAATATCAAGAGCATATTTTCGTTGAGACATGAAGATACCTTTCTTGGAACGGGAGAATTCAATACCCAGAAAATACTTCAAATTGCCGAGATCTTTAATGCGGAAGCGATTAAGAAGAAACCCTTTGAGACGTTCCATTTCATGAAGATCATTGCCTGTGAGTAGTATGTCATCCACATAGATAAGAACTGCAGTAAATGAGGTGCCTTGAGCTTTGGTAAAAAGAGAATAATCTGCCTTGCTTTGCTGGTAACCAGCCTTTTGAATGGCATCAGAGAAGGTAGAAAACCAATTTCTAGAAGCTTGCTTGAGGCCGTAGAGAGACTTGTTGAGCCGACATACAGAATGCTCCCCCTGACGGCGAAGACCTGGCGGAGGCACCATGTAAACTTCCTCATGTAGGTCACCATGGAGGAAGGCATTTTGGACATCCAGCTGATGGATGAACCAGTGGCGAGCAGCGGCAACAGCAAGGAGGCAACGAAGGGTGGTGAGTTTGGCAGTAGGAGAGAAAGTCTCTTGGTAATCAATTCCCTCAATTTGAGTATATCCCTTAGCAACAAGTCGAGCCTTGTAACGATCAATGGTGCCGTCAGATCGATATTTGAGTTTGTAGACCCACTTGCAACCGATTGGCTTAGCATTAGCAGGCAAGGGAACCAGTGTCCAAGTGTTGTTCTGCTGCAAAGCTTCTAATTCTGCATCCATGGCTTGACGCCAATGGGGATCAAGACAGGCCTGGGCATAAGAAGTGGGCTCTGTGTGACCTGAAATGTTAGCAAGGAAAGCAGAATGTGCAGAAGACAGACGAGAGTATGTAAGGAAATGAGAAAGGGGATACCGAGTACCTATTGCAGATCGAGGCAGCGAGGTGGAATGATCAACCAGGTTAGACATGTGGTAGTCTGTATGCCATGCTGGGGAAGTTTTAGTGCGAGTGGACTGTCGGGCAGGAGGGTTGATGATAGGTGGGTCTGTAGGTGATATAGTGGGTTCGATAGGTGTAGCAGACGGGTTTGATGCAGGTGAGGGGAGAGGCAGGGGCTGAAGGTTATGCTCAGTATCGGCTAGAGAATCAATGTAATAATTGTGGGGATGAGTCTGCGATGTCGGGGAAGAAGGAGATTCAGAAAATGGAAAAGAGTCTTCACAAAATCGGACATCGCGACTGACAAAAAAATTATGTGTTTCTAGATTGTAGAGTTTATATCCTTTTTTGTTAGTAGGATATCCAACAAAAACACAACGCATGGCACGGGGATCAAATTTTTGGTGGGGATGAACGTTGGTGGCATAACAAAGACAACCAAAAACTCTTAGATGATCTAGCGAAGGAGGTCGATTGTATAATAACTCAAAAGGCGATTTATTGGAGAGTAACGGTGATGGTAGGCGGTTAATGAGATGAATGGCAGTCAAGACACATTCACCCCAAAAAATAATAGGTAAGTGCGATTGAAAAAGTAATGCACGTGCAATGTTGAGAATGTGGCGATGTTTTCGCTCTACTACTCCATTTTGTTGAGGAGTGTAAACGCAAGTGCGCTGATATGCAATACCATTATTTTGAAAAAAATGACGCATTGAAGAAAACTCTGATCCATTGTCTACTCGAATGATTTTAACGATGCCATGAAATTGAGTGCGAGCAAAAACAACAAAAGATTTTAGGAGGTTTTGGGTTTCAGATTTATGTTGCATCAAATATATCCATGTGCAGCGAGTAAAATCATCCACAATCGTAAGGAAAAAACGTGCACCTGAATGTGTGGGAGTTTTATGCGGACCCCAAATATCACAATGTAATAGTTCGAATGGAGCTTTGGTGGATATTGAACTTAAAGGAAATGGGAGTCTTGTTTGTTTTGCCATGGGACAAACACTACAATTGTGATCAAGAAAGACAGTATTAGCAGGTAATAAAGGAGAAGCCAGCTTGAGCCGAGAAAGAGACGGGTGCCCAAGGCGCATATGCCATAGATTAGAGGATAATGATACTTGACATGATGCAGGTATTTGTTGTAACGGAGACATGTAATACAGACCACCATGTTGTTTACCCGAGCCAATCATCTTCCCCGTAGCCAAGTCCTGCAAGATACAGAAGGTAGGAAATAAGATAGCACAACAATTTAAAGATTTAGTGAGTTTGCTGACAGACATGAGATTTAGGTGAAATGATGGAACACACAAAACTTTGTCTAAGGTGATATTTGAATTAAATTGCATGGTGCCAGTAGAGGTAATTGGGACGCAAGAACCAGTTGGTAAGCTAACAATGGGAATTTCTGACGATTGAATTTTTGTGAATGCCGTGGAATCAGAAGCTATGTGGTCAGTGGCTCCACTGTCTAAAATCCAAGGTTTATTAAGCATAGAATTTATGGAAGGGTTGAGAATAGGATCCAAACCTGCAGCATTTGCATAAGCAGTGGGTTTATCAGAGGAATTAATTGAACTTATCATGGAAACAGCTTGGGCTAGCTGCTGGATTTGTTCTGCAGAGACACCATGTAGAAAATTGGATTGAGATGTTGGTTGTCTCGTCTGCAATGGATTTGTGTCGACGGCATGAGCAGCAGGAAACAACCCTTGTGAATTTGTGTATCCTTTTGGCCCTTGACGTTGTTGTGTGTTCTGGCTCTGTCTGTTACCTTGATTATTAATCCATGTCCCATTCTTGAATTTACATTTGTCTTCCGTGTGGCCCCTCTTGTCACAGTAGTTGCAACGAAATTTGAGAGTTCTACACTCTTCAATAGTGTGCCCATTTCTACCACAATGTTCACAGTGTTTGTTTGCAGAATTATTTGTCATGTTGTTTGATCTGCTGTGTACTGCGGCTGAGATAGAAAAATTCTCTGTTGGTCCCGATGTGATCTGACGTTGTGTTTCATCTTGAATGATCATTGAATAAGCTTGGCGAACATTAGGCAATGGGTTCATCAGGAGGATGTTGCTGCGAACATTATTGTAAGTGTCACTGAGCCCCATAAGGAACTGCATCATTCGGTCTTCTTCCTTCTGTGCATGGTGTGCCTTCATCGCGCTACATGTAAGTGGAGTTTGGTAAGTTTCCAGTTCATCCCATAGGTCTTTGAGCTTCTTGTAGTAGTCTGATGCTGTCATGGTGCCTTGCGAGAGAGAGGCAATGGATCTTTGTATCTGGTATATGGTTGGAGCATTGTTTTGTGAAAATTGATCTTTGAAATCCTGCCACACTTGATGGACAGTCTTAGCATGAACAACTGCTTTGGCAAGGTCATGTTCCACCGAATGAGCAAGCCATGATAGTATCATGCTGTTGCACCGATTCCAGAGTGCATATTCTACTGGTTGCTCTGTTTCTGAAGGAGTTTGAATTGTTCCATCGATGAATCCGACTTTGTTCTTGGCTATGAGGGCGTGAATCATGGATTTGCTCCAAGATGGATAATTGGTTCCATTTAATTTCACTGGAACAAGCATGAGTCCAGGGTGATCTGATTGATGAACAAAATATGGGTGTGATGAGTCCATGGCAATGTTTGCTGGTTTGTTTGAATCCATGGCAGTGTTTGCTGGTTTGTTTGAATCCATGGCAATGTTTGCTGTGATGGTGTTTTGCTGGTTTGTTTGAAGAGTTTGATTGAAGGTGGCTGAGAAAAAAATGGCGTCTGGATTACGCTCTGATACCAACTTAAATTTAGAATGAAGTTTGCTTAATGTATTATTATGCTAAATTTACAGAGTATATATAATGACTCTAACAGACGGTTTGGCTTCCAGTGCCTATAATAAATGCATGCAGACATAGATACACGAGACTTCTTTACAAATGATATTTCCAACATGAAACAATAAATGCATGCAGACATAGATACACGAGACTACTTTACAAGTGATATTTCCAACAGCTTCTGCTAGCTTTCTTAAGTTTGCTCGCGAAAAGGAAAAGGAAATTGACAGTGAAATTAAGAAATGGGAATTAAGGTTGTTGGAAATTCGAGCGGTTCTGAGTGATGCCGAAGAGAAACAAATAACTAACCAGGCTGTCAAAATATGGCTTAACAATCTCCGAGATTTGGCTTATGATGCCCAGGATGTATTGGAAGAGTTTGAAACTGAAGCTTGGTATCAAACTTACAGCTACAGGAGGAGGAAGAGTAAATTCGGCAAGAATTTGGTCCCAACTTGTTTTGCTGCTGGTATCGGCAAGATGGGGTGGTCCAAGCTAGAGGATATCACTTCGAGATTGCAAGAGATTGTAGCAGAAAAGGATCTCCTGGACTTGAGCAAGTTTAGTTTGAGTAGATTCGATGAAAGACTGCCCTCAATGTCGTTGATGGTAAAAAAATCACGTGTCTATGGGAGGGAAAAGGACAAGGAGGCTCTGGTTGAATCGTTGATTAGAGGTGGTGAAGCAGCAAATGGGTCGCCGTTCTCTGTGATTTCAATTATTGGGTATGGAGGTGTCGGCAAAACAACTCTTGCGCAGCTAGTGTATAATGACGACAGTGTGGAGTTTGATTATAAAGCATGGGTTTGTGTTTCTGATGAATTTGATGTGCTTCGGATAACCAAAGCAATTTTAGACTGTGATAGTTCTGCTGTGGGATGTGATTTAAATTTGCTTCAAGTGCAGCTGAAGGTGAAGCTGTCTGGCAAGAAGTTTTTGATTGTTTTAGATGATGTCTGGAGTGAGAACTACGAGGAATGGACCGCCCTTTGTTGCCCATTTGCCAGTGGGGCACGAGGAAGCAGAGTTATTATCACCACTCGTAATGAAGGAGTCTCATTACTGACGGGTTCAATTTATGCTCATGCACTGAAGGAGCTGTCGGATGATGATTGCCTGTTGCTATTTGCCCAACATGCTCTAGATGCAAGTAATTTTGATGATTATCCAGATTTCAAAGAAACAGGCGAAGAGATAGTTAGAAGGTGCAGGGGATTACCTTTGGCAGCAAAGACACTTGGAGGCCTACTGCGTGGTAAACGGAATTCTAAAGAGTGGAAGGTTGTATTGAATAGCAAATTATGGGATTTACCAGAAGAGAATAGTGGGATCCTTTCAGCTTTGAGATTGAGTTACCATCACCTTCCTTCTCATTTAAAACAATGCTTTGCATATTGTGCTATTTTTCCGAAGGACTATGAATTTGACAAGAATGAATTGGTTTTCTTGTGGATGGCAGAGGGTTTTCTGCAACAAACAAAGGAAAAGAAACAGATGAAAGACATAGGCAAAGAATACTTTGATGATTTATTATCAAGATCCTTCTTTCAGAAGTCCAGTGCCAACAATGTCCGGTATGTTATGCATGACCTAATAAGTGAACTAGCTCAGTTTGTTAGCAGAGAAGTATGCTTTCATTTGGGTGATAAGCTTGAGGATTCACAGTCGTATGCAAAGGTTCGCTATTCATCGTTCACTCGTCACTGTTATGACATCTCCCAAAGGTTTGAAGTCTTTTATGAGATGAAGAGTTTACGAACTTTCTTACCTTTGCCAATTTTTTCACCACCATATAACTACTTGACCAGAAAGGTGTTGCATGACTTGATTCCAAACTTAAAACGTTTGGCTGTGCTATCTCTAGCTGGTTATTGTTTAGTAGAGCTGCCAAGTTCTATTTGTGCATTAAAGCATTTACGGTACCTTAACTTGTCTTACACTGAAATTGAAGTTTTACCTGAATCACTATGTGAATTATTTCGGCTGCAGACGCTGAGATTGAGGGGGTGCAAGAAACTTATTAAGTTACCTATAGGCATTGACAATCTAATTAACTTGCAGTATCTTGACATCAGCGGGACAGATAGTTTGCAAGAGATGCCACCTCAGATAGGTAATTTGACAAATCTCCACACCTTGCCAAAGTTTATCATTGGAAAAGGGCTTGGGATAAGAGAGTTGATGAAACTTTCCCATCTTCAAGGACAACTTAATATTACAGGGCTACATAATGTGGTGGATGTTCGGGACACAGAGCTTGCCATTCTAAAGGAGAAGAGGGGCCTTAGTGAATTATCCTTGGAATGGATTCATAATGTCAATAGTTTTCAAAGTGAAGCAAGGGAATTGCAGCTCCTCAACCTTCTAGAACCTCATCAAAATCTACAAAAGCTTTCAATAATGTCATATGGTGGCACAACATTCCCATCATGGTTAGGAGATCACTCATTCAGTAATATGGTGTGCCTACAACTTTGTGAATGCCATAAAACCACATCATTACCATCACTAGGACAACTACCTGTACTTAGAGATTTGAGCATAAAAGGAATGGAAAGGGTAACAACAGTTGGTGCGGAGTTTTTGGGGGTTGGTTCTTCTGTCAAGGCTTTTCCATCTCTTGAGGGTCTAATAATTGAGGACATGTTGAATTGGAAGCAATGGTCCTGGTCTAATGGACTCAACCAAGAGGAAGCAGGAGAATTTCCTAATCTACATGAGCTTACAATAATAAATTGTCCCATGTTGGTTGGAATGTTGCCAAGTTGCCTTCTGTCTGTGAAAAAACTTTCTATTTGCAATTGCCCGCAGTTAGTAGCTTTACCTGAATCACTTCCATATCTTTGTGAATTAATTGTTCAAGGATGTAATGTGGCAATTTTAAACCATATGCCTGTTATGCCCTCTCTTACTACTTTAAAAGTTGTGAGCATCACTGGCCTTGTTAGTTTATGTAGAGATTTTTTACAAGCCTTGGTGGCACTTGAAGATCTGGAAATTGAAAACTGCAATGACTTGATGTACCTGTGGCAAGATGGAACTGATTTACGTGAACTTGCAAGTATGAAGCATTTAGAGATCAAGAAGTTTGAGCAGTTTGTGTCATTAGTTGAGCTTGAGATACTTGGTGACCTGGAACAGCTGCCAAGTGGGTTGCAGTGCCTTGGTTCACTCAGAAATTTGAAAATTGATCATTGCCCAAAACTAGTGTCCCTTCCAGAAGGTTTGCCATACTCTCTCCAACGTCTTGAGATTTCACAGTGTGATTTGCTGAAGTCAATGCCTGATGGGATGGTGATAATGATGAATGGCTGTAAGAGCAGCCAGTGCCTTCTTGAAGAGTTGCTAATTAGTTGGTGTCCATCTCTCAAGTCCATTCCAATAGGAATGTTTCCCATCACACTGAAGTCTTTGGCAATTTCATGGTGCACAAATCTCAAGAATCTACATGGGGGAATTGTGTATAATGGCGGTGGTAGAAGGGAATTGTCTTGTCTTGAGCATTTGACCATAGAAGGTCTACCTCGCTTGCTCTTCCCAACTTTTGAATTACCTTGGTCTCTTAAGACGCTTGAAATTGGCTATTGCACAATGCAGTCACTAGAGTCTTTGTGTGACCTATCCCATCTCACTGAGCTGGAAATAAGTGGGTGTTCTATGTTAGAATCATTCCCAGAAATGGGATTGACCACTCCAAATCTTATTTCTTTAAGCATATGGAAATGTGAGAATTTGAGGTCTCTACCCAATCATATGGACTGCCTAGTTTTTCTTCAAGAGCTGAGTGTATATCATTGTTACAGTCTTGTTTCTTTTTCAAAAGGGGGTTTGCCTCCAAACTTAATTGAATTTGAGATCCGTTATTGTGAGAACATCACAGAGTCAATGTCAGACTGGGGACTCCACACACTCATCTTTCTTAAACGACTTGTAATTGAATGCACAAGTCCTTGTACAAATATGGTTTCCTTTCCTGATGATGAGGGTCAACTTCTTCCCACTTCACTAACTACTCTCTACATCTTGACTCTCAAGGGTCTGAAGTCCATATCCAAAGGCCTCAAATGTCTCATGTCTCTTGAAATTTTAATGATTTCAGACTGCCCTAAACTCTGTTTCTTTCCAAAGGAAGGCTTCCCTGGTACGCTTGGGTCCCTACATATTGAATTTTGCCCTCTTCTGAAAAAACAATGCTCAAGAAAGAATGGACGATGTTGGCCCATGATTGCCTTGATTCCCGATGTTTTCATACAGGGTGTTCGTATCCTATAAATGAAGTACGGATATATTTGTGCAATTCAGTAACCATGATGGTGGTTCTTGAAGATGTGGCTGATCTTTAAGATATGAAAAATAGTGTTGATCTTGCAGATACATTCAAATATTGTGTTACCATATATATAGTGTTTGTGTTTATCTTGTAAATCTTTAGGCTGTAATCGTACTCTGATTTTTCTCCTTAATTGTAGGAGTTTCTGCTGTATATATTCTTCCGCTAACAATAGAATAATACAAGTGATTTCAGTATTTTTTTCTTCTTTAATACTGCTTCATGATTTCTACAGTGGTAGAACTTGCAGATTGTTACAAGTTTCTGCTGATTGAAAGTGAACAAGAGAATCAGGTACCATTCTTCTTTCTCTGACTTCAATGTTGGCCAAGTGGTTTGCACAATTGTTCTCGTACACCTTATTTCATTTCTTATGGCATCTCGTAATCTGTAGTGATAAATAACAAATTAAAATCAAAGCTATTCATCAAGGCAATCAAGCCAAACAAACGGTTTAAGATAACAAATGTTCTGTATCTCCATACAGATTGTTAATCTATCTCTCAACAAATATTCATCAAGAAGCCAATCAACCACCATGTGCAACCTAATTTATCTTCATCATTTGCATATAATTTTAGTGTTTTCTCTCAGATGATAAATAATGTCAAAAACTCTCTAATAAGAGCGAGTATGATAATTTGATCCCCTATGCCTACCCTATCTATAATAAGCAATACCTAGCGCCAGGTACTTCTGAAGCTCTTTCCTATGCTTTCTTCTCATATGGAATTTCAATTTAGTGTCTGTTTTATCAGTAGAAAGAGCTAGAAAAACATCTTTATATTGTTTTTGACTACTGGGTTCTCATCTCTTCTAAAGGATCAAATCCCGATTTATTCATTTAACTGTATCCAATTGTATCGGGATTTGTAATATCATAAATAATGGTAGAAATTGAATCACTTTTGTTATTCTATATAAAATTTCATAACTCCAAGTTAAGTAAAATTTCTCAATTCTTTTTCTGTTGTATCCATTGCAAATTCCAATCTGAGTAGAAAATTAAAATTCTCTTTATTCCTCTGTATTTCAGACATTCCATATTCATATATGAGTTAGATAAAATTGTTATGGTATTCTATAAATAAAATGTCAGTTTCATCGGTGCTGATTGATCCATATACTTGGATGAAAAATGAACCAATAATGAGATTTCTTTTTCAATAAATGGGAAATTAAAAATGATTGGGAATGGAAATGGGGAATGTCTACAATACCTGAAATCCATTACAATTTGAAGGATTTTGTAGGTTCATTAATTAGAGTTTAGCAGAAGAAATTTATTAGTTTCCAACAATTGGAGATAAAGATCAAGAAATTGAATACGTGGAAAATTTGTTTATTAGGAGTGCGGGCTCAAGGGATAGGGGCAATAACTTAGTGTTCCTTTTGAATTTTTAGTGATAGGACATTTGAGAACCTTTTGCTTGGTGATTGGACTTCCAATTGAGGAATGCTTAGTTGCTTGCACCAATGCTCATGATATGGGGCCATAACTGTTGCTACAGTTATACTCCCACACTTTCTTGGGATATATGCATGTTATTGATTAGTGAACATGTAGAAATATATTTCAACAAGATTGCTTACAAACCCTTGTGCGAAGTAATCCGGTAAAATCGCGTATTTTTTCTTACATAAGTTTTGTTTTCATAGTAATGATTTTCAATTGTTTGTTTGGCAACACACACACACACATTTTGTAATGTTATATGCGGTCCTTGTGCACTGGGGTTATTGCACAGGAAAACCTGCACACATGATTGCCTTTCGATGTGGATGCATTTCTGTTACCCTTCCCTCTCCTGTTTTTCTGTTCAATTCTTTTTTCCTACCATGTTTAATCCTGGAATAGTTTCTTCTTTCTTCTGTTTCTTCAAAATTAAACTTTATTTGGCATCTTCTTGCTCTGTTGTTGCAGAATAAAAAAGAAATGAACTTTATTTTTTTTATTTTTTGTCACAATCTCATATATATTGTTTCAGGATCTATCTGCAAATCTCTGTTGGTTCTGGAGGCACAACAAGAGGATCCTGAAAACTGGTCCAGGAACAAGAAGAGAAGGTGTTGTGAAGCAGGCAATGTGTTTCTTTCTTTACAAATCTTTAACCAAATACTAGTTTTCATTACACAAAAATTAAAGTTTGGGCATTATTGATTGTTCTTTACTACAATATTGTGAACTTTAGGTGTTGTGAAATAGTTTATTGAAAATCTGCATTACTGGGCTTGCATGCTGGCATGAAAAACAATTTTAGATGTTGAGAAGTAGGTTAATAAACATCTGCATTATTGGGTTTGCAATATTGTGAACTTTGTTAATTGTTCTTATATACACATGTTTTTGTTCTTCTCGTTTTACTTTCATCCTCTACTCAATTATTGATGTACTCTATTATTTATTCTTTTAAGAAATATTGTTTCATGTTATTCAATCCCCCCCCCCCCCTTTAATTTCTTGTCATTTAAATAAATTTGTAGATCAATGCTGTGGCAGTTTTTTCAAGAGGATTTGGCCAAGGAATGAGTCCTTTATGTTGGTTCAGGACTATTTATTAATTTGACACTTGATTTTGTCAATTGTAAGGTTAGGTTTTAGTGCATTATTTTTTATTATTTGAATGTTATGGAAGGTAGATTAATTACTTAAAAACTTCATATTTTTGTCAATTGCTGAGCATGATGAGTTTTTGAGTTAACATGTAATTGATAAGAATTATTGTGAAGACTTAATATATTTTAAAGTCTATATGTTTACATGAAGTTCAATTCTAAAGAATATGGATAATATATGTTTACATGTCGTGTTCTAATTATAAAATTAATTCTAAGCAAAATGTAATTGTTTGTGAGCTTAATGAGGTAATCATTCATGATTTGATGTGTAGAAACATTATTATTTATGTTACACAGGATGTAAAAAATAAAAGATAGGACCTTAAATTCAACAAGTAAACAGGGACAAAAATTGAAGGGTTAGGATAACTTTTCATACAACCAATCATGTGAAAATGAACATGCTAAGAAAAGACATTTGTCATTCCTTGTTGGAATAAATAATTTGAAAATAGTGGCATGCTGCAAGTGAGTTTAACTTTGGAGAAAATAGTAAAGTGTAAACATGACAGAGACTTCAAAATTTTACAAATGATTTAAACAAAATATTCTAAATGACAATAATTGAACAACTAAATCTGTACAAAAGATAACATCTAGTGCAAAAAATCATTGCTATATTGAAAATTTCCATACAACAATAATATGAAAGTCATGCCAAGAACAATGTCGACATGCACTTGCAATTTCAGGAATTATATCTCTTTCTATATTCTAAATAAGATTGTTTCTTTTCAGCATGCTCTTAAATTATTGTTGAGAATTATTTACACTTCAGAGCATGTTAGAAAAACACAGGCAAGTGATCAATTAATTCTATTTTATTGCTCATTATTTTTGTCCATGAGTGTGTCTGGTTTTTGTTATGGTGTTCTATTTGAAAAACTGGTGCTTGACATAATTCATTTGTTTATTTATTTGTCATTATAGATATTATGAAAAAAGCACAACTTAATGCAATATTCAGTTAAGATCTTGATGATAATTATGAAAATATAATGAATCATATTGTTGATTAGATTAATTATTGTGGAGGTAAAGGCAACATTAACTATAAAAAAATTACTTATTTTTAATTATTTTTATTATTTGCAGTTTTGTTATTTACTAATTAAATATTTAGCCAAATAGTTAAAGTAAACTAACAATCAACCAGTTCACTATAGAAAACAAACAACTCATATTTAATGTATTTTATTAATTGTCAGCACATAAATTTATTGTTAAAGTTGTTTTTAATTTTTTATCTTATTTTTGTAAAAAAATATTATTTCACATTAGTATTGAACACAAAAAAATATCTTATTATTATTTTTTTTAACATTAATCAATAAAAAATCTGTTAAAATTGATTATTTTGGCTAAATATATAATATTATATTAAAAAACTCACCCTTTTAATATTTCTATATATTTTTTAAAAATATTTGAGGCAAAACACATGTCAAGTGGCTCTTGTTGATATAAAACGTGTGTTCATCCAAGAAAACAAATTCCAATTAACACGTGATATAATTTCTATCCACGTCCTAGTAGTTGTCTTTCCGGAGTGAAAAAGGCTACTTCATTGTAATTGTAAAGACAAATAGCATTGAACAACATAGAGTCTGGCGCAGACAATGTGCTCAGTGAAAAGCAACCATTACGTGTGGAGCCGCACCTTTCAAATTCCTGCCACTCGTAATATTTTGCTTTCTTCAGAAGAGTAGGTTTTCATGGCGTCCTACAAATACCATCTCAGAAACCCTAATTGTATCCCACAACATCGATTAACGCACAGCATTTCATTCTTGTTATCGTTCGTTTTTTATGTATATTTTAGTAGCATGAATTCATCAAAAAATATTTATGAGCATCAATGCCATCAAAACAGTTTTTGACCGATAGCACGAGTGTTTCGTGGCTCCGCCTGATCTCACAAATTCGTGGCGGACTGGCTGCAGCAGACCCACCATATATATAGGGAACACGGCGGCCAGTGCTTGTTGCCTTCCGCATAGCAGCAGGACCCATTTGAATAGTTAATCTTTTTGCTGCAGACTTTTCCATCTTTATCATAACTGGACCCTCTTGCTTCCACCATATCCTCTCAGATCCCTGCATGCTGCTTCTGCCTCCCTTCATCTTCCATCTTTATCATAATCTGCGGGGAGGAAGGAGTTGGCAAGACCATTTTAGCTTAGCTTGTGTACAACGATTCCACAGTACTGGTCAACGCCCCGGTGGGGAAGAAATAAGTCAAGGTCTTAGAGAGAGATGAAGAGACTTGAGGTGGGGGCGGGCGGCTGCAACTAGGATTATCAGGGTGAGAACAAACACACTTTGTTTTTTTTGGTTTCATTTTCAAGTTTTTTTTGTTTCATTTTCAAGTATTTTTACTAGTAATTTTAGAATTTATTAAATTATTTGAGGTACATATAAATCAATCACAGCAATATCCAAACAATTTAAGGTCCCTAACGAGGCCTGCCACACAATAGTATCATTGACCATAAAAGACTTGAAACTTTTCTTCTTCTTCGAACATTGTCATGATCTACAGAGTGAGGGCGAGACCGGGAAAGGCCCACACGCAATGTTGTCCTTCCATATCAGCATCAGCACACCATATTTGAATTTAGAATATCACTCGTTTTGGAACAGACTCTCCAGTCTTAAAGAGTGATCAAATCTCTCACCTTCTCGCTATTTTTAACATGCAAGATACTCCCCCGTTTCAGTACCTTCATTCATTTTTGACATCTTGCCAGTTTCAGCAAAGTTGCCTCTGATTGCTTGATCAAGAAGAAAACCAAAGATGCACAGGAGGGGCAATTCACGATGTAATCAAAACATGATCACCTGTGAGTCTGCCGGCACTACAGGTAAGGTAAGAAAACTGATCCCTTGTTGTTGGTCAAGTCCAAGTCATGTGGATACCAAGAAAGATCAGGGAATTGGCACACGAGATGCGAGAAAGAGATGTGGAGATTTGTTTGGCTTGGAATTCATGAGGATCGAGAAAGAAACCCACGATTTGTCTGCAACATAAAGCCCAAGTCATGGTGTTGAAGTCTTTTGAATTAAGGCTATGGGTTTTCTTTCTTGATGTTTTGTTAAAAACAACATTTCTTCTGCAGGCACTTCCTTTAGAACCTTGCAAGTTGAGTGCTGATCTGGATTTGACGCTAAGAGAAAATTAAAGCTTTCTGGTTAGAGACGCTGCTTGATTATCTTAGACGATGAATGGAAGGTGGACAGTGAGCAATGGGATCTTCAATGCAGACCCCTTTCAGCCGCCGTGGTGTTAAGATAGCTGTCACAACAAGACATGATGGGGTCCCATCGATCACGGGAGGCCTTTTCACATCACCATCTAGAGGCAACCCAAATCTGCAAGCTTTTGGGGTAAAAATATATAGCAAGGTAATGTAAAGACTTTAACAAATTTTTTGGGGGAATAAAGCTGCGTTCCACGCTGAACTATGATGAATGGGAAAATATATCAAATTGTGAGATAAGGGATGTACATGAGGAAATGATGAATGGATTTTTTCCACCCCTATGTTGCCACAACAGGATAGTTTTTGATGGTAGCCGACGGATCTGTACCATTTGTTGCCGCACTATGCCATGACCTGAGGCGTTAACTGGATGAACTGATGTCTGCAATATCCCGAATAAGCTGATCGGGAAATTATGGAGGTAATTTACTGTCTGTAACTAGCACAGCACGTGCATGTATAGCTTGGAGTTAATTCTTAATTTAACAGTGAGGATCTTAACTAGAACAAGCACGGTTGACGATAGAAGGAAGGAACTAGTTAGGACCGACCGCCAATTTTATGCGCTAGATTTCAGTTTATTTACATGACAATATTTAGTTAATTGTATTAGTTTTATGCTTGATAACCTGCACTAAAAACAAAGATAAAATATATTAAATTCCATGGTGCAGCATTAGGATGGAGGTTAAATACCTGATCACTGCGAGCACTCTTCGACTTCAAGCTCTGATTATTTATTAGCAGTTTCCATGGAGGTAATGGTAACTGAACGATTCATTAGTAACCTGACTAACGAATCCCTAGCTATTCACCTGCTTTACGTGCTCCTTGCCATGTACAGGAGTATTTAATGAACACTTCAATGAACTCAATGAACAAGTCTTCTCATTGTTTGGCCGCAGTATTGGCTGTGGAAAAACAAGGTGGTATTCCAAATCTTGGAGCGCTTTCGTATCTTCTTTGCAGAGCTTTTGCCTGGCTCGGATACTTCAGGTATGGAACATTACATGCATGCTAGCTGTCATATATATACATATCCTTCCTAGCTAGTAGTGCTGCAATAAAATCTATAGATTCCGGCACACCTGAAAGAACTGTATTTGTTATACCTAGTTGAATGCACAAGTTTTCTGCTGTATATTTTGCTACATTAATCTCCAGGCGCTAGCTAGATACTGCTCCATTTTATATTGGCATAACTAGTTGAATGCACATGTTTTTTTTTTTTTTTTATAACCGGATATCCAGGCTAGCTTACGCGTACCATAACTAATCTCTAGACTTATTGAACATCCTACAAGACACCACAGGGATGATAGGCATGCATGGTGGGACTTGAACCTTGATGTAAAGGAGAGGAAGGACTAGGCCAAGACCCCACTTGCTTGTTGAATCCTGGTGCATGGTGGGGCTTGAACCCTAGTGCAGAGGAGAGGAAGGACTAGGCCAAGACCCCACTTGCTAGTTGAATGCACATGTATTCTGCTAAATATTTTGCTAAATCCAACAGTCCATAGCATACTTAATCACGATCAGAACAATAAAAGGGAATATCAACAGCAGTATTAGGAAATATGGCGTGACATGCGAGAGATGAGTCGTAGGTTAATTAGTGGGGTTTTATTACTTGCTTACAGAGATAGATAATTTTGTGACTCGGGGGAAGAACATATATATATTTGCAGTGAGATGAAATTCCACCTGGAGTTGGCGAGGATGCTTGCGGAGAGCATTAGAGGAGCTGCGCTGAGCGTGGGCTTCAATTTCTAAGACCTAAGCGAGATGGGCTTTCTAGTCGGATAGCTTGAACATTATTAATATACCTTCGAACTTGAAAGCCTTGTAGTTCTTTTGTCTTTAGTTAAAACTTTACAAGTGAATTTTTTTTTTAAATGAAATTTTTCTAGTGTTTTAAAATTATTTTGATGTAGTTAGGTTAAAAATGATATTATAAAAATAAAAATATATTATTGTAATACATTTCTAAATAAAAAATATATAAAAAGCAACCTAATTTCCAAATTCTATCTACTGTTTTGACATTTTATTTTAAAAATATTTTTGAAAAAAAAAATATTTTTGAAAAAAAAAATATTTTTTTAAATTAAATATTTTTTATGTCAAAAATGAATTTAAAAAAATAATTATTTCAATGTATTTTTTAATGAAAAATATTTTTAAAAACAACACCAAACATATTCTCAAACAGACAACTGATTTCGCAACTTAGATAAGCTTTTAATTAATTTTTTTTTATTGAATTCAAAATTGATCTTCTTATAAAAATAAAAATATTGTTTATAAGAATTTAAAAGTTATGGATGGCAAAAACATAATTGAAAAAATATTTCTATCATTGTCGAAGCTTAAGAAAAGAAAGAAAGACGGTGATGGTCCCTCGTTTTTCATACCCTCACGGCATTTGAAAACTTGGGCACGTCGACAAGAGCTGGCGAACAAATCTTGTTGCTTTATTTAGCCGTTATCTGTTTTGCACGCCTCTCTCTCTTTTTTTTTCTTTTTTTTGAAATCATTTATTTCTTTTGGCGTACGATTTCCGACGTGGAATGATTCCATCTCTGAACTAAAGGACGAAATACTTAATTAAAAGTTGAAAATTCCTTCTCCTTGCCTCTGGTCAAATTACAAAATCAATTTGAACACCACTTTAGTTAAAGATTATTAGAAAAATAGTATTTGAAATGCGGGGAAATTAGTTTCCAAAATAAATATTAATTTAAAATTAGTATTAATTAAAAAGAAAAAAGAAATAACAGGGCCACCGCTTTACACTAAAGATATTCTCGGGGCGAATCGTTCGTGCTTGTCCGAATATCGAATATTATTATTATTATTTTTTATCTCCGAAATTATTTATTTTTCCATGTGTCGGTAAAATAGACACCGGAGAAGCCACCGTCATTAATTAAATTAATCTATCTTCAAATAACTATAATAAAATAGAAAAAAGAAATAGTGTAGGTTTGAGAGTGTGGTTGCGGTTGTTTTTAAAATATTTTTTATTTAAAAATATATTAAAATTAATAAAACATAGATTAATAAAACCACCAAAATAGTTTTACCGCATAGTAAAAACTCTTGCCGCAAGATAAAACCACTGTTTTTTTTTTTTTTTTTTTTTTATAAAATTAAAAAATACGTTTTGTGAATTTTGGTAAAAAGAAAACCCTAGCTATCTATCTGAATGCATGTTTTAACTTAAAATCGAAACTTCACTGTTACTTATCAAGTTTACAAACAAACCCAGTTCTCTACTTTTTTATTCTTTCGATTTTGCTTTAATTTCCAAGGGATAACCATTTGCGAGTTACCCAGAGACAGCAATTTAATTATGGCTTTTGCTATCGGAGACGCTATCCTTTCAGCTACAATCAGCCATATAATCAACCAATTAACCTCTCTGGAGCTACTCAAGTTCGCTCGCAGAGAAAAAATCCACTCTGATATCAGGAAACTGGAGACAAATTTGCAAATGATCCGTGCTGTTCTTGACGATGCAGAGGAGAAGCAGATGGAAAGCCATCCTGTCAAACTCTGGCTTGAACAGATCCGTGATTTGGTCTATGATATTGAAGATTTGCTCGACGGGGTTTTCATTGAGCTTACAAAGGAACGACGAGCTAGCTCAAGCAAGGCGAGGAGCGCAATACCCGGGTTCTTATCTTCTTTTCATCCTGCTACTTTGTTATTGACTTACAAAATGGACTCCAAGATTAAGAGTATGACTGCTAGATTGCAAGAAATTGTTCAACAGAAGAATTATCTTGATCTTAGAGAGAATGTCAGTGGAGGGGAGTTGAAGAGTAAGTCGTTGAAAAGATTGCCCAGTACTTCTTTAGTGGATCTTTCTTATGTTTGTGGTAGGGATAGTGATAAAGAGGAAATCTTAAAGTTTCTTTTTAGTGATAAAGGGTGTGATGAATACGGGACTGGTGTGATTCCTATTGTGGGGATGGGTGGTGTGGGTAAGACCACGCTTGCTCAGCTTGTCTACAATGATGAGAAAGTGGATACCTTTTTCGATTTGAAAGTTTGGTGCTGTGTTTCTGAGGATTTTGATGTTGTTAGGGTTACGAGAACTATTCTTGAGGCAGTTTCGGGGAGTTACGATGCGAAGGACTTGAATCTACTGCAACTTAGGCTGAGAGAGAAATTGGCGGGGAAGAAGTTTCTTATCGTTCTAGATGATGTTTGGAATGAGAAATATGATGACTGGACTGTCCTTCGCCGTCCTTTCCAAGTGACATCCCCAGGGAGTAGAATCATCGTCACAACTCGTAATCAAGGTGTTGCGTTAATGATGAGTGCTTTTCCAAGTTACCATTTGAAAGTACTGTCGTTTGATGATAGCCTGTCTTTGTTTGCAAAGCATGCGGTGGGAAGATCCAATTTCAATGATCTCCCAGATCTACTGGAGATCGGCCAGAAAATAGTTCAAAGGTGCCGAGGACTGCCAATGGCTGTTAAAACCCTTGGGGGCCTCTTGCGCGCTAAACCTTCGGTTGATGAATGGGAAAGTGTACTTAATAGCAAAATGTGGGATATATCAGAACACAAGGGTGGCATAGTTCCAGCATTGAGGTTGAGCTACTATCATCTTCCTTCACATTTGAAGCAATTGTTTGTTTTCTGTTCTATACTCCCAAAAGATTATGAATTTTATAAGGATGAATTAGTGTTGTTATGGATGGCCGAGGGATTTCTGCCAGATGCAGGAGGAAAGAAGGGGATGGAAGAATTATACTCTTGTTTTAATGAATTATTATCAAGATCGTTTTTCCAGCGATCAAGCAGCAATGAACAACGTTATCTGATGCACCATCTCATCAGTGATCTGGCTCAATCTGTTGCCGGAGAAACTTGTGTCAATTTAAATGATAAGCACGAATATAACAAGATCTTTCAAGATACTGAAAAGACACGCCATATGTCATTCACTCGTCATACATATGAGGTGCTGCAGAGTTTCAAAGACCTGGGTAAACTGAAGCGTCTGCGAACTTTCATTGCATTGAGACTTTACTCTTCACCTTGGGGCGCATATTGCTACTTGAGTAATAATGTATTACATGAGGCACTGTTGAAATTGAAACACCTAAGAGTTCTTTCATTGAGTGGTTACTGCATCACAGAGCTACCAAATTCAATTGGTAATTTGAAGCAGTTGCGTTACCTTAATTTCTCTAACACTAAGATCAAGCAGTTGCCTGAATCTGTGAGTAATATCATAAACTTGCAGACTCTCAAATTATATGGATGCAGGAAGCTTAATAAGCTGCCACAAGGGACTGGTAGTCTTATCAATCTTTGTCACCTGGATATTACTGATACTGATGATTTAAGTGAGATGCCTTCGTGGATGGGTAAGTTGACAGGTCTTCAGAAATTGTCCAAGTTCATCGTAGGAAAAAAAGAGGGCTGTGGAATTGAAGAATTAAAAGGGTTGAAGAATCTTCAAGGCCGACTTTCCATAATGGAATTGCATAGTGTGATAGATGCTCGACGTGCAGTTCATGCTAATTTAAGGGGCAAGCACAACCTTGATGAGTTAGAATTGAAATGGTCTGAGAGTGACTTAAAAGGTGAAGTCATAAAACATCACATGCCTGTTCTCAACTCTCTACAACCTCATGCAAACCTTAAAGAACTGAAGATCTCATTCTATGGCGGGACAGAATTTCCTTCATGGGTAGGACATCCATCATTTTCTGAAATAGTGCACTTAGAACTGTCTTGTTGCAGGAAATGCACTGAATTACCACCACTGGGGAGCCTACCTTCACTCAGGGATCTGTGCATACAGGGCCTGGATGCTGTAGAGACTGTTGGTCCTGGGTTTTACGGAGTTAGTTCTTCAGTCAAGCCTTTTCAATCTCTGAAGACTTTGAAATTTGAGGATATGCGGGAATGGAAATCTTGGTCGCCTTCAGCTGGAGTTGATGAAGAAGCTGAAGAAGAATTTCCTAGTCTTTCTGAGCTTACTTTATGGAATTGTCCCAAGTTGCTGGGCAAGTTACCTAGCTGTCTTCCTTCCTGTGTAAAGATTACGATTGCAAAATGCCCAATGTTGGTAGATTCCGATGAAAAGCTTCCAGTGCTTAGTGAACTGAAATTAGAAGAATGTGATGAGTTGACACTTATATACATGTTTCATAATTCCTCCCCAACCACATTGAAACTTGGGAGTATGTCAAACCTTACTTGTTTGACGGGCCACTTTCTGCAGTCACTGGGAGCACTTAAAGTTCTGGTGCTTTCTGATTTTCCTAATCTAACCTCTTTGTGGCAAAAAGGAACTGGATCAGAAAAGCTCGAACATCCTCAATTTGTGTCATTGACAGAGATTGGTATGCCCAGCACTCATAAAAGTTCAAAATTGTCAGGCTGTGGTAAACTGGAGCTTCTGCCAATCCGTAAGGTGCAGATGCGTTTTTCTATTGAGGATCTGTGCATTGAATCATGTCCAAATCTTGTGTCCATTCCTGAAGCTGGACTTTTATCGTCACTGAGACATCTAGTACTTCGGGATTGCAAAGCTCTTAGATCCCTCCCTGATGGCATTTGCAATTGTCCTCTTGAAGACTTGGAGATAGAAGAGTGTCCCTTGCTCAAATGCTTTCCAGAAGGGATGTTACCTGCGACGTTAAAAAGTTTGAAGATTCGATACTGTAAAGAATTAAAGTCTTTGCCTGAGGGTTTGATGCACAAGGAAAATGGCCCTGACACCCTGTGTCATTTTGAGCACCTGGAGATCATTGGCTGTCCATCTCTCAAATCCTTTCCTGATGGGAAATTAACAACTCGACTCAAGACACTAAAAATCTGGGACTGTTCCCAATTGAAGCCGCTTGCAGAAGAGATATTGCATGATGATATGTCCCTTCAATACCTAGCCATTTCAGACTGCGAAACTCTGTCAAGCTTTCCTGAGTGCCTTAGCAGCTTCATGCATCTTACTGAAATAAATTTAAGTAATTGTTCTGCTCTCAAGACGTTCTTTCCAGGAGTTGGCTCATCCCTCGCTGACCTCAGAACGTTGACTATATATAATTGCAAAAATCTCAAGTCTCTACCTAATGAGATGCAAAAACTCACATCTCTGCAAGAACTGACAATTTGTAGCTGCCCAGCTCTGGAATCCTTTCCAAATGGTGATCTGCCCCCAAACTTGACATCGCTTGAGATCTGGGATTGTGATAGGATCGATGGGTGCCTGTCAAATTGGAACTTGCAAAGTCTAGCCTGCCTTAGAGATTTTAGTATCGCTGGCCAATGTTTTTTGGACACCGTTTCCTTTCCAGATGAGAAGTGTCTGCTTCCTAGAACTCTAACTTCTATATGGATTGGAAGGCTTCCAAATCTGGAATCTCTATCCATGCAGCTCCGAAGTCTTGCGAATCTAGAAGAGCTAGAAATTGTTGATTGTCCAAAACTAAAGTCCTTGCATAGGGAATGCCTACCTCCTGCACTTGGAAGATTCAGCATCAGGAACTGCCTGTTAATGACAAAGCGCTGTTCCAAGGGGAAAGGAGTGTACTGGCCATTGATATCCCACATCCCTTGTGTGGAGATAAATGATGGCAATGACATGTAAATAATTATGGGCTTGCTTGTTTATGTCTCTTTCATGTATATATATAAAAAATGTATCCTTTCTGTAATCAATACTTTTTTGAATCATCGAGACAGAGGTGTCCTGTTTCTGACTTGATGTTGCAAGTAGTGTTTAGTTCTAGTTTTGAGGGAAAAGGGTTTTTCATGGTATTATGTCAGGTGGTTTGGATATTAATTATCAGAGCAGAACTTGTTGCTTCCTACCCACAGAATTCAGGCCGTTCATCTCTTTGAAATTTGAATGTCTTCTTTTGCTAAACATTCATCAAAAATCAATTCATAATGTCTAGAATTTATTTCAAAAGAATTGGTGCGATCGTTGGGATTATGAGGTGATCTTGTTATTTAGACAGTTTCTGCTTACATGCTCAGCTTGGAAACTCAGCTACACTTGATGTTGAAAAGGATGGAGAACTCATGAATGGAAAAACAACTTCAAGGAGTAGCATTCATTGAATGAGTAGATTTTTTTGGCAGATCCTATTAGTCCAATAATTGATAATTTTTGGGAAATGTTTCGAGGAAGAATCTTTTGATCTACAAAGATGTTGCATATACGAATAGCCTTTGCTAACATCTTATAAAAGAAGAGGCAAGTGCTCCTTCGAATATTGCTTACCAGCTTCAACAAAATAATAACAGTAACATAGCCACTGTATTGTGAGAATTTGACAGGGGGTTGTCCACGCTAATTCTATCTTTCTTTTTCGATCCCTCCTTGTGAGGATGACACTTGGATTTAGCTAAAAGCGTATTCATTTCCTCAACTTGGTTCGTATCAATTACCTTGAAAGGACGCGTATCAATACTGTAATCTCTACTAAACCTAGTTTTGTAGAGATTGCCCAGTGCTTCGCCTTGGTTATTGACGACGATGCCATGAATTTTAGTGTCTTTTTTTTTTATATAATTAATGTTGTTTTTAAAAGTATTTTTTTTATTTAGAAATATATTAAAATAATTTTTATTTTATTTTTTAAAAATTATTTTTGACATCAGTACATCAAAATGATCTAAAAACACTATTTTTTTAATTTAAAGTAAAAATTAAAAATAAAAAAAATCATTTTTTTTCATAAGCAATTTTAATTTAGTTACAAATCTTTTTTTTTGGATGTGAGGAATCCTGTCTCTCGGGAAACGTATTTTGTTGTAACAGGTGAGCGAGTAAAACTCCTGTTATTCTAAGTTTTTAAAAGGATGAACGCTTTGACTCGAGACCTGTTATGTAGATCACAAATCTTTTATCATGCGCCACACCACTCGCAGAATTTAGCTACAAAACGTGAAAGGGTTGCTGGGAAACAAAGAAACAAACAAGGTCGTCTATTTCCCATTGCGTTTTCTTTCTCCCCACCCTTCAAAAAACACAGAAGGAGAAGGTCTAGCTAGGCGGCTTGGTTGTTGGCTTTAGATAAAGAATTTATACAATCTTATGATGATAGGGAATCATAAGACAACGGATTTCGTATATAGATGTTTTATTCATTGATACGAGGGTGTTTGGGAGAGCTGTTGCTGTAGCTTTTTAAAGTGCTTTTCATGCCGAAATACATCAAAATAATGTTTTTTAATTTTTTTTTTGACATCAGCACATCAAAATGATCTAAAAACACTAAACCATATTCATTTAAAATGAAAAAAAATAAAATAAAAAGCTGCAAACCGGCGTTTGAAACGCAATCCAAACAGGCTCTATATGTTTACCTAAATTCCTAATCCTGCTTAGGAAATCTTTATTTCTGCTGGGAAAGAAATATTCATCACCTAATCAATTTGTTTTCGAGAAATAATAAACAGCAACAATGTATCTTGTCCGTGTAATGTTTTCGAGGCTGTGAGATTTTGTCCAGAGAAGGAAAGCAATTCATAATATAAAGGGAAAGACAAAAAAAATCAAGCAGCCTTTTTTTTTTATTATATATTTGTTCAAAATGAGAAATTATTTCCAAAATAAATTAGAATCAGTAAAGAAATAAAAATGCTTTTCAAAATAGCCTCAGTAGTTTCTTATTTATAAGAAATTAATTTAATATCTTGTAATATCGGGAAGAGACGTGCCGTCAAGGAAATGCTTGATTAAGGAAAGTGGTCTCAATGGCTGATAGGTCGGCACTTGATGTCCTGCCCCCCTCACGATGGCAAATGTTAAATCTCCCTTGTATACTGGCGTGTATCCCCCAACGTTATAAAAAAACGCGCGCCGTGATTATAAAAAACTTATAATCTGTATAATAGATTTTAAATTCAAGTTAGAACATGTGTATTTTATAAAAATTTAATACTATTAAAATTTTATTTGTTTATCCAGTCCCATAGAATGAGTTTTCCAGAAATGAGATTTCCTCATATAAAAAAAAAGTATCCCCTAACCTACACAAAGCAAAAACATTTCATAATTTTAACAAACAAAACTAATAAATCAAACGATTTATAGATTAATACGAGCCATAAACCCGTGCTTCATTGCTGGGATTGAATTTTTTTTTATCTAGTTTTAACATATATAATTTCTTATTTTGTATTTTAATTTTAATTTTCTTATTTTTTGGTTTAGTTTCGAACCCTTGATTTTTTTGGTCCTTCTGAAATAGTTCTCAATTTTTTATTTGTATCTATACATCTCTACTCTTAGTTTGGATTTTTTTTTATTTGTATTAAATATAGCTTACGTTAAAAAATATAGTAAGTTCAATTTTGATGGTGTAAAATGAGAGTGAAACTCTTTCTTATGCATGTATACGAAAGTTATTTTGTATTTGTATATTACAAAAACATGTGTAATATCCTTAATAGCCTCAAATTTAATTGTTGACTTTTGTCTTATTAGAAGGTATCATGGTTATTTTAATGTACCTAGAAATATTAAAAATCTAAAATGCCCCTAGACTCATGGCTAAAATCACTGTTCACTAAGAGGTGAAATAGTAATTTTACCATTATAATCCACAATAATCTATGTCTAAATGCACAGTGAATTTTACTGTACAAAACCCTGATCTCCTTTAGCTTTTTAGTTAAGATATATATATATATATATATATATATAAGGAACAATTTAAAAAATAATATAAATAACGCTTTTAGACATGACTCATGCAAAATGCAGAATGCAATTGACAAATTTCTAATATGTGCATATTTTTTAAAACATAATAGCTGCCATGTATAAATGTATAAGTGGGAAAGGACTTGTCCCCTTCCTCTGCACCCGAGTTTGATCCTCTCCGTGCATGCTTGTCACTCCCGCGTTGCCTTACCTGTCCACTGGGCTTGCAAGGTGTTCAGTTGTGGTGCGTATAAGCTGGTTTGGACACCCCAGTTATAAAAAAAAGTGGTGTGCGTAAACTGGCCTAGACACCCTGATTATAAAAAAACAAAAAAAATGTATAAGTGGGGGGAATAAATAAAAAAGTATAAGTAAGAAAACACTGTAGCAATTCACAGTGTTCTGCAAAGGAGAGCTACATTGCTTTCCCCACACCATTTAAAAAAAAAAAGAGTGGGTCCAGGGATTAGTCATGGTGCACGTAAGCTGGCCCGGACACCCCGATTATAAAAAAACAAAAAAATATATAAGTGAGAAAAAAACATAAAAAAGTGGGTTCAGGAATTAGTCGTGGTGCGCATAAGCTGACCCGAACACCCCGGTTATAAAAAAAAACAAAAAAATATATAAGTCAGAAAAAAATAATCATGTTGCGCGTAAGCTAGCCCGGACACCCCGGCTATAAAATAACCGGAAAAAATGTATAAGTGGGAAAAAAAGAAAAAAATATGTAAAAAAAAAAGTGGGTCTGGGGATTAGTCATGGTGCGCGTAAGCTGACATGAACCACCCGGTTATAAAAAAACAAAAATAATGTATAAGTGAGAGAAAAAAATCATAGTGCGCGTAAGCTGGGCCGGACACTCCGATTATCAAAAAAACCCAAAAAAATGTATAAGTGGGGAAATAAAACAGGAAAAGTATAAAAGAAATGGGCCTGAGATTAGTTTTAGTGCGTATAAGCTGGCCTGGACACCCCGGTTATAAAAAAAAAGAAAAACAAAATAAGCGGGAAAGCACTGTAGTAATTAAAAAAAAGTGGGTTCAACGATTAGTTGGGGTGCGTGTAAGCTGATCCGGACACCCCAGTTATCAAAAATAAAATGTATAAGTGGGAAAAAAAAGCAAGAGAAAATATGTAAAAAAAAAACTATGTCCGGGGATTAGTCATGGTAAGCTGGCCCGAACACCCTCATTATAAAAAAACAAAAAAAATGTATACGTTGAAAAAAACAGGAAAAAAATGTAAAAAAAATCGGTCTGAAGATTAGTCGTGGTGTGCGTGAGCTGGACCAAACACCCCCATTATAAAAAACAAAAAAAAGAGCCTTGTTTTAAAAAAAAAAAGTGCAAGGGAAAGCACTGTAGCAATCCATAGTGAAACATGCGGGGGACTATAGTGCTTTCCCCACACCGTTTCTATGTATAACTAGCCAATGCCCCCGTGCCTCGTCGCGGACGACATAATATTTTTTTCAACGCATAAAAATTAAATATGTGAGATTTTTTATTATAATATAAATTTAGGTGAAATAATAAATCTGTGCAGAATTCATGTTAAGATAAAAAAGCAAAATATTTTTACAAAAAACAATAAAAAAATAATCACAAAAATAATCATTATTATGGCGCAAACATTAAAATCATAAAATCATCTAATACGAAGAATAGACAAAAATAACAGAAAATACAAAAAAAGAATAAAGGGAAAAAGGGAGCCATATTAATTTGAAAATGTTCACCAACATAAATTAAAATTTCAGGACTGAACCAAATAAAAATAAATCTCTAATAAAAAATAAAATGACAAAAATTAAAAACGAGAACTAAAATCATAGATGCATAAATACGAATAAAAATAAACGTTGTCCAAGAATGACAGAAAAAACCAAAGAAATTAATAGCAAATAAAAAATTCAAACAATAAGGACCGAAATGAAAAATAAAATATATAATTAATTACAATCGAACAACAAAATTGAAACAAATAAAAACATTGGGACCGAAATACATAAATATATTTTTTTAAAAATTGCAGTGTAACTTTGTTAAAAAAATTAAAAGAATAAAGATTGAAATGAAAAGTAACATACATGACTAATTTCAATTAGAGGACACAATCAAAACAAAATAAAATAAACTATGTAATTAATTTCAATTGAAAGAAAAAAATGAATTAAATAAAACCTTGACACCAAAATAAATAAAGACATTTTAAAAATATTGTAATGTTTTTAAAAAATTAAAAGAATAAGGACCGAAATTAAAGATAGAATATATTACAAATTTCAATTGGAATCCCCAATCAGAAGCAATTAAAACCTGCATACTAAAATAATGAAAATAACCAAAAGCAAACTGAAAATCAAAAGAATAAGGACTAAATTGAAACCCAACATATATAATCAGTTTCAATTGAAGGGCACAATTGCAACAAATCAAAACCTACATTGAAAAAACAATAATAAACGTGAAATCAAAAGACTAGGGACCAAAATAAACACTACGCAAACATCAAGGATCGACGTGTATTTCTGAGCGGTAGGAGAGAGAAAAGGGAGAAAAGACTTAAAATCATCCATCGGAGCTTCAACGACCATTGTAACCGGACACGCGCTGCACTGAGAGAAAGAGAACATATTGGCGCAGCATATGACACGGCGGAAGCCAGTTTCTAATCGTAAGAATGAGGTGCACGCGTTGTCTAAATGACGCGTGTGCCAGAAACATTGCAGTCGTGTCCAGACGACGCGCCTGCACTGTCACCAAGAAATAATAAGAAAATAATTCACAATTACCCATATAGTCCTGAAACCATCGATAACTACGAAAATCCACCGTGGAAAATTCATAAATACCCCCCCGATCCAACGCTTGTTTTTTGTCGTTTTATGGGGTTAATTTTGTAGTTTTACTGTGCACAATTTCAAAAATACCATCCATGTCCCCTATAAATTGCTAAATTATCTCCAACCCGGTTTGCCTTATTTTGTCGTTTTGGGGGGCTATTTTTGTAGTTTTACTGTGCAACAAATCCAGAAATATTATCCATGTCCCCTGAACAATTCGATAATGCCCCCGATTAAAAAAATTTCACTCATCAACCAAGTTAAGTAAGTGATACCATTAAATATCCACACTCGAAGACCGTTTGCCATTAACCCTTGCAATAGTTGTTAAAGGGCTATCCGACAACTTGTTATGACATCACTACAAGGGTTCCCAATCATGAGTAAGGTTGGGACACTGGCATGCATGGCTTCTTGGACATGAGGTCGTTTAAGATCAGCATACACGTAGTAATCATTGCAGGGATCGAAGTTCATCAACTGCCACACAAAATAATCAAGTGAATTAGTATTCTGAATGGAAGCAGATTAAATTGGAGGGTTATTCGGTATGATTGATGAAATTTAGTGGAAAAAACACGGCAATTCCAATGAATATATATTTAGATGGGTGGAAGAAGTGTTTTAATAATTACTTACAGGATGGAGCAGTCTGGGCTTTGCTGCTGTACTCTTATGAAAGCCTTTGCTTCCTCAGACTGACAAATTGCGATGTGTTCGCGCTTTATGAACCAACTCATCTGAGATTATAGCATGGCTTCCTAAATATCCTATCAGATTCTGCAATTTCCACAAGAAAATGCACCTTACAGTTAATAAGTGCAACAATTTGCATTAGCAGGATGCATATTACTTGTTCTTTCAAGTCCCATAAAATTTTCTACCTCTCTTTTCGCAGTTTCTGACAGCATCATGACATGTGATTCTAGCAAACAATATTATAATTCCACCACAAATAATTGAATGTGGGCTGCCTTTCACCTAATATGCAGAATTCTCTATCTTTAGTTACATTCAGAAACCCTCTCCAGCCAATCCACTGCCCCAACACAAGTTTCTCTAATCTGTTTCAACCTTCCATTCCAGAGAATGATGTTACAGTCTTGCGTCCTCGCTCCCGCATCTTGATGAGCGGCAGGCAGGTGACTGCTGCAGTCCTTTTTATATCCCACATCGTAAGAAGTGAATGTAGGCGTGTGGACAGAGGCTATAAAAAGCGAAGCGCGACGCTTGAACACCCATACCTTTCTCGGCCTTTTGGCTAAGATTAAGTGTAGTATCTGTTCTTATCAGTTTAATATCTGATACGTGGGCCATAGGTCCACACGATATTAAATTAATTTTTCTAGGGGGAAATTCCATCACAGCAGCTTGCTGCTGGGCTTTTCACGCGTCGCCCGTTGCGTTGCACTATAAGTTTAAGTAATAATAGAGTCTCGTCCAGCAGGTTTATCAGCAGTAACATAACCACCATGATGCGAAAACTCTAGTTTTGGCTGTCCAGGCAAGCTCTCTGTGCTATCTTTCTCTTTTAATTCCTCTTGGGGATGAAACTTGGATGCATCTCCATGTTCAGTTGCTTGAAAAAGAGTGCTGTCAACGTTAGGGTTTCCCTCCAACAAGGGCGTGGAGGTGGAAAGAAAGATGGATAAGAAAGATTATATATTCACACTACAACAACAGAAAAAATGACAGATTACTGGTTAGGATGTAAAATGGATGGAACGATAGTGATAACACGGAGATCCAATTGCAATGCAAATGACACTTTCACCTGAGTATTAACTAATAGCTAAATTAAAATGTTAAAACACAGTAAAAAATATTGTAGCAATATACACCGATAACTATGGATTGTAATAGTAAAATTACTATTTGACCCCCTGTGCGTTGTAATTTTAGCTTTGAACTCAGAGGTATTGTCAATTTATTACATTACCGCGCACAATAAATAACTATAATACCCTCAAATTAGACAAAAATCAAGAGTTGAATGTAGGGATGTTTCGGTAATTTACTATTTTAATTATTCTTTTAGGTGGGGGTACTATGGGCGCGTTTCACGCTGCACCGTCGGTTTTCTAGATCAGGCACACTTCGGTCAAAGCGTGTGGCGTCATCTGGTGGTTTAAAATGTCTATCTAATGTCTCTCCGAATGCGCTGTCATGTGCTCTTCCTAATGGTATGGCGGGTGGCGTTCCAATGTGGCTGGAGACGTTGTTGCTACTCATTTTAGACCGCACGTGCTGGAAATGACGTGCACCCATTTGGAACCAAATGCAAGAGTTTAACACATGGTTATTGGATGATGGACAAAAGTAGAGAATAAAAATATTTTTTCGAACCTTGTCTTTGTTGTTTTCGATTTTTATTATCCTTCTCTTTTGCTGGCGAAATCATCTGGATTATTACACCAATTAGGAATTTTCATAAAGATAAAGTCATTCTTTTTTTTATCTAATCTTTAAGGATGGATATATTCCTCATAATTTGCACTAAAAAATTGATTTTTGCCACTACCGTGAAAATTCTTTTCCTTAAAATAGTTTTGACCAAGCAGATTGCGGGTAAATTTTGTCCATCAAAATGATTTTTTCTCACTTCAGGCCTACATGTAAAATTGTAATCGTGCACATTTATATCAATTTGGGGTTAAGAATTGCCTGATTTGGATATCAGAATCTCAAGATATTCCCGTTAGAGTGTCTGGTATAAAAACAGAAAATATGTTTCTTCAGAACAGTTTTGACCATGTAGATTGCGGTTAGATTTTGTCATCAAAATGATTTTTTCTCACTTCGGGTCCTTCATGAAACTTGTTGGCTTGCACATTTAGATGAATTGGGGGTTTTGATTTGCCTGATTTGGATATCAAATTCGCCGCGATAGTTGCTTTTCAACGTCACTTTCAAAAATAAATCTTGCAGCGAGAATGATTCTAACTCGAGATTTGCAGGTTTTATTCGAGAAACCCAATTTAATATCTCAAGGATTTATTGGGATAACTAGAGACCAATTTTAACATTTTGGAAAAGTTAATTAGTTTCGTTGAAATTAAAAGGGGGGGCTGATTCAGGAAACATCACAATAGTTTTTGTTGCTCAACTGTCGCGCAAAGTTATATTTTGTTTGTTTTCGAAAAAACCAGCGACCTTTTTTTATTACTATTATTTTTTATTTACCATAGGTTTTAAGGATGGATGAATCCCTCATAATTTGCACTAAAAAAATGATTTTTTCCACTGCCACAAAAATCCTTTTCTTCAAAACAGTTTTGACCAAGCAGATTATGGGTAGATTTTGTCCATCAAAATGATTTTTTCTCACTTCGGGTCCTTCATGAATGTTGTAATCCTGCACATTTAGATGAATTTGAGGTTTTGAATTGCCTGATTTGGATTTCTGTATCTCAAGATATTCCCTTTAATGTTTCAGGTTCTATTCGAGAAACCCAATTAATGTTTCAAGGATTTATTGGGATAACTAGAGACCAATTTAAAATTTTGGGAAAAGTTAATTAGTCTCATTGAAAATTAAAGTGGGGCCTGATTTAGGAAACGTCAATTTTTTTTTGTTGCTCGACAATCGCACGAAGTTATGTTTTGTTTGTTTTCGCAGAAGCAGCGATGTTTTTTTCATTAATATTAATTTTTTTTACTAGAGGTTTATAGTTGGATAAATCGCTAGAATTTGCACTAAAAAATAATTTTTTCTCACTTAATTAGGGTTCTTCATGAAAATTTTAATCCTGCATATTTATATGAATTTGGGTTTTGAATTGCTTGATTTGGATATCATAATCTCAAGATATTCTCGTTAAAGTGTTTGGAATAAAGCTGAAAATCCGTTTCTTCAAAACAGTTTTGACCAAGCAGTTTACGGGTCGATTTTGTCCATCAAAACGATTTTTTCTCAGTTCATACTCTTCATGAAAGTTGTAGTATTGCACGAGCAACAAATGAATTTGGGGTTTTGAATCGCCCAATTTGGAAATTTGATTCGCAAGATATCTATGTTTTCATGTCTAGCATAAAAGGTAGAAATCCTGCTGCGATTGTTACTGTTCATCGTCACTTTCAAAAAAAAATTCTGCAACAAGAATGATTCTGACTCAAGATTTGTAGGTCTGATTCGAGAAACCCAGTTCGATGAGAGTTGGATATTTATGAAATTAAATTAGAATTAATCGGGATAAGAAACAAAGTAAAAATCGGAGTTGTGTTAAAAAAAGAAGAAAAAGCCTCACCTCCCAAGGTACCAAGGGTGCCATTCGACTTTAACTTGCAGTTTCATCTTATTAATAGAATACTGAGTTGAAGTAACCGGCACCCTTGCATCAGTATCCCCACTGAAATCACAGGCAATGAAGATTTCCCATTAGAAAGCAGGAAACCATCAGAGATGTTGCAAATGGCAGTGGCTACAAATCATGAAAAATATTTACTTAAACTTTTTTTTCCATCAGCAAAACCTAAGATGGCTCCTAAATATTCTATCAGTTTCACGGTTGATTACTGCATTCCCAATCTGCAATTTCCGCAAGAGAATGCACCTTACAGTTAATATGTAGCCAACAAATTGCATTGGCAAGATCCATATTAATTGTTCTTTCTAGTCCCGTAAATTTTTCTACCCCTTTTCTCTCAGTTTCTGACAGCATCATAAGAACTGATTCTATCAAACAATATTCTAATTCTACCACAAATACTTGAATGTGAGCTGCCTTTGCCACATTGGGACCAAAGAACACCCCGGCCTCTCCACATCTACCTAGTTTTGCTCTTCATAAATCTAATGACGCTACCATAGTCACAAGTCCCAATCATACTGTAATGACTAAAAGAAAAATACTAGCTGTTTCCAAGCTGGCAAATATTTTCCTAACCAGGAGGAAAACGACTGGTTTGGAATGATGACATAGTCTAAGAATTAAGGTTTAATTCATTAATTTATCAGAGATGTTGAATTCTCTATCTTTACATTCAGAAACCCTCTCCAGCCAATCCACTGCCCCATCACAAGTTTCTCTAATCTGTTTCATCCTTCCATTCCAGAGACTGATATTACTGTCTAGCATCCTGATATAACAGTGTGAGCCACAGAAGCTGAGCTAAGGCAAAGACACACCTTCTTGCTTTTGATCTGAGAAAACCATGCGTCCTCGCTCCCGCATCTTGATGAGCGGCAGGCAGGTGACTGCTGCTGTCCTTTTGATATCCCACATCGTAAGAAGTGAATGTAGGCGTGTGGACAGAGGTTATCCCTCCAATCCTAGTCCAATATGTTTTATAAATCTAGCTTCTAACTTTCGGGAAATTCTCAACGTATTATAAATTAATTTGTCACTAATTTAATCTGCACATCAGATGTAAGTAGCTGTTAAAGAAGTTGAAAATTTATACCATAATTCCAAGAGAATCTATTTTTATAAATTGTTTTGACATCACTATATACTCGAAATGGTCCAAGTTCTTGCATTGCAACTATATAAAAGGGAAATTAAGAGGGAAGCATCCTATAGAAAAGATCTTGGCAGATATATAGCAACTAAACACATCAGAAGTTGACAGTACATCTCATGAAGTCGCTGTGGAGTAGAGAGCCAGATATTTGGTGGTTTGCAGATCTTTAGAATGTTGAGCCTCAACAAAGTAATGATAGAGTGCTCGTCCAGCAGATTTATAATCAGTAACACATAACCACCATATGATAAGAAAGATTATATTTTCACACAACAAAAAAACAAATGGTACGATGGATTTGAACCCTTAATGATAGTATAAGGAGTGTAATTATTTTTACAATAGCAAGATATCTCCATTTTAATGTCAAGCATAAAAGCAGGAAATCCTGCCATGATAGTTACTGTTTATCGTTACTTTGAAAAGGAAATCCTGCAACGCAAATAATTCTGACCCGAGATTTGCAGGTTTTATTCAAGAAACCAAATTTATTGTTTCAAGGATATATCGGGATAACTAGAGATAATTTTAAAATTTGAACGATAGTGATAACATGGAGATTTTTGGTTAGCATGTAAAATGGATGAAACAATAGTGATAACATGGAGATCCAATTGCAATGCAAATGACACTTTCACCTAAGTATTAACTAATAGCTAAATTAAAATGTTAAAGCACATAGTAAAAATACTATAGCAATAGACACAGATTATTGTGGATTGTAATAATAAAATTACTATTCCACCCCTCTGTGCATCGTAATTTTAGCCTTGGACTCAGGGGTATTGTCAATTTTGTACATTACCGCGCACAATAAAATAATCATAATACCCTCAAATAAGACAAAAACCAAGAGTTTCCGCCAGGGATGTCACCAAAATTTCCCATTTTCATTAAAAAAAAAACAACCTTTTACCCTCCACTAAGACAAAACCAAGAGTTGTCGACGATGGTGTTTCTGGAATTTCACTTTTTTTTTTGAAAATGTATAAATACAAATATGCCTCCATATAAGACAACATCCAATAGTTGAATGTAAGGATGTTTCGGTAATTTACTATTTTTTAATTATTCTTTGTAGTCGGGGTGCTGTGGGTGCGTTTCATAATGCATTGTCGGTTTTATGGATCAGGCACACTTCGGTCAACGCGTGGGGCGTCATCTGGTGGTTTAAAATGTCCATCCGACAACTCTCTGAATGCGCCGCCATGTGCTTTTCCTAATGGTGTGTCGCGATCGTTACTGTTTATCGTCACTTTGAGAAGAAACTCTTGCAACGAGAATGATTCTGACCCAAGATGTGCAGGTTTTATTCGAGAAACCCAATTTAATGTTTCAAGGATTTATCGGGATAACTAGAGACCAATTTCAAATTTGAGAAAAGTTAATTAGTCTCGTTGAAATAACAGGGGCTGGTTCAGGAAACGTCACAATATTTTTTGTTGCTAGACTGTCGCACATAGTTATATTTTGTTTCTTTTTGGAAAACGAACAATATTTTTTATTACTACTACTTTTTTTTTACCATGGTTTTAAGGTTGGATAAATCACTCAGAATTTGCACTAAAAATAATGATTTTGCCACTGTTGTGAAAATCATTTTCTTTAAAACAGTTTTGACCAAGCAGATTACGGGTAGATTTTGTCCATCAAAATGATTTTTTCTTACTTTTGGTCCTTCATGAAAGTTGTAATCTTGCACTTGTAAATGAATTTGGATTTTGAATTGCCTGATTTGAATATCAAAATCTCAAGATATTCCCATTAGAATATCTAGAATAAAATCAGAAAATCTTTTTCTTCAGAATATTTTTGACCATGCAAATTGCGTGTCGATTTTGATTTTGATCTTTCTCCCTTTAGTGCTTTCCTCTTGCGATACGCTTCGGTTGGAAGCCTGGGAAAAGCGGAGCATATATGAGAACAAGATCTAGTAATACAGTATCTACAAGCAAAAATAGTTTGATGGCAACATTATCAAATCCTTTGACCCGAGTATTTTAGCAGAATATAGTTACAGAAAGATTGAATTCACTGCTATAAGACGGTAATAAGGAATGTTATGTCCATATCTAGGAAAAGTGGAGGGTACAGGAAGGTCAATGGTCGGGGAGAAACCCCAATTCAACTCTCCCGAAGAAAGTGAATTATCAAAAAACTGTGTTAGAACTTAAAACTTCAGTGAGAGGTTGGTCTGTTTGCGTTTGCATGTGCGAGAGAGCCAAGGAATAAAAAGCCACCAGCAGAAACCTGTGTGCAAGTTCATAATGATTTAATAAACTGGATAATGCAACCACGTGGTCACTACAATGAACAAATTTTCTGTAAAGAAAATCATCTGAATGCGAAGGAAACAATAGGCAGCAGCTTGTTAATTGCCAGCCAGCAAGAGGGAGAATAAATTAAGAAAAATAATTCGAGATAAGTTGGAACTGAGTGGTCAGTTTATGGGATGAAACCTCGAAGCTCCTAGACCTTCAACAAGTAAAGAATAAATAATACATTCCCTTATTGAGGTCATAATTCTGAAATAAAATCGAAGAAACTCATCTTTGTATCAGAAAACTATCCCTTGCCTGTCTGCGCAAAGTTTCATTCTCCAGCATCACCCCGCTGTTCCTGAAAACCAAAAACTAAATGAAAAGAGTTCCAGTTTTCATAACAAGATGGATCATATCTTAGTCCAAAAAACCTGTGATATTGATAACAAAAAACAATTTTCTGCAAGCGTGTTCTTATTTTTCTTCTGGAAATGATTCCATTATGCAGAAGGAAAGTACTATAATATACATTGTCTTGCTAAGTAACCATCCCATCTAAAAGCTCAAACGGTTAGGTGAGACCTCCAAATATAATTTGTATTATTCTCTAACACACACCCTCAAATGAAAGTCTTTTGGACTTGAAACATGCACAGGACCACACTACCTTATGCTTGATTTTTATCAAATAGAATAAGGGTGATGGGATTTGAACTTGTGACCACCGAGTCAACAAGGTTTTGATATCCTGTTAAGAAACCATCTCACTTAAAAGATTAAACTGTTAGGTAAGATCCCATAATATAATTTATATTATTCTCTAACATGTCTAAGAAACAAAGAATTTAGGTCAAGGAAAAACATGCTTCATTGAGAGGTGACTCTTGATTGCTCCAATTGTTCAATCAGTAAGTGCTCCTGCAAAGGTAAAACATGTGTTGCAACCAGGTAATCTACCACTTCATAATGAACTTGGATAAGAAAAGGAAGAAAAATTATCCAGAACCTTTTTCTCTTTCACGCACAACAACCCTTCTTTTAATTGCTTTTCTAGATGTTGCGACGATTCTTTAAAGCTCAATCGAGTCATCTCCTTCCCCAAAAGTCGCCTGTAAATTCAGAATCACAGGCAGACAATAAGATCTTGCACAATTCCAAAAGTTATATTTGACACAATAAAATAATTTAGTGCAGACATACAATTGTTTCACTTTGTTAAAGAACCACTCACCTAAAAGCTCAAATTTATAAGTGAGGTTACATAATATGATTTATATTATTCTCTAACACACTTGTAGCTTCGCAATTTCGTGTTTTAGAATATCCTCCTCTTTCGGATTCTTGTTTCTGAAGAAGAAATATATAGATGATAGCAATCTAACTGTAGTTTTACTGGCTGAATATGCTGTAAGACAAAAGCCTAGCTACAGATAAACACTTCAAAGAATTCGAGGGACATAAATTGTCCCTCTACAAATAAACAAATAAAGCACAACAAAACAGAGTGAAATAAACATTCTGAGAAGAGTTGTAAGAAGAAAACAGCATGAAATCTTCGAAATAAAATGACTATCACTATAAGATTGATTATCTTCGGATATCGTATATTGTTTGATAAGAAGGAACCTCATTGCTCCACAAAATAAAGTGCACACGAAAGTTCTAATCAGGCAACAAAATAAATTAGCAAAGCACTCAACACAAGGAAAGGGTAAGCATGGAAAACTCAAAAATCTTGCCAGTATTAGAGGAAACAATGACAGCAATCTCAGCATCACAGAGAATGGCAAGTTCTTGAGCCTTTTTAAGCAGCCCAGCTCTGCTTTTTGAAAACGTGACTTGCCTGCTATTTGCATTTTTAATTTCACTCTTCCCAGCTCTCCCCATTAGATTTTATTTATTTATTATTATTATTCAAAACACAAAGATCCAATTAATCAAACACTCCAAAAAAACTAAGTCTTTCAAAGCATCAACCAATGTCAATGATCAAGTTTGGAAACAAAAGCAGGGAACTTGCTTTCTTAATTTTTCTGGACTAAAAAAAAGAAAGGGCCCTTAGCTGGGGCAGTCTTTCCATTTCTTAATTCTCTCATTGTAGGTGTTGGAAGAATTTAATAAAAATAAATTTACGGTAGAACTGATCAGGAAAATCGAATGAAATACAAATAATTAGCTAGTTGAATTCGGGTTTCGTCATCTTTCCTTGCACTTCAAAGCTAGTCTCCGAACTATAATCGAATTTATTGATTGCTAATGAAATACGATGACAAGTTTATACTATTAGTGAAATTTGTAAAATTAGCAGACGTGATGGCTTAACTTCTAGTTTTGCATATTAATTTTGGTCATTCCATGGCAAATGCGCAACATGTATTGGTTCTACATCAGTTAAATTTGACAGATTCTATTTGAAGGGGTCGAGGTCTCATCTCTTTACAGGATCAGATTTCATATCCTGGAGTCCTTTTTTCTTTTTTTCTCCCAATTCCCAGACTCTATATATAGGTAGGATTATCTTAAAAAAAATAATTACAGAAAAAACCCAGTCCATTTCGTCTATCAAAAAAATCAGAAACCTAGCAAAAGAACAAGCTCATCTACATTAGAAATTTGATGCCATTTTACCACCTCTAGCACTTAAGGCAACTCAAGTAGTTCTTCTCCAACTACCATTATTCTCGTTACGATTCACAGCAGGTCAGATAAACACCAACGGGAGTCAGTACAGGAAAACAATATAAAGTAGAATTCTCTATCATTATATTCAGAAAACCTCTCCAGCCAATCCACTGCCCCAACACAGTTTCTCTAATCTGTTTCAACCTTCGATTCCAGAGAATGATGTTACTGTCTAGCATCCAGATATGACAGTAGATGTGAGCCAAGGCAAAGCACACACCTTCTTGCTTTTGATCTGAGAAAACCGTTCTCGCATCTTAATAAGCGGTTGGCAAGTGACTACTGCTGTCCTTTTGATATCCCACATCGCAAGAGGTGAATGTAGGCGTGTGGACAGAGGCTATAAAAAGCGAAGCGCGACGGATGAACACTCATACCTTTCTCGGCCTTTTGGCTAAGATCAAGTGTAGTATCTGTTCTTATCAGTTTAATATCTGATACGTGGGCCATAGGTCCACACGATATTAAATTAATTTTTCTAGGGGGAAATTCCATCACAGCAGCTTGCTGCTGGGCTTTTCACGCGTCGCCCGTTGCGTTGCACTACAGCACTGGCCTGGCGCGCCCCTCCAATCCTAGTCCTATATGTTTTATAAATTTAAGTAATAATAGAGTGCTCGTCCAGGAGGTTTATCAGCAGTAACATAACCACCATGATGCGAAAACTCTAGTTTTGGCTGTCCAGGCAAGCTCTCTATTCTATCTTTCTCTTTTAATTCCTCTTGAGGATGAAACTTGGATGCATCTCCATGTTCAGTTGCTTGAAAAAGCGTGCTGTCAACGTTAGGGTTTCCCTCCAACAAGGGCGTGGAGGTGGAAAGAAAGATGGATAAGATAGATTATATATTCACACTACAACAAAAAAAAATTGACAGATTACTGGTTAGGATGTAAAATGGATGGAACGATAGTGATAACACGGAGATCCAATTGCAATGCAAATGACACTTTCACCTGAGTATTAACTAATAGCTAAATTAAAATGTTAAAACACAGTAAAAAAATATTGTAGCAATAGACACCGATTACTGTGGATTGTAATTGTAAAATTACTATTTGACCTCCTGTGCGTTGTAATTTTAGCTTTGAACTCAGAGGTATTGTCAATTTATTACATTACCGCACACAATAAATAACCATAATACCCTCAAATTAGACAAAAACCAAGAGTTGAATGTAGAGGTGTTTTGGTAATTTACTATTTTAATTATTCTTTTAGGTGGGGGTACTATGGGCGCGTTTCACGCTGCACCGTCGGTTTTCTAGATCAGGCACACTTCGGTCAAAGCGTGTGGCGTCATCTGGTGGTTTAAAATGTCTATCTGATGTCTCTCCGAATGCGCTGTCATGTGCTCTTCCTAATGGTATGGCGGGTGGCGTTCCAATGTGGCTGGAGATGTTGTTGCTACTCATTTTAGACTGCATGTGCTGGAAATGACGTGCACCCCTTTGGAACCACATGTAAGAATTTAACACATGGTTACTGGATGATGGACAAAAGTAGAGAATAAAAATGTTTTTTCGAACCTTGTCTTTGTTGTTTTCTATTTTTATTATCCTTCTCTTTTGCTGCCGAAATCATCAGGATTATTAGACCAATTAGGAATTTTCATAAAGATAAAGTCATTCTTTTTTTTTATCTAATCTTTAAGGTTGGATATATCCCTCATAATTTGCACTAAAAAATTGATTTTTGCCACTACCAGGAAAATTCTTTTCCTCAAAACAGTTTTGACCAAGCAGATTACGGGTAAATTTTGTCCATCAAAATGATTTTTTCTCACTCCGGGTCTTACATGAAAATTGTAATCCTGCACATTTATATGAATTTGGGGTTAAGATTTGCTTGATTTGGATATCATAATCTCAAGTTATTCTCGTTAGAGTGTCTGGTATAAAAGTAGAAAATCCGTTTCTTCATAACAATTTTGACCAAGCAGATTGCGGTTAGATTTTGTCATCAAAATGATTTTTTCTCACTTCGGGTCCTTCATGAAACTTTTAGTCTTGCACATTTAGTTGAATTTGGGATTTTGATATGCCTGATTTGGATATCAAATTCGCCGTGATAGTTGCTTTTAATCGTCACTTTCAAAAGAAAATCTTCTAGCGAGAATGATTCTAACCCGAGATTTGCAGGTTTTATTTGAGAAACGCAATTTAATGTCTCAAGGATTTATCGAGATAAATAGAGACCAATTTTAACATTTTGGAAAAGTTAATTAGTATCGTTGAAATTAAAAGGGGGGGCTGATTCAAGAAACATCACAATAGTTTTTGTTGCTCAACTGTCGTGCAGAGTTATATTTTGTTTGTTTTTGAAAAAACCAGCGACTTTTTTTATTACTATTAGTTTTTATTTACCATTGGTTTAAGGATGGGTGAATCCCTCATAATTTGCACTTAAAAAATGATTTTTGCCGCTACTGCAAAAATCCTTTTCTTCAAAACAATTTTGACCAAGCAGATTGCGGGTAGATTTTCTTCATCAAAATGATTTTTTCTCACTTCAAGTCCTTCATGAAAGTTGTAATCGTGCACATTTAGATGAATTTGCGGTTTTGAATTGCCTGATTTGGATATTCGTATCTCAAGATATTCCCTTTAATGTTTCGGTTCTATTCGAGAAACCCAATTTAATGTTTCAAGGATTTATCGGGATTACTAGAGACCAATTTAAAATTTTGGGAAAAGTTAATTAGTCACATTGAAAATAAAAGCGGGGCCTGATTTAGGAAACGTTATAATAACTTTTGTTGCTCGACAATCGCGCAGAGTTATATTTTGGTTCTTTTCGCAGATCCAACGATGTTTTTTTCATTACTATTAATTTTTTTTACCAGAGGTTTAAAGTTGGATAAATCGCTTAGAATTTGCACTAAAAAACGATTTTCTCTCTCTTAGGGTTCTTCATGAAAATTGTAATCTTGCACATTTATATGATTTTGGGTTTTGAATTGCCTGATTTGGATATTAGAATCTCAAGATATTCTCCTTAAAGTGTTTGGAATAAAGCTGAAAATCCGTTTTTTCAAAATTGTTTTGACCAAGTAGATTATGGGTCAATTTTGTCCATCAAAACGATTTTTTCTCAGTTTATACTCTTCATGAAAGTTGTAGTCATGCACGAGTAGCAAATGAAGTTGGGGTTTGGAATCGCCCAATTTGGAAATTTGATTCGCAAGATATCTATGTTTTCATGTCCAGCGTAAAAGATGGAAATCCTGCCGTGATTGTTACTGTTCATCGTCATTTTCAAAATAAAATTCTGCAGCGAGAATGATTCCGACTCAAGATTTGGAGGTTTGATTCGAGAAACCCAATTCGATGAAAGTTGGATATTTATGAAATTAAATTAGAATTATTCGGGATAAGAAACAAAGTAAAAATCGGAGTTGTGTTAAAAAAAGAAGAAAAAGCCTCACCTCCCAAGGTACCAAGGGTGCCATTCGGCTTTAACTTGGAGTTTCATCTTATTAATAGAATACTGAGTTGAAGTAACCGGCACCCTTGCATCTGTATCCCCACTGAAATCACAGGCAATGAAGATTTCCCATTAGAAAGCAGGAAACCATCAGAGGTGTTGCAAATGGCAGTGGCTACAAATCATGAAAAATATTTACTTAAACTTTTTTTTCCATCAGCGAAACCTAAGATGGCTCATAGAAAGGTTTCTACTATCAAGTTAGGACCCCATTCCACTGCAGGACAATATTATACCAACAATTAAGCGCCCTCTAACGTTTGTAATATAATGAGAGATTGAAAACAGCAAAAAGAAATATCATGATGATCCATCCTTGATATTTCTTCAGACTAAGATGTTGCATAGGGTGAGAAATTGCAATGTGTTCGTACTTTATGAACCACCTCTTCTGAGATTATAGCATGGCCTCCTAAACATTCTATCAGTTTCACGGTTGATTACTGCATTCCCAATCTGCAATCTCCGCAAGAGAATGCACCTTACGGTTAATATGTAGCCAACAATTTGCATTGGCAAGATCCATATTAATTGTTCTTTCAAGTCCCGTAAATTTTTCTACCCCTTTTTTCTCAGTTTCTGACAGCATCATGACCAGTGACTGCTGCTGTCCTTTTGATATCCCACATCGTAAGAAGTGAATGTAGGCGTGTGGACAGAGGTTATAGAAAGCGAAGCCCAGCACTTGAACACTCATACCTTTCTCGGCCTTTTGGCTAAGATCAAGTGTAGTATCTGTTCTTATCAGTTTAATATCTGATACGTGGGCCATAGGTCCACACGATATTAAATTAATTTTTCTAGGGGGAAATTCCATCACAGCAGCTTGCTGCTGGGCTTTTCAAGTGTCGCCCGTTGCGTTGCACTACTGCACTGGCCTGGCGCACCCCTCCAATCCTAGTCCAATGTGTTTTATAAATGTAAGTAATAATAGAGTGGTCGTCCAGGCAAGCTCTCTATTCTATCTTTCTCTTTTAATTCCTCTTGAGGATGAAACTTGGATGCATCTCCATGTTCAGTTGCTTGAAAAAGAGTGCTGTCAATAGAGTGCTCGTCCAGCAGGTTTATCAGCAGTAACATATCCACCATGATGCGATAGTTTTGGCTGTCCAGGCAAGCTCTCTATTCTATCTTAATCTTTAAATCCCTCTTGAGGATGAAACTTGGATGCATTATCTAATGTTCAGTTGCTTGAAAAAGAGTGCTGTCAACGTTAGGGTCGGGGTGGAAAGAAAGATGGATAAGAAAGATTATATATTCACACACACACACAAAAAAAAATGACACAGATTACTAGGTAGCATGTAAAATGGACGATGACAAGACCATCGGGCCGGCCATTCCCTTCGGTTGCGTTTGGAATGTGGTTGGCACTGAGAAAACACCAAATGTGCTCCAGTTTATATGACTTCGGATTGGATGAGAGATATTTTCTTGCCACTTTCATCCACGAGATGAGATGGAAAGAACGCAAATTAAAAAATCTTATGTCATAGGTTATGACGATGACGTTCAGAACCGTTGATATTTCTTCAGTGACCACCGGCCATTATCCAACCATGTTCGGCAGAAGCTTCTCCCAGTAATTGCCTGTATCTTTTTGCAAGTTTTCTAGAGGAATCAACTCTTATTTCTCAGTACTGTTCATCTAAGAATTGGGAAGCATCCCTTTCCATCCATCTGTTCCTGCACATCCAGTAAAGAGAAGAATGAAATGTTGGACCTTCGTTCGTCTGTAAAAAATGAACGACGAGCATTATCAACTGGGCAACAAACCGGGACACAGAAAGGCCTAACACATCAATAATATTATTTAAAAATAAATATTTTTATTTTGAGAAATAAAGTTCATTTGTATAAAAACAAAAAAATTATAGGTAAACTAAACTATATCTTGGAAAGTCAAACACAAACAAAACAATTCTAAAAAAAACTTATATTAAAAAATATCATGTAAAAACTATCATTTAGGTCATGAAATCATGAAATCGTAATAAACTCATATAAAACAATTAAAGATAATCATAAAACTAATATTTTTTTAACAAAAAACTAATACAGAATTATAAGATTACACAGATCAAAACATTTAACAAATCAAATGTCAAAAGGTGAAACCTTAGAAAAAATCAGTTACAGGAACGGATCTAAAGAAATTGAGGGTGAAAAAAATAATAATTAGAGGGCAAATAAAGACTTTTAGTTTGAGGGTTAAATTCAATTGAGAAATAATTTTAACAAAAGAAAGCACAAATAAAAACAATGAGGGCTAAATTGAAAAAGAACTTTGATTGAATAATTAAATTCAAAGCCAAAAAAATTCAACAAAAGAGCCAATGAAAAAAATATTAAAGTTTTAAAAAATAAGAACCAAAATGAAAAATAAAATATTTGAGAAATTGTAATTGAAAGGCTAAATTGAAAAATAATCTACAAAAAAAATAAAAAATTAAAAGAATGGGGACTAACATTAAAAATAAAATAAGTGATAAATTATATTTGAATAACTAAATTTAAAAGTAATTTTTTTTTAAAAAGGAATTAGAATGAAATAAGAAATTAAAAGAACGAGGTCTAAACTATAAAAAGAATAACAAAAAAATCAAAAATTAAAAGAATGAGGATTGAAATTGAAAAGAAAAAAAACAAGAGGACAATGGTGTACTTTAGCTATTAGGAAAGAGAAAATAAGGGGGCAAATAAAAATGATTGCCCATAAAAATTCGACCATGGTAAGCTGTCATGCTCTATTTCGAGTGTATTTTGTATTGTTTTTGTTTTTGTGGTTGAGGTTTTAAAAAAACAATTCCATGAAAAACACTTTAACTGCGGTTCAAAATAATTTTTAAAGTGTTTGGTTAAAATTATGGTTGAGTTTGAGGTTAATGAAAAGCAGTTTCAAGTGTTTGGTTACCAAGTTTTTCATATTGCTTTCAACTTGTGAAATTACTTTAAAGTATGTGTGTGTGTGTGTGTGTGTGTGTGTGTGTGTGTGTGTATTGTTTTTTAAATATTTAATAATTATAATAATAAAATATAATTAATAATTCAAGTAAATTAGACACTTGTTTTTATTCTCTCATCAAATTACTTGTAATTTCATCACGAACTATAAATTCATACGTGAAGGCATTTGCGATCCTGGAACAACATACAGTAAAATATCATCTAAAATAAAATTAGAATTGCGAGACAAAAATTATATTGTGATCTCCTTCTAATATATTTATTTATTGTAATTAATTTTTAGATTATTTTAATATTAAAATTATATTTTTTTATAAGAAAATATAATAAATAAGAATATATTTCCCCCCCACCCCACCCCGCACGGAAAGCAGCAAATTGCTGATTTCCATGAAACTCAATTTCAACAGTAATTTAAATGAGTCCCATGGTCAAATTTTAGCTTTTCAAAATTAACCAAACACCTAAACCCTCCACTTTTTTGCAACTTACGGTTGCACCACATTCCTAAACAGTCTCTTCAAATGGAAGAGGAGATTATACAACATCTAGAAAAACATTAGAAGGTTAAATTTGGTCATTGGATGATGTCATACACGCCGCTTGAATGACACGGACACCATCCACGCGCTTACTCGTACTAAAATGTAGAAACACTAAATTGCCCCCGCCTCTACCCCATAATGATTTTGGCAATTAGAGAAAATACTCGGTTGAAAATACCAAAACACCTCATCACACAAAGCTTTTTTTTTGTCTTATCTAAAGTTGACTCGTATTAACATTTTACAATGAAAAAAAAAAGCCTTCATTTAGTAGCCACTATTTTTTTGACCGCAAGGGCAAACAAGTATTTTTACCGTTAAGAAATATGTGAAAAGTTTAAAAAGTCTTTGGACAATAACTCAAAGTTTTATTGACTTTTGAGGATAAAAAAGTATTTTTACTATATAAAACTATGAAAGACACATATACCCCAAGCAAAACTTAAAAAATAAAAGAGTAAAAGGTAAAATGGTAATTTCATTGTAACACACATGAAAAATACTATTTTAGCCTTGAACCAAAAGCAAAACCTCATAAATCAAAAGAGTAGGAGTAAAATGATCATTTTACTGTAGCACAAGATACTATGGGTTGTGCTTCAATAAATGACTCATAAAATTTAGTTTATTGTTTAAAATATACTTAAAGAAAATATAAAAGAATTACATTCCATCAAATTAAAGGTGCTAGCTAATTAAATTTCATGCTATAATAAATAAAGTAGAAAGTTAGAAAATTCAAAATTTCACATTATTATAAGTAATCTCAAGGTCTCTAATATCATTGAAACACAACAAGGACCATTTTTATTATCCTTTGATTATCAATAACATTTTTATTATTGTTACAGAAAGATTGAATTCTCTGCTATCAGACGGTAATAAAGGAAAGTAGTGTCCATATCTATGGGAGAATTCTGTCGCGCAGTATTCCAGATAAGGTGGAACTGACTGGTTAAAATTATTTTTTATTATGAAATATATTAAAATAATATTTTTTATTTTTAAAAAAATATTTTTAACATATACATATGAAAATGATCTAAAAATATTATTTTTTTAATTTAAATTAAAAATTAAATTAAATTTTATTTTTTAAAAAAAACACTTTTGAAACGCAATGTCAAACACCCTACATCAGTTAAATTTGATAGATTCTATTTGAAGGGGTCGATGTTAGGCTAACTGATTAATTGATATGAGTTAGTCTGTTATCATTTAGTTTGTTGTTTTGTTATTCTTTTCAGTTGTAATTGGTTAGAAATCAGTTAGTGTAGAATAACTGATTTCTTGGTATACCGAATTGAACTTGCATATAAGGGGCAAATTGCAAATGCCAGAGGTGTGGGGATTCATTTGAACTTTGAATAATACTTTGAGGATTGACATATGGTATCAGAGCTTGAGATCGGGACTGATTGAGAAAGAGAGAGAGAAGCTTCGAGAGGAAGGGAAAGGTAGAGGGAGAAAGAGAGAAATCCTCTCTGCAGAAACTGAGATCGTTCATCGCGATTCTCAGGAGAAAAATTCTACATCTCAAGGCTCACAATCAGTGACTCAAGAAAGATATTGAAGTTCAAATCGCAGAAGAGTGAAGAAAATCACTCGATCAAAGGAGTGAAGCACCAGCTGCGACGAAGAAGAAGAAGAAAGAAATTCTTGAAATTTGAGAGATTAAGATTCACGATCTTCGACCACCACAGATCGTGGACCTGAGTGAGAGAAACATGGTGAGTGAGTGAGAGAAACACGGTGAGTGAGTGAAACACAGTGAGTGAGAGAGAGAAAGTGAAGAGATAGAAGATCTTCACCGAGAAATTGAAGATGTCTTCCTCAGATAAATTCGTTCAGGCAGCCATTCCTCGATTTGACGGACACTATGACCACTGGTTAATGTTGATGGAAAATTTTCTGAGGAGCAAGGAGCTGTGGACTCTGGTTGAAGAAGGCATTCCAACAGCAACAACACCCCGGGGAACAACATTAACTGAGGGACAAAAGAAGATTGCAAACGAAACCAAGCTGAAGGACTTGAAGATTAAAAACTTTCTATTTCAGTCGATTGACCGAGAGATCATGGAGACGATCTTGGACAAAGGCTCATCCAAGACAATCTGGGAGTCAATGAGACAGAAGTACCAGGGCTCTACCAAAGTGAGACGAGCACAACTACAAGCACTACGGAGAGATTTTGAGCTCCTGAGCATGAAGGAAGGAGAGAAGGTTGATAAGTATATCTTGCGTACACTGGCTGTAGTGAACAAAATGCGAATACATGGAGAGAAATTGGAGCAGAGCGTGATTGTGAGCAAGGTACTGAGAACTATGACTTCCAAGTTCAATTACATCGTATGCTCGATAGAAGAGTCAAACAACCTGGAGTCATTGAGCATCGATGAGCTTCACGGGAGCCTCTTGGTGCATGAACAGAGAATGGCTGAACACAGAGAAGAAGACCAGGCCCTTAAGGTTGTGTATGATGAACGCATAACCAAGGGAAGGGGCAGGGGTGGTTTCAACACATTTATGGGAAACTGAGGCTGAGGTAGAGGACGAGGCAGATCACAGTTCAACAAAGAAGTGATAGAATGCTACAAGTGCCACAAATTGGGACATTTTCAGTACGAATGTCCCGATTGGGAGAGGGGAGCACACTACGCAGAATTGGAGGAAGAAGAAGAGATGCTCCTCATGACACATGTTGAGCTACACCATGCGAAAAAGGATGAGGTATGGTTTTTAGATTCTGGCTGTAGCAATCACATGACAGGAAATAAATTGTGGTTTGTGAATCTTGATGAAAGTTTTAGACAGTCTGTTAAGCTAGGAAATAATTCCCGAATGGGGGTGATGGGCAGGGGAACCATTAGGATGAATGTAGAGGGAATGGCACAAATTATTGCACAAGTATATTACATTCCAGAATTGAGGAATAATCTGTTGAGTATTGGGCAGTTACAGGAGAAGGGATTGGCCATCCTAATAAAGAATAATTTGTGCAAAATGTTTCATCCTTCTAGGGGTTTAATTATGAAGAGTGAAATGTCCATGAATAGGATGTTTGTGTTACTAGCATCCATAGCCCCTAGAGAGCATGCTGTAAAAAACCCTAGTGAACTAGCTTGTTTTAAAATTGCTGCTGAGGAGGAATCTCAGCTGCGGCACTGCAGATATGGCCACCTGAGCTACAAGGGGTTAAAAACACTATATTATGGGAAAATGGTGCAGGGGTTGCCTTTGCTTAAAACACCAACTCAGGTGTGTGAGGGGAAAACAGCATAGGGACCCATTTCCTAAGCAATCACAGTGGAGAGCCACCAAAAGGTTGCAATTGGTGCATGCCGATATTTGTGGGCCAATAACCCCGACATCTCATAGCAAGAAGAGGTACTTAATTACCTTCATAGATGATCTTTCTAGGAAAATATGGGTGGAATTTCTTGCTGAAAAATCTGAAGCATTTGTGAGCTTCAAGAATTTCAAAGTCTTTGTGGAGAAAGAGACTGGAGATAATGTCTGCTGTTTGAGGACAGATAGGGGGGGGGGGAGTTCAACTTCGAGGAGTTCAATGATTTTTGCAAGAAAAATGGAATAAATAGGCAGCTAACAGCTGCGTATACTCCCCAGCAAAACGGGGTGGCAGAGAGAAAAAACAGGGATATAATGAACATAACCAGGAGTATGTTGATGGAGAGAGAGGTGCCAAGAGAATTTTTGCCCGAGGCAGTTAATTGGGCTGTGTATTTGATGAATCGGAGTCCAACGGAGGCAGTGAAAGGAAAAACTCCAGAGGAGGCCTGGAGAGGACAAACACCATCAGTGGAACACATTAAAGTGTTTGGGTGCATTGGCTATGTGCACAGGACAAATCAAACAAGGAAAAAAATGGATGAGAAGAGCTCTAAATGTGTGCATTTAGGGCTAAGCAAGGAGTCGAAGGCCTACAGAATGTTCAATCCAGTCAGCAAAAAGATCATCACAAGTAGAGATGTAATTTTCTATGAAAATGAAGGCTGGGACTGGAGCAAAATTGAGACTGAAACGAGAGGTAGCTTGCTGAAATGGGGTGAGAATGATGAAGTGGGAGAAGCTGGAGAAGCTGCTGAAAATGGGGCTAATGAAGGAGCCCATGAGCACCAAGCTAGACAGGCTGAAACTGGGTTGGAACATGGGGATACTGGGCTGGAAAATGGGCCTGAACCAGGACTGGAAAAGGTGGATTCTGGGCTGGAAAATGGGCCGGAATGGTTTGTTGACATTGGGCTGGAAAATGCAGCTGCAGGGGCTGAATGTGACAGAATTGAGAGAAGAATAAGAAGAGAACCTGGATGGTTGAGAGAGTATGAAACTGGAGAGGGACTGTCAGAAAGTGAGGAAGATCAGGATATGGTCATGTACACTGAAGAAGGGGACCCAAAGTCATATGAGGAGGCTGCTGCTAGTGCTATATGGAAGAAGGCATGGAGAGCGAAATACAAGCTATAGAAAAGAACAATACTTGGTTCTTAACAGTGTTACCTAAGCATGCCAAAGCAATAGGAGTGAAATGGATTTACAAGACAAAGCTGAATGAAAAAGGAGAAGTGGACAAGTACAAAGCCAGATTGGTGGTGTTGGGGTATGCTCAAAGGGAAGGGATTGACTATACAGAAGTGTTTGCTCCAGTTGCTAGATGGGACACGATTCGGGTAATAATGGCAGTGGCGGCTCACTATGACTGGAACATCTATCAGTTAGATGTCAAGAGCGCATTTCTACATGGGGAATTGGAGGAGGATGTGTTCATTGAACAGTCGAAAGGGTTCAAGAAAAGTGGGGAGGAAAACAAAGTCTTCAAACTCAGGAAAGCTCTGTATGGGTTGAAGCAGGCTCCACGGGCATGGTACAACAGGATAGAAGCGTATTTCCTCAAAGAAGGTTTTGAGAAATGTCCGAGTGAACACACATTGTTCATTAAGTCCAAGGAAGGAAAGGTGCTAATCATTAGCATATATGTGGATGACCTGATCTTTATGGGTAGTGATGAGGCTTTAGTCAAAGAATTCAAAGCATCTATGAAGAATGAATTTGATATGACAGATTTGGGAAGAATGAAATTCTTCTTAGGAGTTGAAATTATGCAAACCAGCCAAGGCATCTACATGAGTCAGAAGAAGTATGCACAAGAAATACTTTTGAAATTTGGGATGGAAAGCAGTAATCCCACTAAAACCCCGATGGTGCCTGGCTGTAAATTGACAAAGGATGAAGGATGAATCAAAGTTGATCCGACTCAGTAAAAGCAAATGATTGGGAGTTTGATATACTTGACAGTAACTAGGCCAGATTTGATGTTTGTAATGAGTTTGGTAAGCAGGTACATGGAGAAGCCCACTCAAATGCATATGATGGCGGTTAAGAGGATATTGAGATACCTGAAGGGCACCACTGAGTTGGGAATCTGTTATAAAAAGAAAGGAGGGGATAATGGATTGATCGCTTACTCAGATAGCGATTATGCAGGAGACCTGGATGATCGAAGAAGTACGTCAGGCTACGTGTTCATGATGTGTTCTGGAGCGGTTGCATGGAGCTCCAAAAAGCAAGCTATAGTCACTCTCTCAACAACAGAAGCAGAATTTATATCAGCAGCAATGTGTGCATGCCAGGCGATATGGTTACAAAGGGTCCTCCGTCAGCTGAATTGGAACCAAACAAGCTGTGTAATCTACTGCGACAACTGCTCTACGATCAAGTTATCCAAAAATCCAATCATGCATGGAAGGAGCAAACACATATCAGTCAGATATCATTTCCTGCGTGATCTATCAAAGGAAGGAGTGATAGAATTGAAGTATTGCAGCTCACAAGAACAAATCGCTGACGTCATGACCAAGCCATTGAAGCTTGATGTTTTTATGAAACTCAGAAATCAGCTTGGAGTGTGTGAAATTCCGAAGATTTTAAATTGATTCAGTTAACTGATTCAGTTTAAGGGAGGATATGTTAGGCTAACTGATTAATTGATATTAGTTAGTCTGTTATCATTTAGTTTGTTGTTTTGTTATTCTTTTCAGTTGTAATTGGTTAGAAATTAGTTAGTGTAGAATAACTGATTTCTTGGTATACCGAATTGAACTTGCATATAAGGGGCAAATTGCAAATGCCAGAGGTGTGGGGATTCATTTGAACTTTGAATAATACTTTGAGGATTGACAGTCGAGGTCTCATCTCTTTACAGGATCAAATTTCATATCCGGGAGTCCTTTTTTCTTTTTTTCTCCCAATTCCCAGACTCTATATATAGGTAGGATTATCTTAAAACAAATAATTACAGAAAAAACCCAGTCCATTTCGTCTATCAAAAAAATCAGAAACCTAGCAAAAGAACAAGCTCATCCACATTAGAAATTTGATGCCATTTTACCACCTCTAGCACTTAAGGCAACTCAAGTAGTTCTTCTCCAACTACCATTATTCACGTTACGATTCACAGCAGGTCAGATAAACACCAACAGGAGTCAGTACAGGAAAACAATATAAAGTAGAATTCTCTATTTTTATATTCAGAAAACCTCTCCAGCCAATCCACTGCCCCAACACAGTTTCTCTAATCTGTTTCAACCTTCGATTCCAGGATTCCAGAGAATGATGTTACTGTCTAGCATCCAGATATGACAGTAGATGTGAGCCACAGTATCTGAGCCAAGGCAAAGCACACACCTTCTTGCTTTTGATCTGAGAAAACCGTTCTCGCATCTTAATAAGCGGTTGGCACGTGACTGCTCCTTCCTTTTGATATCCCACATCGTAAGAGGTGAATGTAGGCGTGTGGACAGAGGTTATAGAAAGCGAAGCCCAGCACTTGAACACTCATACCTTTCTCGGCCTTTTGGCTAAGATCAAGTGTAGTATCTGTTCTTATCAGTTTAATATCTGATACGTGGGCCATAGGTCCACACGATATTAAATTAATTTTTCTAGGGGGAAAATCCATCACAGCAGCTTGCTGCTGGGCTTTTCAAGCGTCGCCCGTTGCGCTGCACTACAGCACTGGCCTGGCGCACCCCTCCAATCCTAGTCCAATATGTTTTATAAATCTAGCTTCTAACTTTCGGGAAATTCTCAACGGGCCTTAATCACAATCATTATTAATTATTGTCACTAATTTAATCTGCTTCTGATGGAAGTAGCTGGTATAGATGTTGAAAATTTATACCATAATTCCATGAGTATCTATTTTAGGTAGTGTTTTGAAAATTTCAACAAAGTAATAATAGAGTGCTCGTCCAGCAGATTTATCAACAGTAACATTACCACCATGATGCGAGAACTCTAGTTTTGGCTGTCCAGGGAAGCTCTCTATTCTATCTTTCTCTTTTAATCCCTCGAGGATGAAACTTGGTTGCATCTGCATGTTCAGTTGCTTGAGAAAGAGTGCTGTCAACGTTAGGGTTTCCCTCCAACGAGGGGGTGGGGGTGGAAAGAAAGATGGATAAGAAAGATTATATATTCACACACAAAAAAAAAAAAATGGTATGATGAATTTGAACCCTTAATGATAATATAAGGAGTGTAATTATTTTTCCAATCAATTTAAGTGTTGGTTTGGTATTATGATAAAGTTATTATGATATCAATCTAGTATAATTATTTTTACCTGAAAACATATTATTATTATATTATTTTTTATTTTATTTCTAATATCGGTATATCAAAAAAACATAAAAAATATGGATTGTAATAATGAAATTACTATTTTACCTTTCCTTGCACAGTAATTTCAACCTTGGACTCAGGGGTATTGTCGATTTTTTACATTACTATACACAATAAAATAATCATAATACCCTCAAATAAGACAAAAACCAAGAGTTGTCGAGGTGTCACCAAAATTTCATATTTTTAATGCATAATAAAATAACTCTTTTACCCTCCAACAAGAAAAAAATCGAGAGTTGCCGACGAGGATGTTTTGGGAATTTCACATGTTTTGAAAATGTATAAATATGGATATGCCCCATATAAAATAAAATTCAAAAGTTGACTGTAGAGGTGTTTCAGTAATTTACTAATTTTGTAATTCTTTTCTGTTGGGGTACTTTGGGTGCGTCGCACGATGCACCATCAATTTTTGAGCTCATGCACACTTCGGTCGGCGCGTGTGTTGTCGTCTGATGGTTAAAAATGTCAATTTGGCATCTCTCCAAATACGCCGCCATGTGCTCTTCCTAATAGTGTGGCGCATGGCATTGCTAGGTGGCCAGAGACGTTGCTACTCATTTTAGACAACACGTGCTGAAAATGGCGTACACCCTTTTGGGACCAAATATAAGAGTTTAGCACATGGTTACTATTCGATGAACAAAAAATAGAGAATAAAAATGTTTTATCAAACCCTATCTTTGTTTTTTTCTGTTTTTTCTTATCCTCTTTTGCTACCAAAATCGTCGGGATTCTTTTCCTTATCTTTTTTTTTTATCTAGTCTTTAAGATTGGATAAATCCCTCAGAATATGCATTAAAAAAATAATTTTTAATGTTGTCGTGAAAATCCTTTTTTTCAAAGCAGTTTTGACCAAGCAGATTGTAGGTAGAATTTGTTCATCAAAATAATTTTCCCCCACTTCGGGTGTTTCATGAAAGTTGTAGTCCTGCGTGTGTAGATGAATTTGGGGGTTTTGAAGTGCCTGATTTAGATACAGAATCTCAAGATATTCCCGTTAAAATATTTGGTATAAAAGCAGAAAATCCTTTTCTTTAGAATAATTTTGAACAAGCTGATTGCGGGTCAATTTTGTCAATTAAAATGATTTTTCTCACTTCGTGTTTTACATAAAAGTTGTAGTCCTGCATGAGTAGGTGTATTTGGGTTTTGAATTGCTCGATGTGGATATCCAAAGAGCAAGATATCTCCATTTTAATGTCCAACGTAAGAGCAGGAAATCCTGCCGCGATAGTTACTGTTCATCGATACTTTGAAAAGAAACTCCTGCAACGAGAATGATTCTGACCCTAGATTTGCATGTTTTATTCGAGAAACCCAATTTAATGTTTTAAGAATTTATTGGGATAACTAGAGACCAATTTTAAAATTTGAAAAAAGTTAATTAGTCTCGTTTAAAAAACAGGGGGGTTGGTTGGTTCAGGAAACGTCATAATAATTTTTGTTGCTCGATTGTCGTGCAGAGTTATATTTTCTTTCTTTTCGCAGAACCAACGACATTTTTTTTATTACTATTACTTTTTTTTTTATCATATGTTTAAGGTTGGATAAATTGCTAAGAATTTTCACTAAAAAAATCACAAGACTCCATGGAAAAGAAGAAAGCGCTCGGGGGCTCCTGTTTCCAAGGGAAAATTGTTGGTTCTGAAGTTGTAGGGGAAATTTAGAGCAGGGAGGACTTAAATTGGAGAAAACAAAGCTGCTAATGCTAGTTTCCGAGTTGAATTGAACACGGAGTTGAATTTAAGGATGTGCACAGGCTCTGTGTTGGCATTCAACATCTTTTGCAGGTAAATACTTTCAGGTTCTTACAGGTGCATGAAATACAGCTGACAACATCACCTGACCATGACGGCATCAAGAAGGCATTGCAGCGAGTGTTGGAACGAGTTCCGTGATGGAGATTCTTGTATTCCCATTTATTTCACGAGTATTCTTTTCCTTCTTTTCTTCTGTATAGATTCTACTGCATTCTCAAATTCAGCTACTGTATGTACAGTATGTTGTTCCAAAAAATTTCTGATTTATAAAATCTGATTCTTGTGAGAAGTGTCAAGGATTCTAGTAAATCACATATTTGATTTATGAAATCCTCCTTGATTATAGGATCCTTGATTATAGGAGATACAGATAGACAATTCATTTACTCTGTAATTATCATTTACTCTGTAATTATCTCTTTCCTTATCTTATCACCTGTAAACACCCTAATGTAAGCATGCATTCTATATAAATAAAGCACTGCACCAGAGAAGATAAATGTGCAGTTTTACAAACAGTTTCATGGTATCAGAGCATACCTTGGATTAATCTCCTCGATCCAACAATGACTGATTCCTCGTTCTCATTCAACACCATGATTCACATGGTTACCATCAAACTCTCCTCCACAAATTATCTTCTCTGGCGAAACCAACTGCTCCCCCTTCTTCAATGCCAAAACCTCCTCTGTCACGTTGATGGCTCAACTGCAGAACCCCCAGCCACAATAACTTTAGAATCCTCATCCTCCACCCAATCAAACCCTGCCTATGCGACCTGGAGGCTTCAAGATCAGCGCCTCCTCAGTCTTCTCTTCTCCTCATTGACTGAAGAAGCAATGGCTGAAGTCCTTGGCCTTACCACTGCTCGTGATGTATGGCTCGCCTTGGAAAACTCTTTCAGTCACATTTCCAAGGCTCGTGAGCTTCGAATCAAAGATGATCTGCAACTCCTCAAACGTGGAAATCGCAGTGTTACAGAATACTCTCGTTCTTTCAAAGCATTATGTGATCAATTAAATGCCATGGGTCGCTCTGTTGATGATACAGACAAGGCCCACTGGTATTTACGTGGTTTGGGTGCTGATTTTTCAACTTTCTCCACTGCCCAGATGGCTATCACTCCATTACCTGCTTTCAAAGAATTGGTCCCAAAGGCTGAAAGCTTTGAATTATTCCAGAAATCACTTGGATTCTCCTCATCTGATTCTCCAGTTGCTTTCTCTGTTACAAGAGGACATTATAATCCATCCCGTGGTGGTTATAATTCAAGATCTCGTCGCTCTCGTGGTGGATACTATGGAAACAATACCCATGGTCGAGGCAGACGCAGCTACTATAACTCTCGGTGCCAAATCTGTAAAATTGAGGGTCACACTGCTGATCGTTGTCGCAGTCGTTATGACCGTGCTGCACCCACAGCAAACCTTGCTGAAGCTTTGACGACGGCTTGCTCAATCTCAAATGAATCTACACATGACTGGTATACAGACACTGGTGCCTCAGCTCACATGACACCAGATTCATCTCAATTAGACAAAATTGAGCCGTATAATGGTAAGGACTGTGTGGTAGTAGGTAACGGTGCTTCTCTTCCTATTTCCCACACTGGCACACTCACCCCTTCTCAAAATTTCAAATTGTTAGATGTTCTTGTTGTTCCTCGTCTTACCAAAAATTTACTATCCATCAGCAAATTGACCTCTGATTATCCTCTCGATGTTAAATTTTCTGATGATTATTTTGTGGTTCAGAATCGGGTCACAGGAACGGTAGTGGCAACCGGTAAACGAGAAGGTGGGCTCTATGTGCTGGAACGCGGACACTCTGCTTTCGTATCTGTTCTTCGAAATAAAAATTTACATGCTTCATTTGAATTATGGCATTCTCGCCTTGGACATGTAAATCACTCTATTTTATCAATTTTAAATAAAAAAGGACATCTATTCCTCACTTCTATATTGCCTAAACCATCACTTTGCTCCACCTGTCAACTTGCAAAAAGTCATCGACTGCCATTTACTCCAAATCCTACTCGATCTTCCTTTGTTTTAGGAGTCATCCATTGTGATATATGGGGTCCTGCTCCAGTCAAATCTAATTTAGGATTCACATATTATGTCTTGTTTATTGACGACCACTCTCGCTTTACTTGGTTTTATCCCATGAAATTGAAATCTGATTTTTTTGACATTTTTCTTCAATTTCAAAAATTAGTGGAAAATCAACACTCCACTAAAATCAAAATTTTTCAAAGTGACGGTGGTGCAGAATTCAAAAGCAATCGGTTTCAATCTCATCTTCGTCAAAATGGTATTCAACATCAAATGTCCTGTCCATACACTCCTTCTCAAAATGGTAGAGCTGAACGTAAACACCGTCATATAACAGAAACTGGTCTTGCTCTCTTATTCCATTCTCAGGTACCTACTATTTATTGGGTTGACGCCTTCAGCACGGCGACCTACATTATCAACCGGTTGCCCATGCCAATCCTTGATCATGTCTCTCCCTTTGAGCTATTACATGGTAAGACTCCTAACTATGAAAATTTCCACCCTTTCGGCTGTCGTGTATACCCATGTTTACGTGACTATGCCCCTAATAAATTTTCTCCTCGTAGCTTACCTTGTATTTTTCTTGGCTATAGTTCTATGCATAAAGGTTTTCGTTGTTTTGATACACGCACTTCTCGCACTTACATCACACGGCATGCCCGTTTTGATGAAATTTTTTTCCCTTTTTCAAATTCTTCTAGTGCCACATCTCTTGCAAATATTGGTTATTCTAATTTTTTGGAACCTTCCTCTACACCACAAACAAGCGCTGCTCCTCCTCCTACTACCACGGTTCCTACTTTGCCTCCATGCAATTTTTGTACCGATGACGTTTCTAGTGAGATTTTGCAGGTACCTCATTCTGATGAAAATCCCTCATCCTCTCCAGTGTCTTTGCCGACTGCTGAGCCTGAAATTCCAGGTTCCCCGTCAGCTCCAGTTGAATCACTTCCAGAAATATCATCCTCCAACTCTCATCATATGATAACACGTGCAAAGGCTGGGATTTTCAAACCGCGCCACACAGCTCACCTTACTACTGTCAACAATTGCCCACTGATAAATGCACTGCTTGTCTCCTCTAACCCAAAGGGGTTCTTATCAGCTGCTAAAAATCCAGCTTGGCTTGCTGCCATGGATGAAGAAATGCAAGCACTTCATTATAATGACACTTGGGACCTTGTTCCCCGACCACCTGCTGCCAATATAGTTGGTTCCAAGTGGGTTTTCAGAACGAAGTTTCTCTCCGATGGCTCTGTCGAACGCCTTAAGGCACGCCTTGTTGCCAAAGGGTACACTCAACTGCCTGGCCTTGATTACACCGACACGTTCAGTCCTGTAGTAAAAGCTTCAACTGTTAGAGTGGTGCTTTCCCTTGCCACCTCTTCCAAATGGCCCCTACATCAACTGGATATTAAGAATGCGTTTCTGAATGGCATTCTTCGTGAAACTGTTTACATGGACCAACCCCCAGGCTATGTTGATCCCCGTCATCCTCTTCACGTCTGTAAATTAAAGAAGGCCCTTTACGGCCTCAAACAGGCACCCCGTGCGTGGTTTCACCGTTTCAGTTCCTTCTTGATCAGCAATGGCTTCTCTTGCAGCAGAGAAGATACTTCTTTGTTTGTTCTTCGTCGCAACAATGATCTTCTGTATCTCCTCCTTTACGTAGATGATATCATTCTTACTGGAAATAATGCCTCTCTGATTACTAGCTTCATTTCACAGCTTCACAGTGAGTTCGCTGTCAAGGATTTGGGCCCCCTTTCCTACTTTCTTGGCCTTGAGTCATCTCCTACTTCAGACGGTATGTTCCTCAGCCAAATCAAATATGCAACTGACATTTTAGCTCGTGCTCAGCTCTTAGATAGCAAACCAGTTGCCACACCGATGGTTGTGTCTCAGCACTTATCCTCTGACGGTGACCCATTTGAAGACCCAACTCTCTTTCGCTCACTGGTTGGTGCCCTACAATATTTAACCATTACGCGACCTGATCTTGCTCACTCTGTAAATTCCGTAAGTCAATTTTTGCATGCCCCTACTGACATTCACTTTCAAGCTGTCAAACGAATACTCCGCTATGTCAAAGGAACGCTGCAATTCGGTCTCAAATTTACTGTCTCATCGTCCCACCGTTTGGTAGCATATTCAGATGCTGATTGGGCTGGGTGTCCAGACACCCGACGCTCCACCTCTGGTTACTCAATCTTCCTCGGCGATAACCTTGTTTCTTGGAGTGCCAAGAAACAGCCCACAGTATCTCGGTCAAGCTGTGAATCTGAATATCGAGCTTTAGCATTTACTGCTGCAGAGGTTTTATGGCTTACTCATCTTTTAAAGGACTTGCAGGTGCCGTTAGTTCAGCAACCTCTTCTCCTTTGTGACAACAAAAGTGCCATTTTTCTCAGTTCTAATCCAGTCTCCCACAAACGTGCAAAACACATTGATCTTGACTATCACTTTTTGCGTGAGCTTGTCATTGCTGGCACCCTTCATCTCCAACATATCCCGTCCCACTTACAGCTGGCTGACATCTTCACCAAAAGCGTCTCTCAGGATCTTTTTTTGTTCTTTCGATCCAAGCTTCGAGTTTCAGTTAATCCCACTCTCAGCTTGCGGGGGGCTGTCAAGGATTCTAGTAAATCACATATTTGATTTATGAAATCCTCCTTGATTATAGGATCCTTGATTATAGGAGATACAGATAGACAATTCATTTACTCTGTAATTATCATTTACTCTGTAATTATCTCTTTCCTTATCTTATCACCTGTAAACACCCTAATGTAAGCATGCATTCTATATAAATAAAGCACTGCACCAGAGAAGATAAATGTGCAGTTTTACAAACAGTTTCAAGAAGTGTGTTGATTTTTCCGGTAGATTCTACTCTACCAGCCTGCAAGAAGCAGAACATAACCCATCTAAGAAGAAGGCAAACTGTGCTTCTTGTCCCCTGATCTAAGATGGCTTTCAGAAAGTTCTCGACAAATAGCAGGTATTTTGATACTGAATAGCAAGGAACGAGGGATATATCAGCAAGTGGAGCTTTGCGGAGTTGGGAAAAATCTGGCCTTGTTTAAGTGCACTCTTCTGTTTGCTACATTAGGTGCCACCATAAGCATTACACTGCCATGTTTGTAACTTTTTATTGTATTATGAATTTTAATTTAGTGAATTTTTAGTTGAACCATATGTATTTTTAAATATTAATGATATTTCAATATGTTCTACTACTTTTAAGATATTCATACATAGTTAATTAATAAATCAAGAAAATTCATATTGATTAAAAAAAACAGCAATGATAATCAGTAATAGAATTTTTGTTGCCGACTACAACTCAGCAACAAAAATTAGCAACGAATGTTCTGTTTCTTTACAAAGCTCAACAACGGAATATCCATTGCTAATTTATTTGCTCTGCAACAGATTTTCCATTACTAATTATCTGCAACGGATAATTCGTTGCAAATAAATTATCAACTACAAATTTGCATTGCATAGTTTCTGATGCAAATATTTGTTAGCAACAGGTTTCTTTGTAAACAGCAATGGATTAATCCGTTACTAATAACTTTTTTTGTATTTTTACTTGAAAACATATTAAAATTATATTATTTTTTAAATTTTATTTTTGGTATGATATATAAAAAAAAACATAAGAAAATATTGGGTAGCATGTAAAATGGATGGAACGATAGTGATTACACGAAGATCCAATTGCAATGCAAATGACACCTTCACCTCAGTATATTTATTATTATGTTCTAAAACAACATGGCATTTTAGGCTCATTCATTTCTGGGAAAAATGTGAGCAAGCAGAGGGGCCCAACGTAATATTTTCTCCATTGCTGCAGTTTCATTGCTGTCCCTGCCTAGAAAATTAGAAAATAAAGTTACAGAGAAGCCTGCCTGCAAATTAAGCTGCAAGTAGCAACAGCGAGAGTGGTCAACTGGTGATGTACGTGAAAGGGTCCCCAAGACCCCAACCCAGCTAGCCAGGAGCCATTAAAACATTAGGCACTTCACCACCAAGAAAAGTTAAAACTTAAAAGGCTACAGGCACATGGAAAAGAAAGTGGAGTCAGAATTCCAGAGAGATGATGTCGGCCATTCACTACGGTTGCGTTTGGAATGTGGTTGGTACTGAGAAAACACCAAATGTGCTCCAGTTTTATATGGCTGTTCGATTGGATGAGAGATATTTTCTTGCCACTTTCATCACCAGTGGTCTACATTAGAAATTTGATGCCATTTTACCAACACTAGTACTTAAGGCAACTCAAGTAGTTCTTCTCCAACTACCATTATTCTCGTTACGATTCACAGCAGGTCAGATAAACACCAACAGGATTCAGTAAAGGAAAACAAATTAAGACACGAGGTAAACTTTGCATGATGCAACTAGAATAAATTTGGTATCCTACGAGTTGTCAAAGAGAAACATGACTGGTGCTGGCAGTGAGTTCATTCGAAGAAGACACCTTAACATTATAAAGGGAACCAAGAGATGCAACTCCAAACAAGTTTTACAAAGAAATTCATGTCAAACAAATGAGTTTTGAACTAGAAACCATATTCCACTTCTACAAAAGTGCCTGTTTCACTGTCTTTTCTCCCATGTGTTGAGATATCATCCGACCCTTTTATTGATTTGCACAACCAGAAGCTAGGTTTAAATGTCAAGGGAAGTAACAATGGAATCTCAATTTTGTAACAAAAACTCAAAGGACTACAATAACGAGTCCTTATGGTAGAATCAACAATAATCATACACAGAGAACATTAGAGCTTGAATGTAACTTTGCCCTATAAAGCATCAGCAATCAATGGATAGGAGGATATATTACTCGGTCCTGTTGTTTCACCTGTCTTTTTACACACATATATAAAGTGAGAATCTGGATCGTCCAAAACAAAATCTGCTGGAAGAGAGCCCGTCTCAGTAATAGGAACTGGTTCCAAATGTGAGATTGATGAACTACCAGCTGGTTTTTTAAAACCTGGTCTAGCTGAAAACACATGGGAAAGGGCAAGAGAAAATTTTAGCTCCTTCTATCAAACTTGGTAACTTAATATTAAGAAGCTCACAATAGGATCATGAAGTTGATGAAAATTCAGGATTCAGAACTTAAATGCATCTTACACTAGAAATCAGAGGGCTGAAAAGACATGTGCATCAATCAAAGATAAAAAAAAAATGCTCTTAAATAGAAAATGCCAACACATTCCTTGGGCACATATGGCACTTGAATGGGGATCGTAAGTGTTATTGTGATATGAATATTACACTATGATGCATTTCGTCAAAAATATTAAACTTTAAAATGTTTAGCTCAAAAGACAATTCCTCTTTATTTTGTTCATTACACCATGAAATATAATGAACAGGTACCTTCAGTTGTATGCTGGTTTATTTTCCTGTTAGTATCACAGGAGTAATACACACTAAGAAATGTGCTCAAATGGTTAGACCAACCGCAAATTGATTCCATAGTATCAGTTTGGAGCAAATCGCAAGCTGGCTGCAAGTTAGCCATGAGCTGTGACTCACTGCCTCAGTGCTCCATCTTCAAAAACATTATTGGTAACTCCACAGAATAATGCTACTAATTGTATATGACTTATATGAAACTTCCATTGATGCTTTAGGAAAGAAAATAGTGGAGTCAATCTTTAGAGAAGTCTTCACATGATTGATTTTTCCTCCACAGCATTAATCAACATGCTCCGATATTGGTCATTAGCCTAAAACTCCCCAATTACAAAGTTTATCAGAGCCATTGAAAGTCAATCTCAAGATCCTTCAAGAACTATCAGCTTATACTATTTAAGGACAATTTTAAGCACTCCATGCAGCCTGGAACAATTGATTCCCCTGACAAAAAGTGATTCTTTATTTCACAAGAAAGAAGCATTCTATAAAAGCAAACATAAATCCTTTGTGCATGGGAGGAGATGATGCTCAATCCCTGTTTGAAGTTCCTCAAGATACCGCATACTATCACGACTATCCAAACTTTAGCCAAATTATTCACGTAAGCTACCAAAATGGACACTTTTGACAAATAGTTTCAGTTTCTAAAAATCATATAAGGAGAGATTGGATTGCAGAATGAATAAATGTTTCGGAAAGAAAAATTGTAGCAATACATACATAGACCATAACAATGATTTTGAACTTTTCAAATCAAGCCTGAGTTAGCAAGTTGAATATATCAACCAGGCTCAATAAACAGCACTTCAACATATAAAAACAATGAGGTTAGTGAAAATATCCTGCAAAGCTCAAGGAGTAAAGCAAAGAAGAGCACTTACGTATTGCATACAATACAATTTTCCAACTGTAATTCGACCGGGTCAAATGTGGCATCCTTACTTTAGGATCACCATAGGTTATCTGTATATGAAATTTTTTAAATAGCATTATTTTTAAGAATTTCCAAAAGCATATGGTAAATAATGAAAAGAATACAAGAATATAGTCTTCTTTTAAGGTATGTGGTTACCAACATATAAATTCCTCCAGGTTTAAGAAGCCTGCAAGAACAAGAACAAAAACAAAACAAATTTAGTGAAGATTGTTGCAATTATAATGTGTAAGTTCACATACAAACATAGAGCAGCACAGTGTTAACAACATACACAATGAGAAATAAAACTTATGCATAATACAACCTGCTTACTTCCCCCAACATTCTGGCAGCACTAATAGGAGCATCACTGCCACACTACACATACAGTTGTACAAAAGATTAACATTAGGAAATAGTAATTCTAAACGCCTCAGGACAAAGAAAAGAAGAGCAATCAGATCTGCATCATACCATTAAAGAATCAAGAGTCCCTGGATAGAGGATTGATATGTCATGTGTCCACAAGGATGAAATTGAACAGGAAGAAAAAAGTTTGACATAGAACCATTAAATTAATTGAAAACCCAGATGCATTAAAAAAAATCTAATGAAAGAGGGGGGATTATACCCTTGTCGATGACAGCATCAAAAGATTCATCCGGGAAGAAGCTCATATCTCTAACATCCATTTCCATGTCTATTATACACAAATCATGAAGGAAGCTCACAAAGTAGTAGAGGTATTTAGTTAAGAAAAGGCAAAGTTAATTCCACATAAGAAGTTCCAAAAATTCTTCTAAAAGGATACAGTTGAGCTGAGGCATTTGCTCGTATTTTCTTCTCATTAGGTCAATGGCCACTGACGAAATATCAACGTTCATTATGTTTTCATATCCATCATCAACCATGTCCTCCGACATAACTACAACGCAAAACAATCCCATCAGATGCGTGATCGAATACACACACACACACACACATGCATACATGTGTGCATGTCTCAAGATATACAGCAACAGGAACACCCCCTTTTCTCTGGCAGAGGTCAGGTTTTTGATAAGAGATGCCCACGCAATGAAGTTTCTCTCTCTCCAATTTTACAGTTGGCAGAAACAATAGGTATGAATATCATCAAGATTACAGTGCATAGAAACGTAAATGAATACAACTTCTTTTATTTCTCACATTTTATCTTCTACCAAAATAGCATTCCAGTTCAGCCCACAAAAAAATGAACAACAAAGAGCTAGTTCAAAACAAAACTCCAATTCTATTAAAGAAACAAATCAAATGATCAATGCCCAAGTCCAATAATTTCGGTATAAGGAAGAATAAACAAGAATGCTGCCGAAAAGTAATACCAGCGAGAACAAGGCTTAAAAGAAAAAATAAAGGAGGGGATGATTACGGGCATTGCCACAGCCAACCATGAGGACACGAGAGTAAGCGGGGATATGTCGACGAACAAAGGGGCGAAGAGAAGCGTAACGCTGGTACCAATCGAAGCTCTCAGCCTCTTGGACATAACGGGCGTCCCAATACAAGGCGTCGCCATAGTTGTAAGTGTTGCAGCTTGACACATCGCTGTACATCTTCTTCCTTTTCCTATAAGAGTTTGGAGAAACAAAAAATTCGATGGTTTTTAATAAATATGGTGGTGTTGGTGGCGGTTGTGGTAGTAGTGGTGGTGGTGTTGTTGGCGGTTAGTGGGAGGTTTGGGCTTTTTTGGGGTTCGGTTGTGAGGTGTGTGGTCTACGTCTACTGTTGAGTGATTTCTACTTCGAGAAATGATTGGCTGACACTATAAAGTCTTTTAACAGTCTTAATCGGTAATTTTATTTACCGTTAGGTGAAATTTGAGGTGACTTGACCACACGTTATTTTTTGTATTTGAAAAAATAAATCGATAAAAATAGAAAGAAAAGTAAATTTTCAAAACTTAATATATAAAACCCGAAAAAAACGTTTCGTCTTTTTTAGGTTTTTTTTTATAATCAATTTTTTTTTCTTTTTCTATTTAACTAAAATGAAATCAAACCAAAAAAATTTGAGCTTAATCAAAAGAAAAAAATATAATATATTTTTTTAATTTGAACCGGTTTGATATGGTTTTGTTTTACCATTTTTTTCTTTAAAAATCCAAAAATCGAATTGAACTTGATTTTTTTAAAATATAATCAGTTTAATTGAGTTTTTTAATAATTCAGTTTTTCTCAATTAATTTTTTTAATTTTTTCGGTTTAATTAGTTTTTCAGTTGCTCATCAAAAGGGTTCATGGGCTCAAATAGGATCCATTACAGGCGGTCCGAATCACGTGTCTATATCACCCATCAATATCACTGGACCAAAACAAAAGCCTCGAATGAAAACCCATTGGTCTTTCCATCAGCCCATGTCGCCCCCTTTTTTTTCCACCAAAAAAACATAAAAACGAATAGCATTCTATGGGGTACCGCGGACACGTGTCATCATGCAGTTGGGTAACAGCCAGAGATGACGTCTCGTGGTGACAAAAAGACCTCCATTCTTCACTGTTTCTCCACAGGCACAACCTCGGCAGTGGCCTATAAAAGCCTTACTCATCCGGGTGATTTAAACTCAAACCCGAAAAAACGAAAAAAATAAATTAAAAATTAAATCTACACAACAAAAACATCACTCAGTCCTCGCACACAAACGAACGCGGAGAAAGAAACAGCGGAGCCAAGTGAGTAACGTCTGTATAGGGGGGAGGGGGGGAATTCAAATCTAGACCGAACCCTAAATTTCTTTTAACCCATCGAACACTCTCATTTCTTCATTTATCAGATCCAATTATCGATTGACGATTTTGTAGTTACATAGATTGATAGGAGGGACTTATGGCGGCTATCAAGTCGGTGAATAGATCGGCGTCGGTGGCGTTAGCCCCGGACTCGCCTTACATGGCGGCGGGGACGATGGCGGGGGCGGTGGATCTGTCATTTAGCTCGTCTGCGTGTCTTGAGGTCTTTAAGCTTGATTTCCAATCGGAAGATCATGATCTCCCTGTTGTTGGTGAGTGCCAAAGTTCTGAGAGATTTAATCGTCTCGCATGGGGTAGGAATGGATCCGGCTCTGATACATATGGTCTCGGACTTATTGCTGGTGGCCTTGTTGATGGCAATATCGACATTTGGAATCCTTTGTCCCTGATCCGGTATTTTTAGAATTTTGCTCTATGTATCATCCATTTGAATTTGATTAAGATTGGTTTGTTAATTGGGATGGATTGTTGGTGAAATTTATGAGTGAAGGATAGGATTTCTGGGAAGTGTAGTGAAATCTGATGCAAATCATGTAGTTTTGTTTGTGCGTGGATTGGTTTAACATTGAATGTTATTTGGATTGGACGGAATGTTTTGATCGGAGTTGTCTGCTTAAGAGTTTGGTAAATAGAGAGACGAGATCTCGGTTTTATAAGATTCTGTTCTGATTTAAAATGGTAAAATTGGTATCTCAAGGAACTCTCTAGCTTGATTGAAGTTTTGTTTGGGTTCTCTATGTTGGGATGTAGAGGCTTATATGTTATGCGGGGATTTCTTGTTGGCATGAATCCGATATGTACATTGTATGCTGTGCAATTGATATGCTTCCAAATTGATTTTTGATGAAACCTTGATTTTGAGTTGAGGTTCATGGTTTATATAGTGGAACTTTTTGGCAAGGAATTTTAATTGCTTGTTGGAATTGCTGTTTAGAGGGTGATTGTTTCTCATTTTTGAACCAGAATTGATTTGAATTTTTTATTATAAAATTTAACATGAGTTTTTTTTCACATTTCTTTTCTGTATTCTTGTGTTCTTTTGGTTGTTTTAAATGTGCTTCTGTAAAGTTGGAAATGCACAAAAGTAGAGGATTGAAATTTTAATGTGGCTAATGGGTTGCTGGATAGATGTAGATGGATAGATTTTGTGGATTCTGAAGTTTCCCATTTTCTTGCTTTTAAGTACTATTCTTCTTTTCTGGATGTAACTGTTCATGAAATTTTAATTGTGTTAAAAATGTAATAGAAAACCACTCTGTAAATCTTGTCTAAATTCTGTCTTTTGTTTGATGTACTTTTTATTTTATATTCTAATTTTGTTCACAGTTCCGAGGCAAGTGAAAATGCCCTTGTTGGTCATCTATCACGTCACAAAGGGCCTGTAAGTTAATTCTTTCATTATAACCTTTTTATATGCTGGCACTCTTGTAGTTTGGTAGGCAGCGATGGTCAGACCTTATGCTTGTTGCTTTTGCCTTATGTTTCAGGTTCGTGGCCTAGAATTTAATTCCATTGCCCCTAACTTACTTGCATCTGGTGCTGATGATGGTGAAATCTGCATTTGGGATTTGGCTGCACCTGTAGAACCTTCTCATTTTCCACCTCTCAAGGTATGCTAAATTTGAAACTTTACCATTTTAAAGTTTCTCTGTGCTTTCACTTTGTCTCTAGATTGCCATATTCCCTTGATTGAGCTCTCACTGATGAAGAAGAAATTTATTATGATGTGCACTAAATGCTTGATATGCATATAAGGAGGTGTTTGGAATCATTTTTGCACCATTTTGTTTTGTGATAATCCTTTCATGTAGACATAAAGCTTTGTTTTCTGCTCAGAAGCTCCAGCCGTTGCTTACCTCCTCTTGTTTAGCAATTGCTGATGAGTAATTGAGGAAACCCATTGCTTTCAGGAACACTTCTCTAGTGTGGTTTCTCTAGTGAGCTAAATTAAAGTTTATGTGAATTTATTGTAGAGCAAGACTGGTGTTTAGGTTGAGATTTTGTATTTTCTTATTTTATGGACTATGGAAAACGAGGGAACATTTAGGTTAGGCTGTGGAGTTGGCTTTGATATGGGATCCTTGCTGAAAGTTTTTGACATAAGACAGAAAAGATGATACTCTTTTTGGTTATTGGATTATTAGAAGGGGCATATAGTAGGAGAATCTTTCAATGAGGTGACGATACCTCTGAAAAGTTGCAGGTCATAATAAATTTGGTAACAATGTGGTTCTTGGAGATTTTTTTGTTGGTATTGCTATGAAGATTTGATGGGATTGAACAAGGGGCCGTTGGAGTTTTAATCCCCTGAATCTCATTTAGGAGCTTACTGTAAGGTAATAGGGATGGGACTAGAGGCATATGGTGTTTTTTAATTACTTCCCAATCTCCTCCAACCCAGTAATGAATCCTGAAACAAGATATGGGGCAATTGGTGTATAATATTGTTATCCTGTGTTTGAAATGAACCTTGCAATCTTCTCCACCCTCCAATGCTGGGATTTTTTTCCTTCATGTTTTATACGTTCTTAAACCTCTACTCTTCACCACCTAACCAACTATAAAGAGCTTTTATGTTCAAGAAGGGATGTGCTAACTGCTTAACTCTTTAGTCTTCATTTTTCTTCCATCCAAATATAAGAATTCTTGTAGAAAAAACTATGTGGAAGATTTGTAGTGTTTCAACAATACCTTGTAAAGATAACATGGACTGATGACTTACACTATGTGACAACTGGTTTAGTTTTACTGAAATATGTCCAATCATTTGTTACTTTAGGCTTGCTTACTCTGAAGTATAGTCAACATGGCTTGTAAATGTTCATTATCTGAAAATTCAAATTCAATATTTAAAAGCTTCTAAGTGATTGGATAAGGGCTGAGATGAAGTAAACCAAGGTTCATTTCTACCTAAACACCTCCCTAGTCCAAAACAACTTTAAATTATACAAGTACTACACAATCTTGGATGGTAACGTAATCTCATAATCTAGGAAAACAACATTGCTCTGCTTTTACCTGGCATTGTTACCTGCACTGTTTCACTAGCTCTGCATTCTGTCATTAGCTTTGCATGTATTGTATCATAATTACAATTAAGCTCCTCTCATAAGCTCTGAAGGAAGCTCCTGAATAAAAATTCTTCTGGGCAATGTCTGTTTTAGCATGAGAATTATCCGTGGTTTCTTAATATGTATTTGGACTTGGTTCAGATGGTGTGGCCATATGTTGTGCATTGCCTCTGGTTGGAATCTCAAATGAGGGTGTTTAGTTATTCAGACCATGAATATTCTCCACGCAATTCTTTTTGTCTCAAGATTTAGTCAAAATGATTAAGGCTAATAGAATAGAGATATTTTTTTGCTATGTAAAGGAGGAATTTGAGCACTCTTTTTATGTCCATCACAACAGATGTAAAAAGATGGCATGTAAACAGTTTCACTTTGTGACCTAAAATTTAATGTAAACAGTTTCACTTTGTGACCTAAAATTTAATGGTACATTAATGCGAGAGGTGTTATTCTGTGTTGCCTGATACATGTGCAGTTTGATTTTAATTGATGTGCTTTGTAATAATGTAACAGATCTTCTGAAATATGATATTGAAACTGAGTGTAAGAGCATAATAGTTAATCAATGTAGCATATGCCTTGTCATTCCTAGCTGTTTCTTATAGTTCCATGCTTACTTTTCTAAAAGGAGTTAGACGTGGAGTAGGCCAAGAATTCAATATCACCCTTTATCTAAGAAAGCTTGTAATTAATATCTACTTCTGTATTTCTGAACTTCCATTGTTTCAAATAGATTGTAGTTGTTCCTGGAAGCCTAATTCTATGTGGTTTTTTTTCTTGGACTAGTGGCCACGGGGTTCAACTTAAGAGTCCCTCTGTTTACCTCCTTTTCTCTCGCTTTCCTGCTCACTATTGGTACTCAATGACTTTTGCCCATTCTTCATGCTGTGTCTGGTGGGATCTCTATGCAGGGTACTGGTTCTGCTTCTCAAGGAGAGATTTCATATGTTTCCTGGAATTGCAGAGTTCAACATATATTAGCATCCACTTCTTCCAATGGAATAACAGGTGAGATAGAAAAATGGGCTTACCGGTGATTGATGATGACCAGGTTATTTTCCTTTAGTGGAAGACTGACCATTTCATACATTTGCAGTGGTTTGGGACCTAAAGAAGCAGAAACCAGCAATTTCGTAAGTTTCTGCTTTCTGTTTCAAAATAATACCATGTATGTTAAAAACATTCCATCTCAACTGATTCTGGACTTCTACTTAAACAGTTTTGGAGATTCAATTAGAAGGCGGGGCTCTGTTTTGCAGTGGCATCCTGATGTTGCCACTCAGCTTGTTGTTGCGTCAGATGAAGATGGGTCCCCTTCTCTTCGGGTAATAACCTGACCATTTCTAGAGGATTTTTTTTTATTAAAGTATTAATTTTCAATGAATTTCCTAGTTCATAATGCTGTTTACTTGCAGCTTTGGGACATGCGAAACATAATTGAACCTGTGAAGGAGTTTGTGGGACACACTAAAGGTATGGCACAATATATTGTATTTCAATATGATGATTTTTTCTTAAAGTTATTATGAGAAAGAAACATAGAAGAAAAACATAGGCATAGAGAAATTTATAGCAGAAATACCATAAAGAAGCTAGAAATACTATCCTATCCCACAATGCTGTTTCGAGGGGGAATAATTTTTGAAGATGTGTGAGCTTTGCTCTGCCCAAATACTCCATATTCCAAACTATAGTGAACAAAGTACACCTCCATATGCCTCTAGGATCCTCTTCCTCCCAAAACATACAAACTGCTCGAGAAGAAATTCCTCTACCTTGGATCGTGTTTCAGCATGACTTTTAATTTGCAGATGTTTGTGTTCCATATAATTTGTAGCAGATTCAGATTCTCCTTGAGTTTTGTGGTATAAAATCTTGTAGTCTGACTAGAAACAGTGGTCCAGCTTTTCTGATTTTCTGATTCTTCATAATATTGGAGGTGAAGGGATTTGCTGAGTGGAAAAATCATCTAACATAGATTCCATGATCCATTTTTTTGTGATGTAGAACTGTGATTGTTTTTGTTTTATGTATGCTTAATGATCCATGTTTGTATTTGTGGAATATTTAATTATATATCCATGGTCTTCATCCTGCATCTGACTTATCCTACTGTCAGTTTTCCATGAGCTAATTCTCACATGGAGGGTCAATATTTATCTTCTTTAAAACTTTTAGTAATTTCAACATTTTATTTGGATACTTTTTTTGCTGGCTTAATATTCTTTCTAACCAAATGACTTCTTACACCAGGTGTAATTGGAATGTCATGGTGTCCCAATGAAAGCTCATATTTGCTTACCTGCGCTAAAGATAATCGAACAATCTGCTGGAATACACTAACTGCAGAGGTAAGGGAGTATCTTAGAGCTCCCTCCCCCCTTTCTTTTTAACAATTGAAGCTTCATAAGCTTAGTTGTATTAGTTTCAGTTTTGGAAGCTGTGAGATGGTTTTAATTTGAATGGTTATCTTTTTACTTTTATCTTGCAAGCATTCACCCTCCTTTTCTTTTTAAACTTGGCTGATGCGTATTTTTTAATTTTGGAGCAGATTGTCTGTGAATTGCCAGCTGGCACCAACTGGAACTTCGATGTTCATTGGTATCCCTGGATGCCTGGAGTTATATCAGCATCATCTTTTGATGGAAAAATTGGCATTTACAACATTGAGGCAAGCATCTACTTTATGCTGCTACTGATTTGCTTTTCATCGTGCTGGCGAGTATGTACTGAGTAAGGGAAGGGAAAAATGTACCCATGATAAAATCATGTCACCCTTGAAAAAAAAGGAAGAACAAAAAGAAACAATACGATATGGGTGTTAGTGGGTTGAAACTGTTCAGTGATGGCTTAGAAGAGTAGGTTATATAAAGGAATGCTAAATAATGCGCGAGTGCGTGCGTGCATGTATTTGTTATTTTCACTACCATTATAGAGATGTTCTGTTTTGGATCTCTCCTTGCAGGGTTGCAGTCGATATACTTCTGGGGACAACGACTTTGGAAGAGGTAGTGTAGTTTATTAGACAAGAGAGATCTCATGAATGTTCTATCTGTTTTCTATGTAATTAATTGGGACATGAACTTATAGTCATACCATCAACTTTAGAAGTTGATTTGGTGCATTTCATTTGATTTTGATAAAAATAATAAATAATATGCTCACGAATCATGGCTTGGATGCACCCTTTGAGCTTAATAGACTGCACAGAAACAATTTTATTTCGTTACAACACCAACTTCTTCCTTCCATAATACAATATAAATTTTTCTATTGGGGCATTGACTGTCATAAAATATTGTTTTTGTGAGCCAGGCATGATTTTAGTTTTGCTTTTAGTTCCAAGATTTAGATAAAGCTGACTATGCTAAGGCCAGTTTAAAATGGTGCCATCATTTTTGTTCCGCTCAAGATGTGTGACTCTATAGATCCACTTTAAAAGATGATTGGATTATCTTTACATTTTCATTTTTTTGTTTTTTGGTTTTTGAGATTGAAATGGTGCACACTTGATTATCTAATGAAAGTGAGATGAATTATTATTTTAGGGCACTGTAAGCAAATTCAAGTTTCAGGACTTTGAAGAATGCTTTGACAAACCGTTTTATATATAGTCCTCTTTTTTGTTTGCACCTTTCTGTTTTCCTTTATGCTATGATGCTTGTATATTTTATTTTAAGTTTTGGTTTAGAATATTTATTCTGCCATCTTTCTTATGCAGCAAAACTAAGAGCTCCAAAATGGTGTGAGCGTCCGGTTGGGGCTTCTTTTGGGTTTGGAGGAAAGCTTGTATCATTTTGCCGTAAGTTACCTGCTGATGGTGCTTCCCAGGTATCCCTTTTGGATAAGTTGCGATTTCTTCTGTATTTTCAACTTTTCCTTTGCACTTACTCTTTTAGAGTGTTTCTCTCAGGTTTTTTTGCATAATTTAGTTACTGAAGACAGTTTGGTGAGTCGATCATCTGAATTTGAAAGTGCCATACAAAATGGGGAGAAGTCATTGCTAAAGGCTTTATGTGATAAAAAATCTCAAGAGTCTGAGTATGCATTTCTATCCTAAGCAATCTCTTTGCTTTGGAACCTCTCCTTTTCTTCAAATACTTTGACCAATTGTTTTGCCTTTATGTGGTCAATCATCTTGGCAGATCAGAGGATGATCGAGAAACTTGGGGTTTCTTAAAGGTTATGTTTGAAGAAGATGGAACAGCAAGGACTAGGATGCTTGCCCACCTTGGTTTTGGTGTGCCCATTGAAGAAAAAGATGCTGAACAGGAGAATGGTCTCAACCAGCAAATAAATGCCATTCGACTCGATGATACGCCTACTGACAAAGTGGGATATGAGAATAATAAAGAGGCAACCATCTTCTCTGCTGATGACGGGGAAGACTTTTTTAACAACCTTCCAAGTCCTAAAGCTGATGCCTCTTTGGCACCTCCCGGTGATAATCTTGATCTTGGGAATTCTGCTCCTATTGTGGAAGAAATATCACAAGAACCAGAGACACTGGGGGAGAGTGCTGATCCATCATTTGATGATAGAATACAACGTGCATTGGTTTTGGGAGACTACAAAGGGGCTGTTGCACAGTGCATATCAGCAAATAAAATTGCCGATGCTTTAGTTATTGCTCATGCTGGTGGCACTTCATTATGGGAGAATACACGTGATCAATATCTTAAATTGAGTCCTTCACCTTACTTGAAGGTAGCTTAACTTTCTTTATATGTTTTTATTTTTTAGGCACCCAGGACGTTAATGCCTTTGCCAATGTATATAGCTGTATTGCAATGGTATATGCTTTTCCCTATTATCAATCAGTTAGATGTTGTCACCTCATAGTCAACCATTTTCATTTTCAGATTGTTTCTGCAATGGTGAACAATGATCTATTGACCCTTGTAAACACCAGGCCTCTCAAATACTGGAAAGAAACACTTGCACTCCTTTGTACAGTAAGCTCCTCAAATCCATAAGTGAATGCCATATGTCATATCTGATGGAAGTCAGTTGTAAATTGTTTTTTATCAATGCAAGATATCCTGTTGTTATTATCTAAATATTGATTGATAGCTTATTGTATTTTGCTTTTTCTATTTTTGTAGTGAAATTAAATATCTGTGCATGAAGTGGTTCCTGCTTGTTCATTTAGTCATAGAAAAGTGTTTATGCTCTTACATTTGCATTTGTATTTTTGGACTGTAGTATTTTTTTTTTTGATTAAGAAATATTAGATTCTGCAATTCTTGTGAACCTTGATGGGAACAAGTTTAACATGGAAGTGTTTCTGAAAACAGATGTGCAAGACACTGATTTTGCTCCAAATTGATTTACTTTCATTATAATTGATAACCAGTTCGCACCAAGTGAGGAATGGAGTATGCTGTGCAACTCACTTGCTTCAAAATTAATGGCTGCTGGTAATACTTTGGCGGCAACTCTTTGTTATATATGCGCTGGCAATATTGACAAAACAGTTGAGATTTGGTCAAGGAGTCTGTCTGCTGAGAGCGAAGGGAAATCTTACATTGATCTTCTTCAGGTTAGCTGACAACAAAGTAGTACTTTGTAGCATTTCATGTTTTCATGAAGGAATTTTTATTTAAATTCCTTGTTTGGGCAGGATTTGATGGAGAAGACTATTGTCCTTGCTCTAGCAAATGGTCAAAAGCAATTTAGTGCCTCTTTCTGCAAGCTTGTTGAGAAATATGCTGAGATTTTAGCCAGTCAGGGCCTCTTAACAACAGCCCTGGAGTACTTGAAACTTTTGGGGTCTGATGATTTGTCTCCTGAGCTTACAATCATAAGAGACCGTATTGCTCTCTCCATGAAACCTGGTATGTTTTTCTGTTGAAAAATCTTTAAAAGAATTGTAACACTTCCAGTCCTCAATCCTTAATTGTAGTTTATCATTCAAGTTCCTGGCACTATGATCTTGAGAGATCATCCATTACTGTTTATTCCAACCAAGTTAGATGAATAAGGGATATTATCTTGATCAAGGTCATTGAAACACAATTTTGATCTTCTGAATCTGTTTGCAATAATTTTGTAGTTTTTATATATTTTTACATGAGCATATAAAACGAGGGAAACAAAAGAAAGGAAATAGGAAAATGAAGGGAGAAATTAGGCTTAAACACTTAGTTTAGAGACCAGGCAGTAGAAATACTTGATTAGCTGTTGCTGCCTGACATGCTAGCTTGATGAGTCCAGCCTTGACCATGCCATGTGGGGAAGGGTTTCCCTTACCCGGTGACATAGTTTGTTCTTAGCAAATCGACGAAGCAAATGGATTGTGGGAAAACCTCCATTTGCTTGAATCAGTGTTGTTAAAGTTGAGTCAGGTGTTTTTCTGGTGTTTAGTAATGTTCAGGTCATTATATGACATATCTGTTATAACTCTGGTGTATTGTGGTTAACTAAGTGTTTTTCAGTTGATGTGGTGACAGTAGGTCTTCCATATTTAAATCCAGTATTATCAACACAGTCCAGCATAACTTCTCCGATTGCCTCATTGCCCTGACCTTAAGGCATTATCTATGCTATCTGCAAACTGACTATCAGTTTAAGATATTAATTTCTGATGCAGAGAAAGAAGCTAAGACTCCAGCTTTTGACAACACCCAACAGCAAGGTGGAACATTTTATGGTGCCAAACATCCTGGTTTTGGTGTAGCAGATGCCTCTCATCCTTATTATCAGGTGGACTTTCTGGCTTTTCATTCCTTTAATGTATTCTTGTTTTTAAGTGCTGTTTCTAGGGAATGTGATGTGTTGCTCGTGTGATTGACCACTTTATGCTTATTTCTTTTTTAGGGAGCAGCTGCTCAACAAATGCATCAGAGTGTTGCTGATAGTCCATACACTGAGAATTATCAGCAACCTATTGACTCGTCGTACGGAAGAGGATTTGGTGCTCCTGCTCCCTTTCAGCCTTCACCGCCCCTGGCATATCAGCCTGCACCACCACCCCAAATGTTTGTTCCAACTCTGACACCACAAGCACCTCAGGTATTCTGTTTTCTTTATCTTGATTTGTTTAATGTAAAAGATAACTCATTACATAGTTCACTTGCATGCATAGACATATTTGATTGTATGTGTGTGTGTGTTCCCTGACTTGCAATACCCTTTATGTGCTAAGACATAGTCAATTGTAGGAGTTGCCATCAAATTATGTTTTTTCAGGAAGAGATTGTTTGTTAATAGATCTTCTTGATTGAAGCTTGAGTAGTTTTTTTTTTGGGCTAGATATTGCCATTGTGTCAATAGTTGTGCTAGTTGTTTCTAGTACTCATTACTTCACCCTTTTTTCTTGCAGACAAATTTTACTCCACCTCCACCTCATGCTGCCTCTCAACAGCCTACGAGGCCTTTCGTTCCTGCAAATGTTCCCATGCTAAGAAATGCAGAACAGTATCAGCAACCCACATTGGGTTCTCAGTTATATCCTGTCTGTATATTTACTGTGGATTACAAATTTAGTGTTCACTGGTATATTTCTGAGTGATGTACTAAAAGTTTTGCTTGCTTGTTTTAGGGGACTGGCAATCCTGCCTATAATACCGTACAACCCCCAACTGGTTCACAAGGACCTATCACTGCTCAGGTGGGTACAATTCCTGGCCACAGAATGCCACAAGTTGTTGCTCCTGGCCCAACACCAAACGGATTTAGGCCTGTACACTCAGGGGTTGCTCAAAGACCTGGGATTGGTTCGATGCAACCACCAAATCCTACCCAGCCTGCATCATTGCAACCAGCTGTGGCTCCTGCTGCTCCACCACCAACCGTGCAAACAGTCGACACCTCAAATGTACCTGGTAATTAGCAAAACATGAATGTCTTAGCACTAGAAAGCCATGCGACTAAAATGTGTGAAAAATCATCATTTGTAAATGAAATGATGGTTTAAGCTGGATAAACAATCTGCTGGAATGCCACTAGTTTGGTATCCAACATTTGATCATAACAGTGGCTATGTAATTTGTTTGTACACTGCAATGATTTATAAGGAGTGTTACTAATTAATTTTTTTTTTGCATCTGTTTCAGCTCACCATAGACCAGTCATTACAACATTGACAAGACTATTTAAAGAGACATCAGAAGCTTTGGGAGGTGCCCGTGCAAATCCAGCCAGAAAACGTGAAATTGAAGATAATTCAAGGAAAATAGGTGCCTTGTTTGCTAAACTCAACAGTGGGGACATATCGGAGAATGCTTCTGATAAGCTTATTCAGCTATGTCAGGCTTTGGACATAAACGATTTTAGCACAGCTCTGCAAATACAGGCAAGTGTTTGTTATTCAAGAGCTATTTATGTTTTGCCACCTGAAACGGAAATGAGCTCAAAGCAATGCTAACTCTTTCTATTTCTAATCATGGAACAGGTACTTCTTACCACAAGTGAGTGGGATGAGTGTAACTTCTGGCTAGCAACGCTCAAAAGAATGATCAAGACAAGGCAGGGTGCTGGTGTGAGATCAAGTTAAAACACAAAATCTCAAACTTTATGATCTCTACTTAGCATTTCTCTTCTGACATGTGCCGTGGCTCGTTTAGCTGGTTCTTCTTCAATGTACACAAAAGCGGCTTCGCGAAACAGAACAGCAGGGCTTTGTATCATTTGCCCAAATTCACTATTACAGGATCTCAACAGGTAATGTCTTTCCTACAAGAGCCAGTGCGGATAGTTATCAGGACATTAATGATATTTCTGCCTCATTTTTTCCCTCCCCCCCCCTATTTTTTGCTTTCAAAATTTGTTTGTAGTATTGAGAAATAGAGTTTTGGAAGAACACCAATGTTGCTAAACTCCCATTTTTTGTTGAAGTACAGTGGCATTTAGTTTATTTATTGCTGTCACCATCAGTTGTATCTCCCGCATGATATCATCATGTGTATGAGAAATGGGACTTCTAATAACATGATTGTTATTGAAGTATTTTTGCTTCCCCCTCGTAATCTTATAAAGCATTGATCTATGAAATGTTACTCCGCTCTACTTGCGGCGGCAAGCCCTCTCTGTTTCCTACCAGGCCCCAGCTTTCTCCCTTCTTTTTAGGTTAGATGATTTTTTGATATGATATCAGAATTTTATGATACAGAGGTCAAGAATTTTAATTTCACCATTCTCATTTTATTCAAAAAAATCAAGCATAAGGTATGTTAGATATATGTGCAAGTTTCAAATCTAAAAGACTTTTACTTGAGAGTGGTATTAGAAAATAATATCAATTATATAATGAAATCTCACATGAAATCTCATCTAATAATTTAAGATTTTTTAGTCTGAAAACTAGTACATTGGTCTTTGAGCATTAAGAAAAACAGAAGCAGCAATAATTAAAGTGCCCCATATCAAAAATCGAAGATAGAAAAAGCATACTGATCCAATAGTAAGATGGGTTTCCATAGTATTAAAAAAATAAATGAAAGATGACAGTTTCAGCTATAGCTCAGTGTCAAACTGTTGATGCACAGAGGTGTGCATGGAGATGGTAATCTATATGAGCTGCAAGGCCTTGGCTTATGGTGAGGAATTAATCTCCCCCCTCGCAGCTAATAGCTACCGACACTCACTCTCTCTCTCTCCTGATTTTTGGAGTTTGAATTAAAACTTTTGGGCTACTTTCTTGTGTGAATGACTGGACTGAACTGATCTCAACTTGGGTTTTTTGAACCGATAGATTTTTTTGTTAGTCGTGATGAATATTCATGTGAAAGGACCCACTTGGATGCTGTGTAGTCCTTGTCCGGGACAGCAAATTTTCGTCTCAGAAAAAAAGTTTGAAAACATATGAGGTGTCTAACGTGATAGGTTGAGATCCAATGCAAAATCATTTAGGGACGGTTTAGGAGTGTAGTTGCGGTAGCTTTTTAAAATGTTTTTTGTGTTAAAATACATTAAAATAATATTTTTTTATTTTTTAAAAATTATTTTTGACATCAGCACATCAAAATGATCTAAAAACACCAAAATATATTCATTTAAAATGAAAAAAATTGAATTTCAGCAAAACAACGGTTTGGTCACAATGCCAAACAGGCTCTTAGAATTAACTAGATTTACAGACATTTAAAAACTAAAAGTTAAAAAAATATACATGATTTAAAAAATTCTTTGATATTTTGTTATCAAACATGTTTAAGAATAATATAATTGGGATTAAGGATTCCTCTCCTTATAGTTTTAAGTTCGAACTCTATAATTGCTAATATAATAATCACTAGACATTTACATGGTCATTAACTTTTAGGATTCGTAAAATTAATCAATGTACATACAAGCTGACTCGAGACCTGCATTAATAAAAAAAAAATGAGGAAACTTGTTTTTATATGTAGAGGGAAAACGACAATGGAGTTGTTTTTGGTGAAGGAGTTAATGGCAATTGATCGTGCCAGGAGGTCCAATGTGTGATTAACATCAATCATGACGAAGGAGTTCCTTCTTGGAGTAAACACAGCATCAGGAAGCTAGCCAATAATTGAAACAATAACGGCTGCTGTTTTCCAAGAACAACAATGCTCGAGTCGTTCACAATTCTTAATAATGAAAGAGTTGGATTAGAGCTAGCTACAATCAGGATAGGGATTTTGATGATGAAACACAGGAAACTCTGCTAATACTCTGGCTACCAACCTAGCCAATATCAATGCCCTAGAGAATTAAACTAGATTTGGGAAACCTGTATATTTTTTCCCTGGAAGGTGCGCTACAAACAATTACCAGCATACTTGCAGGAGCTTCAAAGCTTTACTGTGAATTTCATGCATCTTTCTGTGGACATAGCTTCAAAAATAATATGATAAGTACTTTGGCAATTCCAATTTGATGCAGTAAGGCTCATCAGTCATTCTGCTCCGGGATTACTGAAGAACATATCATAAACCACACAACTAACTTCTTTTGAATAGAACCTTGATCGACGTCCTGCTTTAGATTATGCTTCTAGTACTCATTTCTTCCTCAGCAGCAGGTTTTAGAGTTCTGAGTTTTCTCGAAACGGCGAAATCTCCGGAACCAACAGATCATCCAGAGAAAATATACTCAGCTACTTGCTTGAAAAATGAACTTCGTTCGCATTGATTTTACTAAAACCTGACAAATTCAGAGATGAACATCATCGACCACCAACATTCCTTCACATGACAAGTATTCTTCATCATTTGATTCTAAATTCCAGTCATGTCTCACCCTAACTCGAAGATACTCTTGCCTGTCGGATACAGGACAAAACTCTTGCCAAGAACAAAGACAACTAAAATTTTGCTTAGTTTTTTTATTCAACAGAATTCTTGACCATGCATCGGACAAAGGTGTAATAAATGAAAAGGATCAACAACCTATGGAAGGGATATGAGCATTGCTGCGGCCCTTGATCTAAATGTACGTGGAATTTAACAACACATTAACATTTCGACAAGCATTGAAAAGTGAAAATTGAGTGAAAACAACTAATCAATGAGCTACGAACAAATCTACAACAACGTAATTCTCAATCAAGAGAAGCTTATAACCTGGGCCTACCGTGTTATTCCTTTTTGAGAATGATTCTGAACCATCCCCAACTGATTGGTGTTTTCTCACTTGAAAGAGAGCCTTTATTTTTATTTTATTGCCATGAGCCTGTGATTGAGCTCTTTCTTTGGTGCCTTATCGTGCGCCAACAAATCTAGAACTAGAAACTCGATTTACAGATCTGAATCTGTCCCGGCCATGAGTTCCATCAAATTGCTTCGAAATCCCAAATCTGAATACACTCTCCGTGTACCCATCACTGATCTCCTTCCCATTCCTTCCAGAATCTCTTCTCCATCACCCTGTGGTCTGGAACCAAACGGTATATTTCTTAGTTCAGCTGGACGCCCCATTGTATCCACCATCATGCATGGATTGCTAAACCCATTCCACGAATGAAGCGGAACCAATTTACTCAATGCAGTTAACCAATCAACCACCTCCTTCATGGCAGGTCTCCGCTCCCGACAAGATCTCACACATTTAGATGCAATCAAAGCCAACTGCTTCCTAATCATAGGATCCTTAAGCGGGACAGTTCTTGGATCATAAATAGCACCAAGTTTCCCCTTTTTAATGAGTGGAATTGCCCAATCGACAATAGAAGCAGGAGAATGCCCCACATCAATAGCCTTCCTCCCACTAATAGTCTCCAACAGCAAAATCCCAAAACTAAACACATCAGTTTTAGTACTCAAATTATCTGGTGTGACATAGCATGGATCAAGATAGCCAATAGTACCAGCTGGTGGGGTTGACTTTAGTCTATAATCATCATCAACACCGCACCTAAGTGCTAAACCAAAATCACCCAATCTCGCCTTGAAGTTCCTGTCAATCAAGACATTTGCAGACTTAATATCTCTATGAATTACCGGTGGGTTTTGTGAGTGTAATGTATCAACAGCCTTGGCAATTTGCAAAGCCATTCTAATTCTTCTACCCCAATTGGGTGGCCTAGAATTTGAGTGAAGAATATCATAAAGAGTACCATTACTCATAAACTCAACAACAAGCAACCTATCCTTGGTATCATTAGCAAAGCCTAATAAGTTTACCAATCTTGGGCTATGAATTTTGGACAAGATCTCGATCTCGCTATCGAATTCTTGGCCGATTTCAAGACCCTTCGAGGGTTTCTTGACAGCAACATGACGGCCACGTAAAACAGCCTTGTAGACACAGGCATGACTACCTTTGCCTAGGAGATTCTGGTCAGAGAAACCATCCGTGGCAGCTTCAATATCACTGTAGTTAAACTGTTGGATCTTGATGGTTTTTTCCTGTTTGGTTCTAGAAGTAGAAGAAGATGCTGGCGTAGTAGAGATTATGGCAATGGCTGAATCTGCCTTGCAAGAAAGGTATCCCATCCAGAAAAATGTTCTGTTTCTTCTTCTTTTTTTTGTGGGAAATTATAGTGAAAGATGAATTCTTGATGCTCTTTATCAATTTATTGAATAGATATAAACGAATTCAAGAACACAAGACAACTTAATGGCTTTCCTGCATGAAGAGGCTTGCAGAGGGTAGTTTACTTGTTTCTTAGTGGTAGATGACTGGAACGGGATGCATGGAGTGTATCTGAGAAAGTCTTCTTGGGTCTTGGACAGAGGGCCCCACTGACTTGGAACCCCTAGGCTATTTTGAAAAATTAAGCGAGCAAAAATTAAATATCAATATTTTATTATTTTAAATATAGTGCCGGCATTGCCGTTATTGACCCTTCATTATTTTTTTATATATAAAAAATTATATATAAAAAAATATAATTTTTTTCTCTATAACAGCAAATAGCCGTTCTTAACGACTCTTTTATAAAATTACTTTATTATTATTATTATTGTAAGGTCATTTTCAATATATTTTGATAGTTTATGATTATATAGTTAGAAAAAGAAAAGGATGTTAAAGTTCTGTTAGGCCACTTTCGTTCAAGCTACGTTGGACCAAAGTCTCTTTTATCTCGTGTTTAAGCTCAACCAAGTCTCACAAATCTTGGTTAGACCGAGTCCAAACGGGTTTGAGTTCATAACTGATTAGGTTATTTTATGTTACAGTAATTGTCTTAAATTTTTATAAGAAATACAGAAATGCTTTTTCCAGAGGTTACCAGAGCTACGAGCAACTGCTGAAAGGCAAGTTCTAACGGGCAATGAGATGGGGCTGCTGATACATCAAATGTCATAATCATTCTTAATATGTAAGTTATTACATCCATCAATCATAATCTTGATCTGACTCGCTCTCCAGCCAGCTTGCTAGCAGCTTGTGCAGGTAGCGGCCATTGCTGATCATTTCCGTCCCCGCATCACAAATTGGTTGGCCAGCACCCGTCAATACGATAATCAATATTTCTCTCTGCATGTCTTTTCAACGTCTTTGATCGGCAACGGGATCGATGTATAGCTAGGAGTCGTTTCGTGATCGTGTTTTAAGAAAAGATTGTATTCTCAGTCATATATTATTATTATAACCTTTAAAGATAAACGAGTTCATATTTGTTAACAGTAAAATCCACAATAATCAAACGCATCGGACATAGAAATGCTAATTGTTCATGGATCTCATCCGCACTGCCAGCCATAAAAATTAAGTTTTAGTTTAGGTGTCTAACATGAACAGTACTGAGTTGGTGCAACGAGATGTTATATTGACATGATCCAAAAATGTTAATTAAAACATCATTTTCTTACTTTCTACATTTTCTGTTTGCGAATTGACATATACCAGAATCTCATTTTTCTTATGCCGTGGACACTCTCTTAGAGGGCAGTACAATTGCACACTTGCCGTGGGAGTTGGAATGCATAATGGTTCCCAGAAAGTTAGCGATCCTGGTATTTCTCTGAGAAGATCACATGTTTAGCTTTAAAGTTCTAATGGGATCTGGTGTAATGAGCTAGATACACAAGTTCACCAGAATATCAATGTTCATATATGATTCAATCTGGATTGTCAGTATTGCAGGAACAACTGGTGTTGCTGTCCTTATTGCCCAAATAAGCTTAAATCATGTCACAGATGGTTAGAAACAATTATACTCTTCAGTAACTATCATATTAACAACCAAATGATTTACAGTGGAAGCAAACTATTAGTTATAATCTCTTACTACTGGCACAAATGGTTAGATATCAGCTTGCGGACACCTCGACAAATTTCACGGATTCTAAAGTTAATGATCATGTAAGTTTTCAGTCGTTATCATATTAATAATTACACGACTAAAACCTGAGATCACAATGAGAGCAAACTACTTAGTTCTAAGCTCTTATCTCCAACATTTAATTTGAATTGAATAAACATGAAACCTACTATATTATATATACTATATATTGTACCCTTATCACAAAATATTATTCATATGAATAAGGTTTTTTTTTATAATTTTAATTACATTCCTCAACATAAAGTTTAATAGGGATTGCTGTTAAATTCTTATTTTCAATTTACTTTTGGCGAGATTATCATAGTTTCATGATCTAGACCACATATTTCATGTTTAATTGGTTGACTCAAGGTTTTTTTTTATGAATATTTTTTTTTTCAAATTCATTCTTCAATATTAAGTTTATTAAAAATTAAACTTCATGATTTATTTGGATTTGATTTTCATGAAGGAGTTGTATGGTCATTGGAAGCACTTGAGCAGTTAAGCTGCTGGAGATAGAAGGTTGCTACAAACTGAAAACCTTGAGGCAGGATGGGACTCAGATAGACAGCTTATAACCTTTCCAGAAACTTCCTGCACACTGACATGTTCCTTCAATTTCTGGATCCTTATGCTTGGAAATTCCCTCTGAACATTCAAAAAGAGGGAACAATGCGGATTTATTTTTCAGATTGCTAGAAACCAGAGTAATCCATAAAGATTATGGAAGGTGATGATCTCAAATGCCTTATATTGGCAGATCACGTGAATTTGAGATTCTGTGACTATAAATGGTTGTATTACTTTGAAATACTACATCAGTGGCTGTCAAATATCAGAATGGGACCTTCACGACCACCAAACTGATTCAGTTGATATGGCTTCTTTTCCAGATGAGCCATTGTTTCTCACATCCATAAACTATCTTTCTATTGTAGGAAACAATTATCTGGAATGCATATCCAGGGAACATCGAAGCCTTACCTCTCGAGCAACTGGTTATATTTCATAAATAACTTCTCTTTGCAATGATTTCACCACTCTTTCCTTCTATCATTTCACATTGAATATATATTATTGTGAATACAAAGAAAAGAATATATTGAATTGTGTCAAGTATAAATATACAATGATCAAATCATGGTAGGAGTGATAAGCAATGGTGTCGCACAAAGAATGCAATACAACTTAAAATGTGTCTAGCGTGATTTCGGGTTACTAAAATCAGAAAGTATTCAATTTCCAGTCAATTTCTAAGTGACTAAGATCAAACGAACCTTTAACCCTATCGAGGGCAGTCTTCCTATGGTGCAGGAGTCGGTGCGAGTCCTTTCTGCTCTGCTTCATCTGGTCATCATCTATCCTTTCTCGAGGCAATTTCCTTGAAAAGCTTTTCCATTTTGATTCAAACCCACAAGCTACAAAATAGAGAATAAAAGGAAGAAAAGCCAATAGATTAAACAAATTCATGCCACAAATTAAAATTTAAAGGAAAAAAAATCAAGAACAGGAGTATGAAACTAACTCTCGTTGGCATTTGTGAAAGTGGTACAAAGAAGAAAATTACCTTCACTCCGGTCAATAAAACCGTGAATTAGGCATGCACAAATCCACGGCCTTCCTGCTCGGGATGCTTTTGCACCTCCTTTAAGCTCGCCATTATGTTGTTTCAAGCTGCATAAAAAAGCGCCAAGTTCAACAAGCATGCATTCTTTCATTTCTATATTGCAATACTTGAGTAAGAATAACACAACCCATTTGTGAGATTCACGAGTTAGGCAATCGAGACCATGCTCAATACAAAAGTGAATACATCTGGTTAAAAGGCATCAGCAACTACCAAATTAACTAGCATGTTATCAAACTTTCCAAAGCAGACATGGAATGAATCGTCACCATTTAATTTGTAAGAGACAAATTAAAATTGACCCAGAAAAGAATTTGGATTGAATTTCAGAAATAAGAGCTGAATCAAGGAAATAAACGCACCGGCGAGAGAAATTGGTGGTGACACCAACGTATGTCTTGATAGGGTGGTTGGTAGAGAGAATAAGATACACAGACCATGATCTCGATTTTGCCTGTGTTTTTCTTGATCGTGGCAATGATGACGATGAGGATGGTTGTTGTGGTTGCGGTTGTGGTGGTTTCGATGAGGAGGCTTTAAGTTTTACTGAACGGAACGTCTTAGACAGCAACCTCGTCATCTGGTCCGATGAGATGGATTGGTTGACAAACAGACCAACCGTTATGTTTCGGAAACGTCCTCGGTCTTGTGTAATCTTGTTTTAATACATTTGTAAAGCAAAAATATTAAAAAGTTTAATGTTCAATAATTTCAAATAATAAAATTATATAAAAAAAACATAAACCAAACTCGATTAACTCAACTAACTCATTATCAAAATAACTCAAAAAAACAAATTGAACAAATAATAAAAGTCAAAGCCCAATAACCTAATATCTAATGATACAATTGGAAAAAAAAGCCCTAGTTAAATTGGGATAGTATTAATGACTCGAGTCATGAGATCGGGATTATCCTATTAAAAGGCAAACACAAGAAAACTTATAAAGAAAAATTTCAATTATAAAAAATATTAAAAGTAAAACAAATAATAATTAAAACAATGAGGATCATATTTGATATAAAAACCAAATGAAAGAAAATAATTAAAGATTAAATTGAAAAACAAAATAAATTAAGAAATAATACAAAAATAGCAATCAAAAGAGTAATGAATAAAATTTAGTAAAAATAAAATAAAATAAAATAATGAAGGATGAAATTAAAAAGGAAAAAACATAAAAAAAAGGTTTAAAAACAAATGAAATAAAAAATTGAGGGATGAAATTGAAAATAATTTAAACTTTAAAAAGTATTAAGAGCAAAAAAATAAATATACATTAAAAAAAAAGATATTTTTAAGATATTTCTAAATTAATGAAAGATTAAATCTTATCTTCAAAAAATATATCTTTCCCTAGCTTATCAAAGTTGGTTTGATAAACGATTTTGTGCAAAATAATGGAGTACAGGACAGGAAGAGGTGTCCGTTTCAGCATCGCGTGGTCTTTAACGCCCGCATCAAAGAATTTCACCCTAAAACAACCACCCAGGCCGAGGATTAACAAAGAACAGCTCTAATTTCGGGAAAAATAAAAACCGATATGGCCACAGCACGATGTTTTGTCGATTCAAGAAATAGAGTGATTATACTGTGCGGCTTCTGTTTGGTTGCTGCTTTTTCAATGGAATTGTTGCCTGTGCTTGTTTTCCGTCAATCTACTCTGAGAGTAAACTTGCAGAGGTTAGTGTTACCGGAGGAAGAAATATTCCAGAGGCCTCCATTAGTTCCCTTGATGAGAAGAAAATCATTTCGAAAAGCATGAATAACAGCTGGGAAACAAAATAATCAGGCGTATGCATTTCATACATCTAATGCTACAACGTGTTAAACAATCATGGTACATTTATATCATGGTTAAGGGAAAATCCTTCCCATTTTACATCGTGTTCTAGGGCAGGTGGCTATGGACCTACGGTGTCAGGATTTAGTTTCCCGAACTGAGAATTAATGTAAGAGCTAAAGATGTCCCAGATGGAAAATTTGGGTCCGAACAACCGAACACTCACTGATTTTTTGGATCCTTCCCTTGCAAATTCCAAGTCCCAGGCAATGCTATTCTGGACAACTTCTGCATCATCAATCAATGGGAGCGCAACTGAACCCTGAGACTCTAGGTTTTTAATCCACCCACGAAGCAAGTAATTCACAACCTGTGTTGATACAGAGTGAGATGTCCATGGTGGAAGTAGTAAAAAGTAGGTATAACAAGGCTTCGAAAGATTATCGATTTCACAGACTAGACGGAACACATAATTTACATCAGACACCGATATCTCATCCTCCAAGAACCACTTCCTGGAAAACTTGATGATTCTAGGATGCCTTAAGATTTCATTATTCCCTTGCAGAAAGCATTTTACTGCATTAATAAGCAGTGAGAATCATACCTCAGGAACTTCATCGTGAGGACAGTGACCAGCTGGGCTAACCTCATAGTATGGAGCTTCCGGCACTTGCTGTTTCACCTGGAGGCCCCAGACAGGCTTCACCCAGGGGTCCTCTTTTCCATACATGAGACAAATTGGGATATTGCTCATTTTACACCTAGAAACACAAATAAGCTACGAGCCTTTCAGTTGGTGCAAGAAAAAAGAAAAGAATTTGAGTGACTTATCAAGAGCAGATAAAAAGAGTTATTCAGTGCCTGCCTGGCTAAAGTTTCCCTGAAGGATAGCTGTCCCTGAGGAGCAAACATAATCGAGGCAAATGACGCAGCAGCAGCAGGATGTTGTGTAATCTCAATAATACGAGAAAAAACTTTGTCGATATTTGTAGAATGATCTGTGTAAACCTGTTTAAGTATCTCTGCAATACTTTTAGGATCACTTATTTTCTGCCAACTGGGAAAGAAGTTAATCACATTAGGAAGTTGGAGAAGATCGATGCCTAATAATAATAGTAGTGACAATGGTGCTGGCGGCAGGAATTAATCAAGAAATAATAGCTTTGGAGAGACAAACGCAACAGCTTATTTCTTGAGACAATTATGTTGAACAGAACAAGCAACTAACATCAAGCTGGCCCCAGCAGCAAAAGCATTGTTTTCACAATTTAGCCTAGTGAGACTCGTTGAAATCTCACCAACAATATGATACCCTTGTTAGACTGATGCGTGAATTCTCTGGCTTCATTCAGTGTACAGGCACAGAACATAAATTATATCATACAGACACACAATAAAGAGGAAACTTACAAGAATTCAGTGAGCTTTCTAACATTTGCAGGTAGAGGAAATGTCCCAGACCATGGAAATATCTTTGCTAATCTTGGAGATCTTATTGGATTAGGTAGAAACCCCCAAAATGGAGTTGCATTTAGCAATGTAACGCCTTTCACTAATTGAGGATTGCTTGCTGCAAAGTATAGTGCCATAAATCCTCCCAGTGAGTTTCCTACAACATACACTGGCTCGCCAATTACCTGTAGCAGAAATGACTAATGTAATATGTACCGCCATGTGCTATCACGATGCATTTTTCTTACATAAATGGCCATGTGGTGATTCATTACAACTGTAAGGATATCATCTAAAACAATAAAAGCACTTTTCCTTTTCGGGTCCTCAATGTGCTCAGTAAGGTGATTATTTTCTTTTCGTAGATATCCATAAACAATATACATGCGTGAGTATGCTTCTCAGCCATTTGCAATTTGCAGATTGATACAAAGATAACATGCAAGGATGTTTGACTACCTCTTCTACGAAATACTGAACTTGGTCCCGCCATAAATCCATAGAGAAAACTAGCTCATTAGCCCATGGTTCAATCTCATCTCCAAATCCCCATATTGAATCCTTCCCCCCTTCTGGGGTAACCCCTTCCCTTGAAAGCAGAGTAGGATTCTCAACTGGCAGTGACATTCCCTGCCCAAGAAAATCAATTGCCCATACTCTATAGTCACGACCCAAATCCTTCAATTGCTTCTCATAATGAAAGGAACCAACACCAAACCCAGGAAGAAACAACACTGATGGAGATTTCACATTTTCACAACCAGCTTTCTCATAGTGCACATGAAGTTTAGGCTTCCATTCCCAAAAACAACTGCTTATTGGAGCACTATGCTCACCATTGGATTCATCTGGCAGCTCCGAAATCAAAACCTTATTAAGAGATTCTCCATTTTCTGTGATTCTTCCCACTACCTCCTCTCCGCCAACAGCATAAGTACTATAATTTCCACTAAAAACCTTCGAATCACCATTTCTCAACCCTCCAAGGGCGTCAGCTGACCTCAAACTCTCCTCAAGGTTAAGATTTTTAAAGAACAACTTATCAAAACCAGATAATCTCAAAGACCCGCTACTGTGTTCAGTCCTAGAAACCAACATTCTGCGCTCTCTACTAGCTGGGAGCTTTAACAGGCAAGAACTCGATGCATTTTCAGCTAATATCGACCTCAAACTGACAACAAAACGGCATGGTACGGTGCTGGAAGAAAGAATTTCCATACCCCAGAAAGGTTGACCTGCAGTGATCAGGTAAATCAAACTGATCTGTGTAGTTGAAGAGAGAACTCCGTAATAACAAGGAAAAAAAAAAGACAAGTAAGACGAGAATATCATGCTTCTATACTGTCATAGCTTCCAAATGTTTAAGAAACCACAGTAAATACTACTTATAGGCATAGTTTTAATTCTTATCTCAAATTAATCAGCTCAAAGAAATCAAATTTACTTTATTTTGTTTCCCATCATTTCCACGCTACCAAACAAAGCTCAAAGCAAGAAGAACAAACTAACACAAACAGAACTTGATAGACAGTTCTTTAACTGAAAATCCATGCCTCATGATCTGATATAAATCCATGATACCGTAAACAGTGAAAAGGAAGGTTTATTACTCGATAGATTACGCCCCACAAATAAAGAACTTACTAATGTATGGGAGAGATGTCTCTTACCTTTAATTCGCAAAGAAAACTGCTATTCAAGTTTGATACTTTATGGAATCTCTCCGTAAACTTTGGAGATCGAAGTAAAATCTATCTGTCCAGAGATAGATAGAGAACTGACTGTGAAATAGGGGACTTGGGGTTGCTTGAACGCTTCTTCTTCTTCTTATAAGAAGCCAAGAAAGGCCAACCTTTTATTTATTTATTGGTGAATAATATTTTAAAATGGTTCTGCTGTCCATTCATTGATTTTATCAATCACCTCGGGAATTTTTGTTTTCTTCCCTTGCTTGATGTTTCGTGTCCACTGATCGGTGATGCTCCATTCTTGAGAATGAACCCAAAAAAAACATCAACGAAACGTGTCCTGATGATCTGGTTTTGTTTTGGCACGTGTTTATTATTATGATTTGTCATTTTCTATTTTCTGACCCCGTGATACTCGACTATTAAAGATTTTCGAAACTTCATGTTGGACTTATTTTTCTTTCTTTAATAGTAACAAGCGATTTGGGATGGGAAGACTTCGTGGCATCTCTCTCTCTCTCTCTCTCTCTCTCTCTCTCTCTCTCTATATATATATATATATAAAATATATAACGGATTGTTTTATAAAATATTGCATAGCATTATTATATAATGTTTTATTCAATAAAACTCTAACAAAACTTTAACATTAATCTCACAATATATATCAAAATGTCATGTATATATATCCATATCAAATTAATTTTTAATTTTATTATATCATAAAAAATACCAAAATTATTAATTATCACCATCCTAATACTGAATATTATAATTTAATTAAAGAAAACCCTCTTTCTTCTCACACGCACTCTTTGCAAGCAACTAATAATATATTGAAATTATTATAATCAAGTTATAGACCTGGAAGTATCTTTTGAGATTATGATTATGATTGTGATTGTTTTTAAAAATATTTTTTGTTCAGAAATATATTAGTTTTAAAACATCGTACCAAACGGATCGAAGTCCAAATAATTGAGTTTTTGACGCGGGGGAAAGTCTTCAATATATATAGGTAAACACTACCCTCATATGTAAATTCTCTTTTACTGTTTTTCTCCAAGGAAATTACACAAGTAAAAAGTTTAACAAAAAGAATTGTAAAAAAGAGTAATTATCGTAATAAAAGACATTCATTTATTATTATAATGCTTTTTGACAAACGGAATATTTTCCTCCATGTCATCCATATATTAATGCGACAACTAATGCTCTATGGTATTATTTTGGCATGCTTGAGGGAGCACAATCGACTTCCTTCAACAGTTTACATTCTCAATACATGTATTATCTAATATGCAGTCTTTTCGGTGAAACCACTGCCTTCATTAACCATATATAATCTGAAAAAAGGATAAAATAGAGATTAATATTGGTAATAAAATAAAATTAAAGAAAACAATGTTATTGAAATAGAATATCTATTAAAAAAGTTAAAATGAACCTACCAATTTTATAAGATATTTTTGAACGAAGTGGTGGACAAAGAAGATGATGGAGAGAGGAGGCATGGATTTAAAGAAAAATGGAGGCAAAGAGAATCATGGAGGAGGTGGGGATTTATTATGAAATAAGGGAGGAAGTGTAAACCAAGGAGGAGGAGGAGATTTAAGGAGAGGTGGAGGGGGTGAAGGAGATGGAGGGGGTGGAGATTTGAGGAGGGGTGGAGGGGGCGAAAAAGATGGAGGAGGAGGGGATTTAAGGATAGGTGGAGGGGGTGAAGGAGATGGAGGAGGTGGGGATTTAAAAGGAAAGAAGGGAGGAAGTGTAAACCAAGGAGGAGGAGGAGATTTAAGGAGAGGTGGAGGGGGCGAAAAAGACGGAGGAGGAGGAGGGGATTTAAGGATAGGTGGAAGGGGTGAAGGAGATGGAGGAGGTGGGGATTTGAAAGGAAAGAACGGAGGAAGTGTAAACCAAGGAGGAGGTGGAGATTTGAGGATAGGTGGAGAGAGAGAAAAAGATAGAGGAGGAGGGGGTTTAAGGATAGGTGACAGGGGTGAAAGAGAAGCATAAGTAGGTGATTGAACTGGTGAAATTTTTGGGGATGATGTTGAAGGAGTATAAGGATTTGATGGACATAAATTAGGAGTTGGGGAAGGGGATAGTGATTGTCTGGGTGAGATTTTTGGAGTGGATATTGGGGAAGTATAGGAAGGTGATAGAGATAATTTAGAATTCGAGGAAGTGGATGGGGATAATGATGGAATCGGTGAAACTTTTGGGGGGGATTTGAGAGGCGTATATGATGGTGAAGGGGATAAATTAGGAGTTGGGGATGGGGATCGTGACTGAATGGGTGAGATTTTTGGAGGAGTTATCGGGGAAGTATAGGAGGGTGATGGAGATAATTTAGGATTCGGTGATGGTGATGGTGATAAGGATGGAATTGGTGAAACTTTTGGGGGGGATTTCAGAGGGGTATAAGATGTTGATGGGGATACATTAGGTGTTGGGGATGGGGATCGTGACTGAATGGGTAAGATTTTTGGAGGGGTTATCGGGGAAGTATAGGAGGGTGATAGAGATAATTTAGGATTCGGTGATGGTGATGGAGATAAGGATGGAATTGGTGAAACTTTTGGGGGGGATTTTAGAGTCGTATACGATAGCGAAGGGGATAAATTAGGTGTTGGGGATGGGGATCGTGGCTGAACGGGTGAGATTTTTGGAGTGGATATCAGGGAAGTATAAGAAGGTGATGGAGATAATTTAGGATTCCGGGATGGGGATGGAGATAACGATGGAATGGGTGAGACTTTTGGTGGGGATTTTAGAGGCGTATAAGATGGTGAAGGGGATAAATTAGGAGTTGGGGATGGGGATCGTGACTGAACGGGTGAGATTTTTGGTGGGGTTATCGGGGAAGTATAGGAAGGTGATGGAGATAATTTATGATTCGGGGATGGGGATGGAGATAACGATGGGATTGGTGAAATTTTTGGTGGGGATTTTAGAGTCGTATACGATGGTGAAGGGGATAAATTAGGTGTTGGGGATGGGGATCCTGACTGAACGGGTGAGATTTTTGGAGTGGATATCGGTGAAGTATAGGAAGGTGATGGAGATAATTTAGGATTCGGGGATGAGGGTGGAGATAACGATGGAATGGGTGAGACTTTTGGGGGGGATTTGAGAGGCGTATAAGATGGTGACGATGATAAATTAGGAGTTGGGGATGGGGTTCGTGATTGAAGTGGTGAGATTTTTGGAGGGGATATCGGTGAAGTATAGGAAGGTGATGGAGATAATTTAGTATTCGGGGATGGGGATGGGGATGAAGATAATGATGGAATTGGTGAAACATTTGGGGGGGATTTTTGAGGCGTATAAGAAGGTGACAGGGATGTTGGAACTTTTGAAGAGGATGGAACTGGAGAAATATAAGAAGGCGATGGAGTTAAAATGGGGGCTGAAGATGGTGATGGAGGTGAAGATGAAGGCAATGATGGGGATTTTATTGGTGGTTGCAGTGGCGGTGGAGATTTTGCTTCTTGTTGTTGACTTTTTGGTGGTGGTGGTGGCGGGTGAAATTTTGATGGTGGTGGTGGCCTTAACGGCTGAATTTTTGGAGGTGGGGGCGGGGGCTTTTTCATCTTATTTGGAGGTGGGGGCGGTGGTGTTCGTCGTTGAGGATATCCTGGTGGTAGAAATGGTGATTTTCTATAATTATTTGGCATGTCTGGGTCTTCTTGATCATGAGATGGCCTTGGAGGTTTCTCACCATCATAATTGGCAGCCACATTAATCGCTATTAAGCTGAAAACCATGGCACACAAAAAATGGCGCCAAGATGGTGACGCCATCTTTTTGAACTCTCCCCGACAAATACCAGCAACCATACTTACTCTTGCTAATTAGCTTTCGAACTAAAGTAAAATGGAATGGATGTGGAAGAATGATAAACACTTGCTTTTATAGTATTTTTTTTACTGTAGAAAGACGACTTCCTTCCATGTTTATTTCGGCGAGGAATCCTATCTAATGGAACCATAATCGTAGTGTAGCTAGGGGTAATTAACATAGCACCAATGTATTCTTGAACGGAACTCTAATTTTTGTAGACTTTTTTTAATTTAATGGGCCATTTAATCCCATTGTTTAGGTGGTTTCACGATTAGAAATCTTCTTATAGAGACGGTACAAGTCAGACAATTTAATTTTGTGGACCATTTCATCCTAGCTTAGGAGGCATGCTACAAGCTCTCTATCAGAAAAATGAAATTGAAATGGCTTCTACTTTCCTCATAAAAAAAATAGATTCCTTAGCCTACTAGATGGTTAGGTTGCAAGGCTTCTGAGATCTAGTTATTGCGTGAGAGTGTGGTTGTATTTATTTTTAAAAATATAATTGTATTTACTTTTAAAAATGTTTTTTTTTAGAAATACATCAAAATAATTGATACCAGTACATGTAACTGATCTAAATATATTATAAATATTTAATTTAAAATAAAAATAAAAATTTTCATTTTTTATTTAAGTATTCTATCGGAATGACATCCACGAATTTTCATGCACCAGAAACTCATAAGATTCTGTAGTCAAGTGGGTTCAGGGGATTGCAGGATTATTGATTGGTCTGGTCCACACTCTCAGACTATGTAACGGTCACTCCCTGGAAGTGTACAGTGTAGAAATTAGTTAGGTTGTAACCCTCCAGTTATTTTGCTCTAAAGATATAGACACTAAATAGAATTGAGTTTTCTCGAATTCAAAAAATAAATAAATATGATATTACTTGTTTGTTTCTTGAAATGTGTCCTTGAAAATGAAACTGGATTTCTTCTACATACATATATTTTAGTAATTAAACCATTTTTTTGATTTCATTATGGAATTATTTTCCCATAAATATTCAAATAATATTATTACTCAAATTTTAAAATTTGAGGCATTCTAATAAAAAAATGTAAATGGGATTAAATTGTTTGACGAAAATATTGAGCCAAACAAAATATTGGCCACTTCTTTTATTAATTTACTTTAAATCAATTCAAAATTAATCAAAGTCTTTTCTCTCGAATCTAAAGGGAGAAAAAAATCCGTTGACGTATCGTTAAAATGGGCTCGACTCCTACATTTTATTTATTTATTTAATAATGAGTTGAGATTTTTTTTGAAAAAAAATATATATTAGAAAATAAAATTCTTCTGAAAAATGAAAATGCTTGCCTTAACAAGGCACTTAACCCCGGCGCTCCCATCCCGTCAATATTAAAAAAACAATTAAAGATGTCGATGTTTTATTATATATATAGACATAAATTACTGTGGATTGTGATATTAAAATTAAAATTTTACCTCTCAATCTGAAAATTTAACCCTCGGAATCGGGGGCATTTTGGTCATTTCCAGGGGACATATATGGTATTTAAAAAAAAAAGGATTTTTGGTATTTTCGGTTTTAAATTGCACAGTGAAATGAGTATTTTACTCCTGGGAGCTGACAAAAAGACGCCAAACAATTAGGGGTGTTTTCTTTTTTCACATATTCATGCATAGTGAAACTACGCAAATACCCCCAGAAAAGACAAAAAAAAGCGTGGAGCCAGGGATAGTGTGGTAATTTCACCCCGTATTTTTTCGTGGTTATCGTTCGGTATAGGATTGTATAGGTAATTTTTCATTTTTTGAATTTTTTTTTGGAAACACTAAAGGCGCCTCATATGGACGCGCCGACAGTGTTTCACGCGCACGCGCCATTCAGGTGGCGTGTGCATCATCTTTTGGCGGTGGAAATTGCCTGTCCGCCGTGTTACCTGGTTCGTCATTGTGTTCTCTTTCTCTCGGTACGGCGCATGTCGATGAAAGGTGGTCAGGGAATCATCGGTGAACAATTTTTAATTTTTTCTCCATTTTCTCTCTCTTGTCGCCGGAAATTACATGTAAGTCCTTCATGTTTGTGATTGTTTTATTTTAGTACCTGGACTTTTGATTTTTGTTTTATTCCTAATTTTTTCAATGAAAATTTTGATTATTTTCAATTGTGTCCTTCTATTAAAACTGATTATATTTATTGGTTTTCAATTCAATCCTTATTCTTTTGATTTTTTTATTTGTTTTTGGTTCCTTTAATGTTTTTGGTATGCAGGTTTATACTATTTTAAATTTTGTCCTCCAATTGAAATTGATCATATATGCTATTTTTCATTTCGGTCCTTATTCATTTAATTTTCAACCAAATTACACTACAATTTTTTTTTATTTAAAAAATATCTTTATTTTTTTCGGTCCCAAGGTTTTTATTTGTTTCAATTTTATCCTTCGATTGGAGTTAATTATATATATTTTATTTTTTATTTGGTATTAATTCTTTTTATTTTTTTTGGTGCTTTTTGGATAATGTTTATTTTTTTACTGGTATTTATGCACCTATACTTTTAGTTTTTGTTTTTAATTTTTGTCATTTTATTTTTTATTGGAGTTTTATTTCAATTCGGTTCAATCCTGAAATTTTAATTTATATTAGTGATCATTTTAAAATTAATATTTCTTCCTTTTTACCTTGTTTTTTTTTGTGTTTTCTATTTTTTTATCTGTTTTTTGGGTCAGATGATTTTATGATTTCATTGTTTACGTAATAATAATAATAATAATAATTTTAGTAATTATTTTTTTTTGTTTGTTAAAATATTTTACTTTTTTTTAGGAAATTTAATGATTTTAATTATTTGGGAAATGATATTGATAATAATTTTAACTGTTATATCATTGATAATGATGGTAACGTTGGGATGAATTTTCAATGATGTTTTTTTCTTTTTGTAGATAGAAATTAACTGCTTATTTTTTTATTTGATTGTTGCTGATGTTTTCACAATTTATATTTTGTTTGTTGTGTTTAATTTAAATTGGATTATTAAATGAACTAATCCTAATACAATGAACTTGATAATTCAGGTATTCAAATCTTTTTGTTTTTTTAATGATGATGATAATTTTATGCTAATGATTTCGTTGAAACTTACTAAACAGATAAATTTATATCGATTTGAAATTCATATTTCTATTAAGAAACTTGGACTTGACAAGAATTTGGCACATATTTATTATTTCCTTCAAAAATATGATTTTGACCACTTCGAAACACGGGTTAATGGCTAGTATATATATTAGTTATATTTAATAGGGAAATAATATTCAGTCCTGTCACGAAATTATTGATAAGTAATATAACTAAATAGTATTATAACCGATTTTGATCAAAACCTAATTTATTATGATTTAATTGCATAGAAATTGAATATATAAATCATTTCTAAATTCATTAAGACCAATTAATTATTATTATTTTACAAACTAAAGGCACTAACTTGCAATTGGCTGTAATATTATAGAGTTTAACAATTAACACGAAAGAGTTTTATTCAAATGTTATTCCAATTTTACAAGTTACTTCATTGATAGACTACATTACCTCTTTGTTTTTAATATAATTATGAAGTATCTTAGACATGATTAAAATATATTAAGATATTATATTCTAATTATTGAATTTTAAAACTAATCCATATAAAAAGTATATAAATTGAAGCTTACAGATTTTAATTACTATATTATGTTTTTGAAATAACTTAAAAGCTCAACAAAAGAAACATAGTATGAACAAATTAAAAATAAATATTCTAATTACAAAACAAGTGTTTCTATTAGTTATATTTCTTAAAATGAATGTAATGCTCACATTTAATATTATAATTTTTAAGAAATCTTAATTATCATTATTTAAGAAAAATAAATCTAAGGACATTTAGCCTATTCAAATAATAAAGTATATTATGAAGAGTGATTAATAAAAGTAACACTATCCTAGTTCAAATAATTTATTTTTTGAATATTTAACGGTAACTAAAATTTCAAGCGGGAAGAAGATATTCAAGTCAAATTTAATTGTTGACGAGAGGCTTGCGAGAATATTTATGGGAAAAGAAGCCAACCAATAACAAATATAATCACTTCATTACAGACATGAACCGATGGAGTGATAAAACTGAAACAAAGAAAACTAAAAGGTCAAATCATGAAAAGGAAAAGTTTCTTTCTATAAACACTGCGAAGCATCACATTCACGTTGCTTGTTCTAGCTCTGGAGAAGGGTGTTCCCACTGAGATAGAATGGATGAATACGTGACACCAAGAAATCATTTCAGTGCTTCTTGCAGGAATTATTCTCTTCATAAATACATTATCTGCAATTCAAAACAGATCTTCAAAATTAGATGACACGAAAGCATGGCAACAAGAGAAAAGAAGAAAAATAAAATTCTTAATAAATTAATGTCCGAGTATAAACTTACATGAGTATAAAAAACAAAGTTTAATTTGTCTAGTAATACGAAGGAGGGGGTGGTGACGGAGAAGGTGGTGGTGGAGACATGTAGTAGTAAGGAGCTGGAGGTGGTGGTGATGGTGGAGGAGGAGACTTATAGATGTAAGGAGGAGGGGGGGATGGAGATGGTGGTGGTGGAGATTTATAGATGTAAGGAGGAGGTGGTGAAGGTGATGGTTGTGGTGGAGATTTATATACATAGGGAGGAGGAGGTGACGGTGATGGAGGTGGTGGAGACTTGTAGACATAGGGAGGTGGTGGAGAGGGTGATGGAGGTGGGGGGGACTTGTAGATGTATGGTGGGGGAGGTGATGGGGATGGAGGTGGTGGGGATTTGTAATCATATGGTGGAGGTGGGGAGGGTGGTGGTGGTGGTGGTGACTCGTAGACATATGGTGGTGGAGGTGAAGGTGATGGAGGTGGTGGGGACTTGTAAACATATGGTGGAGGTGGGGAAGGTGATGGTGGAGGTGGTGACTTATATACGTATGGTGGTGGTGGAGATGGTGATGGAGGTGGTGGGGAATTGTAGACATAGGGAGGGGGTGGTGAAGGAGAAGGTGGAGGAGGAGACTTATAAATGTATGGTGGAGGTGGTGAGGGAGATGGTGGAGGTGGAGATTTGTAAACATAAGGTGGAGGTGGAGGTGGTGATGGGGGAGGTGGGGACTTGTAAACATATGGTGGAGGTGGGGAAGGTGATGGTGGAGGTGGGGACTTATAGACGTATGGTGGTGGTGGAGATGGTGATGGAGGTGGTGGGGAGTTGTAGACATAGGGAGGGGGTGGTGAAGGAGAAGGTGGAGGAGGAGACTTATAAATGTATGGAGGAGGAGGTGAGGGAGACGGGGGAGGTGGGGACTTGTAGACATATGGAGGGGGTGGTGGAGGAGAAGGTGGAGGTGGGGACTTGTAGACATATGGTGGAGGTGGGGAAGGTGATGGTGGAGGTGGGGACTTGTAGACGTATGGTGGTGGTGGAGATGGTGATGGAGGTGGTGGGGAGTTGTAGACATAGGGAGGGGGTGGTGAAGGAGAAGGTGGAGGAGGAGACTTATAAATGTATGGAGGAGGAGGTGAGGGAGATGGGGGAGGTGGAGAGTTGTAAACATAAGGTGAAGGTGGAGGTGGTGATGGGGGTGGTGGGGACTTGTAGACATATGGTGGAGGTGGGGAAGGTGATGGTGGAGGTGGGGACTTGTAGACGTATGGTGGTGGTGGAGATGGTGATGGAGGTGGTGGGGAGTTGTAGACATAGGGAGGGGGTGGTGAAGGAGAAGGTGGAGGAGGAGACTTATAAATGTATGGAGGAGGAGGTGAGGGAGATGGGGGAGGTGGAGATTTGTAAACATAAGGTGAAGGTGGAGGTGGTGATGGGGGTGGTGGGGACTTGTAGACATATGGTGGAGGTGGGGAAGGTGATGGTGGAGGTGGGGACTTGTAGATGTATGGTGGTGGTGGAGATGGTGATGGAGGTGGTGGGGAGTTGTAGACATAGGGAGGGGGTGGTGAAGGAGAAGGTGGAGGAGGAGACTTATAAATGTATGGAGGAGGTGAGGGAGATGGGGGAGGTGGGGACTTGTAAACATAAGGTGAAGGTGGAGGTGGTGATGGGGGTGGTGGGGACTTGTAGACATATGGAGGGGGTGGTGGAGGAGAGGGTGGAGGTGGGGACATGTAAACATATGGTGGAGGTGGAGATTTGTAGTAATATTCAGGAGGATAATATGTTGACACAGGTGGTGGCGGTGATGAATATTCGGAAGGGTCGTCTTTATGAGCAGCTACATGAGCAGCTACCAAGCATAGTGCCAAGGCACACAATAGTTGAGGCCAAATATTGGCCATGTCTGGAGAAATTGGCTACTCTTCAATTCCCACAACTACTAGATTTGATATTAATCTGGTGATGGGAATGAATGCAAAGTTTCCAGTTTTTATAGCAGTGGCCTCAACTACTACACTTTTTTTTTTATTGTTTGATGTTTTCAACTTCTAACAAGCCAAAAGTTAATCCCATGTTCTAGCAGTTTTAAAATTTATCTTGAAGTTGTCAACAACTGAATATTGCCTGCAGAATTTTATAAGAACATATCGCAAGAAAAATTCTAGGTTTGTGAAGAAGTGATGTATGATTAGCGAGGCCTCCTTAGAAAATATATTATGGAGACCAACCTGTCTGGAGTTTGACTAAAATTATAAGTTGTTCCACATGTACTGTAATGTATGGTTTATGAACAATTCTATTCAATTTTACCAACAAAATGACGAGTTAGAGAAAATAAAAAAGGAGATCTGCTTCTTCCTGCAACAAAAATCGTCGGCAGATCCTCCGATCCTTGCATTCCATCAGTAACGAGATCTTGTGCCAGAAATTAATTAAGTCGATATTCTAGCCAGTCTTCGTTGAGGATAAAGCACCCTTTCACGTCCAGAAATTAATTAAGGGTACATGCATGTTTTGTTCTATTTTGGTGTGGGATGGGTTTCCTGAGCTGTTGGAAAAGGTCTTTCTTCTCAGCGGACGATGAATAAAATATAACGCATGGTTGTATAGGTATGAATCTGTCAAAGCAGCAATGGATGTAAACCAATACCATTCCTGGTGCTGCTGTGCAGAATGTCTTCTCCTTTTATAATATTCTACTCCCAATTGTGTATATATATATATGTATACCAAAACAAAAACGAATATGATAAGAGCCAGGTGATTTACCTCCGACTACAATCTGATTTTTACGTGGAAAAAGACCAAGTCTGAAATGATCACGTTCGCTGTTACTTTCGATTGCTAGCTAATCTTCCGCGCTCCTGGAAAAATTGGTACGATCCCGCTTTCCTTTGCCACTCAAGTGTACGCGCCTAGGCCCCTTCTTCCCTTCCCTAATAATCTCTCAGACTGATTCCTGACAAGCAAGTTATTAGCCGGTTTGATAATGACGATACTCTCGAGATCGCAAGTCAACGTACTGCTGGGATTTGGGTATACTTGGACCAAAATACTTCTAAATTATAACATTATGAATTTGTTTGTAATATGTTTTTGTCTATAACATGTTAGGTAAAGAGAAGGAAAATAACCTTCGCAGATAATTACAAAATCCATGAAGTTCTCATTCCCAGTTTCATCAGAACCAGGATCACATAATTTTTATTTGAGCTTTTTTGTTAAATTCTAAATATAATGAGTGTTTGATATTATGGTGCACAAATTTGAATGTTTTTCTAATGCTGAAACTGATAGAGTATGGTATATGGTATGCATACGTGTGAGTATGCATACGTAAGTCTTTCCCTTTGTATATATATATCAGACATACGAAGTGTGTGTATTCAGAAATAAACAGTAAAAGGAAATTTTGAATTTCATTCTTCCCCTCTCATTCTCTTCATTGATAAAATCCATGAAGTTCTCATTCCCAGTTTCATCAGAACGGATCACATATCAAAAAAAAGTGTTACGGATTCTTTTTGTTAAATTCTAAAATATAATGAGTGTTTGATATTATGGTGCACAAATTTGAATGTTTTTCTAATGCTGAAGATTTTGATGTAAAGAAAATAAGCATATTGCTCTCGGGTAATTTTAGTTATTAAATCATAAGAACAAAGTTTGTAGCAATGTAGCAAGAGCTCCACTAAGTTTCGCATGCCATGCACGGGGACTTTGCTTTAATCCATAAATAGATTTATGAAGCTTGCATACCAAATTAGGAGTGGCACTTAAGGAATGGCCAGGAGGAAGCTTCATAAACACTTCTTCTTCCAGATCGCCGTGTAAAAAAGCATTTTTTACGTCCATTTGAGATAAAAACCATCCATTATTGACGGAAACAGATAAAAGAACTCTTACAGTGGTCATTTTTGCGACAGGAGCAAATGTCTCCTTGTAATCAACACCAAATTCTTGAGTATAACCTTGAGCCACAAGGCGAGCTTTGTGCCGATTAACAGATCCATCAGAGTTGAACTTGGTTTTGTATATCCAACGGCTACCAACAACATGTTTACCTTTGGGAAGAGGAACAAGACTCCAAGTATTATTATCAGCTAGGGTGGTCAATTCCTCCTCCATGGTTTTTCTCCATACCAGTTGAGATTGAGCTTCAGCGAAATTTCTAGGTTCATGATTATTGGATATTGCTGTCAAAAAAGCAGAGTGCGAGGGTGAGAGTTTTGAGTAATCCAAATAATTCGAGACAGGATACATGACTGTATACGCCACATAGTCTTGAAATTTGGAAGGGCACCGACGAAGTCGTGAAGGATTGCGTTGATGTGTACTTAAACACAACAAGATTGGAAAGAAAGAATAAGGACAGAAGAGATTAAAGAAGAACAATTTATTTCTTAATACTTTCTCTTCCGTGGACCCCAGCCTTTATAGGCTTTTGATTTGGGAAGTTACAAGTAGATTTAAAGGCAATAAAAGAGGAATATGTGCCACTAAGTGATCGTGGTTCCCCCACTTCACATGTGGTCATGAATGCTCATGAATTCCCCACATAACAGACATGAAAAATAACTGCAGCTAATTAACTCTACAACCCACGACCTTTTGTATGGCCGATATGCATGCAGGCTGTTTGTCCATATCATTCCTTCCCTCCCGAAGAATCCTTGTCCTCAAGGATAAACTCTGGATACAAACGGGAGAAACGCCATTGATTTTCCCATGTGGCGTCTTCGACTGGGGCCCCCACCCATTTGACCAGCAGTTCTTTGCGAGGACGATACCGTCCCTTTTGGATAATGCGGTTGTCCAGTATGGCCTCGGGTTGGGGCAGTAGTGTAGAGTCCTCGGACACAGGAGGCAGAACAGGCGAGGCCGGAATTGAAGTGCCCACATGCTTCTTCAAGAGACTCACGTGAAACACGTCGTGGATTAAAGACCCAACTGGTAACTCCAACCGATAGGCCACAGAGCCCACCCTAGCTAACACTCGATAAGGCCCAAAAAACCGAGGAGATAGTTTTAAGGACTTTCAAAAAATGACAGAGTTCTGGCGGTATGGATGAAGCTTCAAGTAGACAAAATCCCCGACATTGAATTCAATGTCTTTCCGCTTTTGATCGGCCTGTGTCTTCATTCTATCCCGTGCGACGTGTAGATTGTGATGTAGCTCTTTCAACAGTTCAGACCTACTGCGAAGGAGGTCATCAACAGCTTGAAGTTTCGTAGTTCCTGGAACATACAAGAGTAGTGAAGGGGGAGGTACCCCATAAACAACCTCAAAAGGTGACAGTTTGGTGGCAGTATGCACGGAAGTGTTGTAACTGTACTCGGCCCATGAAAGCCAATCCCTCCATTTGTTAGGCTGTGCACTGGTGAAGCAACGGAGGTATTGTTCAAGTGTGCGGTTAACCACCTCCGTTTGGCCGTCGGTTTGTGGATGGTAGCTGGAACTCATTGCTAAGTTGGTTCCCTGTAATTGAAACAAAGTCTTCCAGAATGAACTCACAAAAATTTTGTCCCTATCACTGACGATGGATTTCGGCATTCCATGAAGACGAACAATGTGATCAATGAAGGCTTGAGCAACTGAAGACGCTGTAAATGGATGTTTCAACGGCACAAAATGGGCATATTTGGACAAGCGATCCACAACTACCATAATAACAGTTAAACCCTTGGAAACTGGTAATCCCTCCACAAAATCCATGGAAATGTCAGTCCATACCTGTAGGGGAATGGGTAATGGTTGGAGCAAGCCGGCGGGTTTGGTGTTGTCATTTTTGCATCTTTGACATATCTCGCAATGCTTAATAAATTCTTTGACGACCAACCTTAATCCCGGCCAGTTGAAGCTCTTCTTGAGGCGACTGAGAGTTTTATGGTATCCAAAATGACCCCCAGTAGGAGAGGAATGATGTTCTTCCAGAATAGCAGTAAGTAAGGAGGAAGAAGGACTCAAGTACACCCTACCCTTCTTGTACCAAACCCTATCACGTTTAGCATAAAGTTGGTGACGCAGAGTTGAAGATGGGCTGTTCAATTGAGCATAGAATGGATCCTGGGAGACTTCTTGTTGGAGAATAGCCCACCAATCAGCTATGGGCATTGAAATGGCCGTGCAGCTCCATTCGGTCACCCTTGATAATGCATCCGCTCCTTGATTCTCTTTGCCTTTCTTATATTGGATGGTGTAGTCGTATCCCATGATCTTTGGTAGCCAACGTGCTTGAGTGGGTGTTGTAATCCTCTATTCTAACAAATATTTCAGGCTCCGCTGGTCCGTTCGAACGATGAATGGTTTGCCCAAGAGATATGTTCGCCATTTGCGGATAGCTTTCACAATAGCTAACATCTCTTTCTCATATCTAGACAGGTTGAGTGCTGATCCCTTAAGAGCCTCACTATAGAAGGCAATTGGATGATCTTCTTGTATTAAGATGGCGCCGATCCCTACTCCACAAACGTCACTCTCGATAATGAAAGCTTGTGTGAAGTCTGGTAACCGCAGGGTTGGAGGAGACACTAGAGCCTGTTTTAGCCGATTAAAGGTTGCAGTTGCCTCAGCACTCCAATGGAAACCCTCCTTTGTCAGCAATCGGGTGAGAGGGGCAGCAATTCCCCCAAATCCACTCACGAATTTGCGGTAGTAACCCGCTAGCCCAAGAAATCCCCGGACCCCTTTTACTGTGGTGGGAGTGGGCCATTCATTCACAGCCCTTGTTTTGGCCGGGTCCACTTGCACCCCTTCATGTGAGATCAGATGGCCCAAACAGTCTACCTGCATCACTCCAAAACGGCATTTGGATTTCTTAACAATTAGATGGTTTGTGGACAGAATTGTGAGTACCGTATGGAGATGAGAGAGATGATCCCCCCAATTATGACTGTACACCAATATATCGTCGAAGAACACCAGGATGAATTTCCGCAGGTGAGGTCGGAATAAATCGTTCATGAGCCCTTGGAATGTGGCCGGCGCGTTGGTGAGTCCGAATGGCATTACGACAAATTCGTAGTGTCCATCATGTGTCCGAAATGCCGTCTTTGATATGTCTTCTTCTTTGACTCTGATTTGGTGGTACCCTGAACGCAAATCAAGCTTCGAAAAATACCTGGCATTATGTAATTCATCTAGCAACTCATCTATCACCGGAATCAGGTACTTATCTTTGATTGTGATCTGATTCAACGCTCTATAATCGATGCAGAAGCGCCAACTCCCATCTGCCTTTTTGACCAACAACACTGGTGATGAAAATGGGCTAACACTGGGTCGAATGAGGCCAGATTCCAGAAATTCTTTCACCATCTTCTCGATTTCGCCTTTTTGATAATGTGGGTACCGATAGGGTCGAACACTAACCGGACCTTGATTTGGTTGTAGCGGTATGCGATGATCATATCCGTGTGGGTGGTAGTTCCGTTGGAGCTTCAAAGATCGGTTGGAATTCGGTCAGTAGTTGTGCCAGATCTTTAGGATGATCGGTGGCTGCCTCATGTATTCCCATGGTGACAATCTGCAAAAAAAATCCCAACCCCTCCAAATTCACCAGCTCCTTGGCACGTAAGGCCTTGTACGGGGGCTGTCTCAGCCCTTGAAATGTTCTGGTGATTCCATCTAGTTGGAAGCTCATTGTCAGCTCTCGGTAGTCCGTTCTAATAGGCCCCAGGGTCTCTAACCATTGTACCCCCAATACAGCCTGGCACGCAGCTACTGGAAGCATGTAGAAATCTGCTTGTATGATGCACCCTTGGATTATCACTGTGAGACTCAAACATCGTCCGTTACACTCAATCATCTCATGGTTAGCCACCATTACCCGGAAGGTTTCGTCCCGCAGCACCGACAGTCCCAATCTGGACACCACAGACTGATCGAGAAAGTTGTGCGTGCTTCCCCCATCAATCAAGACAGTAACATCCTGTTTTTTTAGCCTTCCAATCACTCGGATAGTTTGAGGATGATTGGCTCCTGAAATTGCATGAAATGAGATCTCTGGAATCGGTTCCATGTCTAAAAGATCATCGGCGTCTTCTTCGAAATTTAATTCGTTCCCAATAGAGGTGTCTTCAATCATGAACAATTGGGGACGTTGGCACCTGTGTCCCCGGACAAATTTCTCATCACAGTAGAAACATAACCCCTTTGCTCGTCGATCCCTGGCTTCTTGACTGGTAATTCTTGTAAAACCCCCTGGTGGCTTTGTGTTTTGGCTTGTGATGGGTGGTGGTCCCAGGAGTCCAACCGAAGTATTTGTGTTACTTTTCGGTTGTGTTAGGGCCCCAGCTGTTCGAAGGACTGGAGTGAATCTTTTCTGCAACTGGATCCGCTCCTCCACCAACCGTGCTACTCCAATTGCGTCCAATAGTGTGCTCGGCTATTTGACCTTAACATCTAGCCGTATCTCATCTCGCAGACCTGCAACAAAACATCCCACCAAATAATTTTCGGGTAACCCATCAATTCGTTGGGACAATTTTTCAAACTCCGTTTGGTAGGTGATGACAGTGGTCGATTGCCTGAGACGGTTGAGGGCTTCAGACGGGTTTTCATAGTCGGTTGGCCCGAATCGGTGAAGCACAGCTTGAGAGAATTCTGCCCAAGTAAGATGACCCCTGAATTTACTCAACCAACGGTGCCATTGGAGAGCGTCTTCTTCCAAGTGGAAGGAAGCCAGTTGCACCTTATGTTGGGGATTGACATTTTGGAATTCGAAATACTGTTCGGCTTTATACAGCCATCCCGTTGGGTCCAACCCATTGAACCTAGGGAAGGATAATTTGAGCTGTGTGTAGCTCCGGTCAGTTAAATGGTTGGGATGAACGGGTTCTGTTTGTGAAGGGTTTCGAATAACAGGTTATGTGGAATGGTTAAATTCTGGTGGATTGGAGTTTCGGTGGGTTGATGATTCAGCTTGAAAAAATGGGCTTACCTCTCTTTCCGTTGGATTTTGAGAGTGTGTGTGACAAAGGGCCTGCAACTCAGCTACCACTGTTAGCAGAGTGGCATTCATTTGATCGATGCTGTGATTGGCTTGGGTGATGTTGCTATTGGCTTGATCAATCCCTGCTTCATGGCGAGCTAGAGTTTCATTCACCTCGTTACGAAATTCTGTATTTGTTTTGTTTCGTGTCTCCATGATCGTAACCTGGCTCTGATACCAATTGATGTGTACTTAAACACAACAAGATTGGAAAGAAAGAATAAGGACAGAAGAGATTAAAGAAGAACAGTTTATTTCTTAATACTTTCTCTTCCGTGGACCCCAGCCTTTATAGGCTTTTGATTTGGGAAGTTACAAGTAGATTTAAAGGCAATAAAAGAGGAATATGTGCCACTAAGTGATCGTGGTTCCCCCACTTCACACGTGGTCATGAATGCTCATGAATTCCCCACATAACAGACATGAAAAATAACTGCAGCTAATTAACTCTACAACCCACGACCTTTTGTATGGCCGATATGCATGCAGGCTGTTTGTCCATATCATGCGTCTTGGAGCTGGCGCTTCTTCGGATACAGGTGATTCGAGAGGCATGATTGCGAGAGAAGGCTCATCAACCGGGATAATCTCATTTGGATTATTAGGCCTAGACACGTCGAGGCTGCAGATCTCTGCTCTAGGAAGAGGGAATAAATCTTCCAAGGACTCCCCCTGAGTAGGAGTAGTGAAATAAGGGCTGGTTTCGATAAATCGAACATCCCTGCTGACATAAAGCTTTTGACGCACAGTATCATAACATTTGTACCCTTTTTTGGTATGAGAATATCCTAAAAAAATACATTTGGAAGCTCGAGGGTCAAGTTTGTCACGTTGATTGGAATGAAGGTGAACAAAGCATTGGCACCTAAAGATCTTCAAATGTGAGATATTAGGAGATTTACCCTGCAAAATTTCAAAAGGACACTGAAAATCCAGTACTTGACTGGGTAAGCGGTTAATAATATAGGTAGCAGTAAGAATTCCATAGGACCAAATTTTTTTTGGAACATTCATTTGAAGCATTATAGCTCTCGTTTTTTCTAATAAATCGCGATTTTTGTGTTCAGCAACGCCATTTTGTTGAGGAGTATTAACACAACTGGTTTGATGAATTATTCCATGAGAAGTTAGGTAATTTTCCATATCATGAGATGTAAATTCAGATCCATTGTCAGACCGGAAGATTTTAATATGTGTGGAAAATTGGGCAGAAACTAGTTTATGAAAATCTTTAAAACAAGTAAAAACCTCATTTTTTGCTTTTAATAAATATACCCATGTAACTCTTGAAAAATCATCAATAAAAGTGACAAAATATTTGAAACCATCAATTGACATTGAAAAAGGTCCCCATACATCTGAATGAATCAGTTCAAAAACTTGAGACACTTTGGACACAGATAATTTAAAGGGAAGTCTGCTTGATTTGGAAAAATGACACGTATCACAATCATATTGTCTCTTGGACAAATTAAGTTTTAATTTTGAGATGACGTAGTCGGAAGCATGTGCCAGACGAAAGTGCCACAATTGATGATCATTGACCGGAGAATAAATAGCTTGTAATCCTTTCGGAACTTCGGAATCACAAAAAAAATAGAGACCATTCAAATGAAATCCTTCACCAATCTTCTATTTGGTGTAATGGTCCTGAAAAAACACCTTAAACGGAGTAAATATAACATCACAATTAAGGGAAGTGGTTAACCTTTGAACGGATAACAACTGAAATGGAAATGAAGGTACATATAAAATATCAGAATCAATAGTGTTTGACGCAATTTTAATTTTTCCCTTGCCTTTTACTGCTGCAGTGGATCCATTTGCAATAGAAACAAAGGATGATATCGGAAAGGGGGTAAAATCATGAATTTTGGTTAATTTATTTGTCATGTGATCACTCGCACCCGAATCTACAACCCATATATTATGAAAATTACTTAATTCTAAAGCAGTCATAAGAGCAATGTACATACCTTGGATTTTTTCCGCAAAATCATGGGTCAACCCGGCTGACTCACGGGTCAACCCAGAATTGCTCAAAAACATGCTGGCAACGCCATTCGCGGCAGAGCTCCCTTCTTCTCCATTTCGGCCAAAATTTTGCTTCTCTTGGAGAAACTCGCAAATTCATTTAGCAGATTCATAGGGCTAGAGTAATTGGGTTCATGGGCAGCAACATTAGCCCTAGGTCTAGGAAATTTCTTCAGGTTTTCATTGGGAAAGTGCTGTCGATTTCCCAAGTTTTTTGGTTTCAATTCTGGGTGAAGAACCCAACATCGGTCCATTTGGTGTCCAAGAGAGTTACAATAACTGCATTTTAGGGTAGAACGATTACCTTTGAAGGGTTGTTTTTCTGCAAATTTGGGGGTGCTTTGTTCTGCCATTTTCTAGGCAACAAATGCTCGGTTTTCTGCCATTGTTGATGGGTTTTCTCGGGTCATCACCTTCCTTCTGATTTCTTCCCTTTGGATGGTTGCACAAACACTCTTTAAGGGGGGAAGCTCGTCATTCATCAAGATGTGGCTCCGAAGATCCTCATAGTCCGATCCTAGGCTCGCCAGAAGCTGAAAAATTTGGTCCTCTTCCTTGCGAGCGCGAAGAACAATTGGGTCTACTGAGTGTGGTCTGTAGATGTCCAATTCGTTCCACAGCCCTTTGAATTTGCTCAACAAGTTTACGAAGGGCTGCCCATTTTGGTGAAGACCTGCAATTTCTTATTGGATTTGAAAAATGCGGGCTGAGTTGTTCTGATTTCCATACATTTCCTTCACTGCGTCCCACAATTCCAGTGAAGATTGATAGTAGCTGAACATCTCAGCAAGATGGCGTTCCATGGAATTCAAAATCCAGGACATCACCATTTGGTCCTTGGCCAACCAATTTTCATATTCTGGGGAGCTGCAATTGGGAGCTTTGTCTTTCCCGTTGATGAATCCCAACCGAGACCTACCTCCAAGGGCAATGGTCACAGCTCTTGACCAAGGTAAGTAATTAAATTCATTGAGTAACACTGTGGTCACCCTTTGAGACGAATGAGCATCACTGTCAATGCTTGAAGAAGGAACAATTTTTTGAGGATTATTCCCAGATTCTTGACAGTCCATGTCTGTCAATGGTAGTGAATCGATAGAAAAAAAATGGGTGTTAAGGAGCTGGATTACAACTCTGATACCATGAAGATTTTGATGTAAAGAAAATAAGGATATTGCTCTCGGGTAATTTTAGTTATTGAATCATAAGAACAAAGTTTGTACAGTAAGTAATTTATACAATGAAGAGAAGAGAATAGCTAGCTAACGGTAATAATACCGTTTGGTATTAATTACACTACACAGTAACCAATTACTGTAATAAAGCTGTAATAAAGCTGTACTAACTTCAACAGAAACCATATCCATCATTAAAATAGCTCTTAAACTCCCTACCTCGCCTTCCTTTGGCATTTATTGTAAGAAACCTAAAATTCAAATTAAAAAAGTTGATGAAATGTTATTAAAAAAAAATCTTGAAGGTTCAACATAGAAGCGCAATACCTTTCTTATGGGAGAGGATGGAACAAAGAAGAGAGAGGTTTTGAAAGAACAATATGTTGAAGGGTTGAGGGTAAATAGAAAACTAGGATTATGTTTTTTGTAAAACATATTGATAAATGCATAAATATAAAGGTAGATCACAAACTCTCTTTAGGAATATACAATTGGTGTTGGGATCTTATCCTGTTTTCTCTTTAGGAATAATGTGTGATTTGAATTACATTGTTGGTGGCCAAACTCTATAATAGATTCTGTGAATTTCCCAAATCATGCTCTTGGAGATTGTTTTAAGCCATACAATGATTATTTTTAATCTGTCACCTTCTAGCTATGTATTTTTGGTATCATGCATCATGGTATGAGAGCCATGTAGACTTCTTCAGACAACTCGCCATGTAGGAAGGCATTCTTCACATCAAACTGTTGTAATGACCAATCTAAGTTTGAGGCTAGAGATAACAAGACGCAGATTGTGTTGATTTTTGCTACTAGTATAAAAGTCTTTGTATAATCAATCCTGTAGGTTTCAGTGTAACCTTTGCCACTATTCTTGCTTTAAAACATTGAATTGTACCATTTGCTTTATGCTTTATAGTAAAGATCCACCAACACCCAACTGGCCTTTTTTGATATGAACAATCCACATACTCCCATGTCTTATTTTTTAATAATGATTCTATCTATACATTCATCGACGCTTTCCATCTTGGATCGGTTAAGGCTTTCTACATGTTTTTAGGAATACATACAGTAGATAATTGATTTACAAATGACATATTTGATTCTGTCAAAAGATAGTTAGACTCATGGGGTATTTAACTCTACTTGAAAGTTCAGGCTCGTATGTTGGTTTAGGAATACCTTTGGTTTGACGTTGCAGTAGTATTTTAAATAGCTTAGTTATAGGAGTAATCTCGGTAGATCATTGGTTTGGTATATCACTTTTATCCCCTTGTTGATGGATCAACTCAACTAGGAAACCATCATCACTTGTCTCCATGATACCTGAATCTTGATTACCACTTTGTGAGTCATTATCATCATTAGTATCTCTATATACGTCCACATTTGTATCCACCATACTTGTATCTTGGTTATTAGACAAAACATTTATAGACATATGGACTTTATAATCTAGAGTCTGAAGTTCATCCCAATCCTCCCTTGAAGTTCAGACCTAGAAAAATACATTAAGTCTTAATCAAAGACCACATCTAGTGTGACAAATATTTTTGGAGTTGGGGGATGAAAACAACAATACCCTTTCTAAAGAGTAGTATACCCAATAAAAACACATCTCAATGCTCAAGGTTGCAACTTGTTGCGTTGATGTTTATACAAATGGAAAAATGCCACGCATCCAAATACACGAAGAGGTAAACTTGGGGTTATTGGAGACATAACACCTTCTACAAGGACTTCAGATATTGTCTTCAAAACAATAGTACTAGAGGGAACCTGGTTGATCAAATAGGTTGCGGATGTGAGCGCTTCTGCCCAATAGGACAATGACATGTGGGCTTCTATTAATAAAGCACAAACAATCTCTAAAGAGAAATGATTTTTTCTTTCAGCTACCCCATTCTATTAGGGTGTATCGGGACATATAGTTTGGTGGATGATTCCATGGGTTCTCAAGCATTGTTGACATTCATAAGCCATGTATTCTCCCCCATTGTCAATTCAAATTACCTGAATTTATGCATTATACGGAGCACTCATCATTTTATGAAATTATTGAAATAACATATTTACGTTACCTTTGGATTTCATCAAACACACCTAAGTCATCCTTGTACAGTCATCAATAAAGATAACAAATCACCGAGATCCATTTAATGTAGGTACCTTAGATGAACCACAAACATCTCAACGGATTACCATAAAAACAATTGAGCTTTTATTCAAAATTAATGGAAATGAAGCTCGATTTCTTTATGCGAGTTCACAAATATCACAACTAAAACTTGAAATATCATATTTTACAAATGAGTCAGGAACCAACTTTTTTAAGTAACCAAAAAAGATATGGCCCAATCTTCGATGTCAAAACCAAATGTCTAATGTCTTCTTCTATCCCTAAGAAACACCTATTGTCAACGCTTGATGCAACTTATTTGAGCTATTGGATGTCAAGTCAAGATAGTATAACATCCCTCGTTTAATACAACAAATAATTACATGCCTTATTCGGATATCCTTCAACACACAAGAGTTAGGCAAAAAATTGACACTATAAAATAAGGCAATGATTATTTGGGAAATTGACTATAAATTATAATTTAAATATGGAACAATTAAAACTGAATCTAAACTTAAGTTATTTATGAGAGGTATTAATCCTTCCCCTCTAACCGGGTTTGAAATGTTATTGGTAGTGGAAACAAAAAAAAATTAGAATGGTTTGATTAATGATACTTGACTAGAATTAAATGTCACTGGTCAGATGCACCAGAATCAATTATCCATGCACAATTAGAAATAGGTGTAGAAATGTTGAAACACTTACCACTATCATATGAAACCTTCCCAGTAGTATTGTTTTCTCTATGTGGTTCGATGAGTACAACAGTAAAAGCTGACATCTTGGGGTTCTTTTTTCATGGATCATGGCTACAATCCTACCAATATGGATGTCCTACCAATTCAAAGCATCTTCTTTTGGTATGACCATTTTGATCACAGTGACTATATTTGTGTGCAGATTTATCAACCCCATTCTTCTAAATACTATACCTCTTTTTCTCCTATTGATAATTGCCAGATTTGTTTTGGGCTACCATTGTTTAAGTTTCACAGTGTTATATTTCTCCATTCATCATTGTACGTCAAATGGATTTGCAACAGATTATTGCATAACATTCTTCTAAGTCAGGAACTAGTTCCTTTCTCAGTATTCCACCACAGATTTGATCAAAGCCATCATCTAACCCAGCAAGAAAGATATGCACCCTCTACCGCTAGACTAGTTTTCTATGCTCAACATCTTTCTCACTCTCCATGATCACCTTATCACGATGATCTAATTCATCAAAGATCTCAATCAGTTTCCTATAGTAGACAATGTTATGCCTTTTTATTTGTCACAAAGTGCCTTTTTGTTTAAAGCAAAGACTTGTAACTCATTATTTTCATAATCGAAAGCTTTAGAGAGAGCTTTCCAATTATCAGGAGCAATAGGTAAGTGTAGATGTCTCTTCATTATTTCTGAGGACTTTTTGATTGTTTGCATACAATTTTTCATACCCCTCTTCTTCCTCTACAAGTATTTACGTACAATAAATGAAGGAGAGTTACTCCTTCTTAGCAATATGTATGTCAATGATTTGAGACCACATGTTAAGGAACCATCTCACCTAAAAGCTCAAGCTTGTAAGTGAGGTCCCAGAATATGATTTATATTATTCTCTAACACACCCCCTCAAGTGAAAGCCCTTTGGGCTTGAAACATGCACAGGCCCACATCACCTTGTGCTTGGTTTTTATCAAATACAATGGGGGTGGAGAGATTCGAACTCGTGACTGCTGGGTCAACAAGGCTCTGATACCATGTTAAGGAACCATCTCACCTAAAAGCTCAAGCGTGTAAGTGAGGTCCCAGAATATGATTTATATTATTTTCTAACACCACATGTCATAGTTTGTCTCATTGAGTAGAATCCCTACATTAAATGAGGATCCTTCGGGTTGAATAATAATTGGATCGTGTTTGTTACCAGAAGCTTTAACGTCTAGTCTGTTCATGGTGGTGCTTGGAAAGAAGAAGAAAGGAAGAAGGAGAAACTTTCAGGCAGACTCAAATACCAAGGTTTTGCTCAAATATCAAGAAGAGTTTTGTATTTTTCTTATTTCTGAATGAAGATTACATGTAAATCTATAGTAAAGGACCGACAACTTTGATCCTACAATTAAGTTATTTTGCCTATAATATTGCTCCTATAATCCTAACAAAAAGATAATATATAGTTTTGTTCCTATAATCAATCTATCCTACCATATATATTGGTACTAAGGAAGGCAGGTCAAGAATCACCACTAAAGGAAAGAATCGAGCACAGAAGGTGAGAATCATAATATTTCAACATTATGGTGGAAGGATTGTAGATAGGGCTATGCATATTGGGCTCATTACTATGGAGCCTAGAACAATTTTAATTCCTCGGTATATCTACTCCAACTTGATCCTCTTCATTCGCACAAGTATCTACTAATATTATGATCTCTCTATTATGCTGCATTCATGGATTCTTTCAAAAAATGCGATGTATATGCATTTACTATATAATCTGAAAGTGGATATTGTTGATGCGCTATAATTATATTGAATTTTATTTTTTATGGAAAATATTAATGGATATGCATTTTGGGTTGCAGGGGTAGCCAGGGTTGGATTCATCATCTACAGAGACGAGTTAGCAGAAAGAAGATTGAAGTTTGGGGATATCTATCAAATTCTTGTTGGCTCAGCTTTCTACTTGATGAACACAGAGTAGGGGTAGAGACTTCACATTATTTACAGCATTGATCCATTCGAGAGTCATCATTATTTGTAGAGGAATATTTTCTCACTGCATCGTGAGTGTTTTTGGCAGCACAGTTTTGTTCATGGAGGTTGCAAGTCCAACATGGAAGTTCTAAATATTATTTATGACTTAAATATGATTTTGGAGAAGTTGTTGTACTTCTTGTTTCTTATTATTTTTAGATTGTGTATTAACTTCCATCTACTAAATCTCTCTGTGTGCAGTCCATCTTCATTATTGGGGGAACCTATCCAGCATCTGTTCTTGTTGGTTTTGAACTAGAAACCCTTTCAACTGCCTTCAATGTATGCAAATATATGAAACTTGTGTATTAAACATCCAATATTAGCTGCTCTTTGAGTGATTTCTATGTTTAAATAGTTGTGCATTGCAGGTAACAACAGATGAAGTTAGGGAAATGATGACCGAAAAACAAGAGGGTTCGATAATTTTCCCTAGGTGATTCTAGGGCACCAAGACCAAGCCCTTGGACAAAATTCCTTCAACTAAAGAAGCAAGATAGACTACAACACCTATAGAGAGTGGTGAAATCCCAACAACCACCCAATCAAGAAGAGGAGCAAATTACATGGTCATGGAGGAATCTATTGAATTTTAAGTAGGGCAAAAGCGATAGTAGCGACAACAGTGCCACCTCTTCTCTCCACTGCAGCAAACTTCACCTCCTCCCTCTGTCAAGCACCCTTGACCACCATTCTCGTCATCAAAGATACCTCCAGCACTGGCTTGACCTCCTCTACACGGCGACAGCAGGTGGACTTCTTTTTCTCCTTTGGTCATTACAGTTCACTTTGTAAATGAACAGTAGGGAGAGAATTAATTCACTCCTTACTGCATGTGAACAGTTGGAATGTCCAACCCAACCCGAGAAGGTTGATGGACCGAAATTGCCCAACTTGGCTAGGTTAGGCTCAATATGAATCTTTTTTATTTTTCTAAAAGAATAAAAATATAAAAAAATGCATTTCAAAAAAATGTTATGTTTTGCGCATACGGCCAAATTCTAAAAACTTCCTAACCATTTTTTTCACAAAAAAATTTCATCTTTTCCCATGTTTTAAAATGAAAATAGGATATTGTAACCAATTTATGATCATCTATTAGAGTTTAGCCAAAATGTCAAAAATATTTCAACAATCATTTTGTTAAATTTTTGTAAGCTTTAATTATCAGGATGTAAAATTACATTGTAAAGGACGCTCATAGATATTAAAAAGGCAATGAATGAGATGTTAAAATTCAGACCTTAGAACAGTTAGGTTTTTTACCCAATAAGGTAGAAACTGTTGAAGATTGAAGATTGAAGACTTTGATTCCAAGACTAAAATTGAAGAAATTGAAGATCATTAGGAGTGTTTTAAGTTTTGAATTTATGTTTTAATTAGGGATCAAATTGAATTGATCTCAGCAAGTTAAATTTCCTATTTAGCTAGTTAGCTTTTCCTGTTTTGTTTATTTTCCAGTTCAGTAGAAGTAATTGTAATGGACTGGAATTTCTAGTTTTGTATTCAGTTTTTCTACTATATATAAACTCAAGGGATGGCAGTAACCTATTGATTCTGCTCCTAACTTTCCAAGCAAAATAGTCTGTGTTTAGAAGTTGCCTTGTGTCTCACGGTTTTAAGAAAAACAGAGGTTCTTATCTTTGATCTCTACAGTGCCTGTTTTTCTGGGTTTTTACGAAGAACAAGTTACTGATTTGAACAGTAACTGTTTGTTCTTCAGGTTCTTTATTTCTAACATGGTATCAGAGCTGATTTAAATCTTAGAAAGGGAAATTGAGAGAAACACGAGAGAATAAAAACGTGAGGATTTTCAAAGTTATTTAGCTTTGAATGGGAGGTGAGTGAAACACGAGAGTCCAGAAATTGAATCAAGAAATTAAGCTTGATTTGTTCTTTAAGTGATACGAAATTCACAGTAATTATCAATTACTGTCTCAGTTCTTTTCCCCAGGAAATCTTCAGAAAGGAAGATCAATCAAAGTGCATAGACAGACATGGACCACTCAGCTTTTTCATCAAAATCACCCATGTTCACAGGCTCAAATTATGGTGTGTGGGCTGTGAAAATGGCTACTTATCTCAAGGCATTCGATTTATGGGAAATTGTGGAGAGCAACAAACAACCAACTCCACTGAATAACAATCCCACGATTGCCCAGCTCAAGTTCTTTAATGAAGAGAAAGCAAAGGGTTTCAAAGCACTTACTTGCATCCACAATGCAGTAAGTGAAGAAATATTCACAAGGATCATGGCTTGTGAGACAGGGAAGGAAGCTTGGGATAAATTGAAAGCTGAATTCCAAGGTGACGAAAAATCCAAAAGAATGCAAATTCTGAACTTAAAGAGGCAGTTCGAAGGGTTGAAGATGAGGGAGACAGAAACAATCAAAGAATTTTCCTCTAAGATCTCCAAATTAGTCAATCAAATGAGACTTTTAGGAGAAGATGTTCAGGACTCAAGAGTGCTGGAAAAGGTTCTCGTTAGTTTACCTGAAAGATTTGAGAACAAAATCTGTTCTTTAGAAGACTCTAAAGACTTCACAGAGATGAGTCTTCAAGACTTGATCAATGCTCTTCAAGTAGTGGAGCAAAGGCAAGCATTTAGGCATGAAAGTGCAAGTGAAGAGGCTTTCGTGGCAGGGTTCAAAGGAAGACCACGAGCTCATCGTCCCTAGAATTCCTACAAGGACAATCAAAAGGTAAGGAGGGATACTGGAAAAACATGGCTGGCAAAGACTTGGCAGAATAATCACAATTCTGCTAATAATTACAACTCAAGAGGGAAGGACAAGAAAGAACAATTCCCCACCTGCAAATACTATCACAAGAACAATCACCTTGAATCATGGTGCTGGCTCAAGAATGCACAGTGTAGAAAGTGCAAACAATTTGGGCACATTCAAAAATACTGCAAAAACAACTCAGCAAATGGGAAACAAGCCTACATTGTAGATACCTCAGAAGTCAAGGAAGAGCAATTGTTCATGACCATTCAAGAACACAATTGCAGTCAAATCGAGGTAAGAAAACCAAATTGGATTGTTGACAGTGGGTGCACTAATCACATGTCTGCAAATATACAACTCTTCAATAATTTTGATTCGAAATATGTGTCCAAAGTGAGAGTTGCGAATGGACAATATGTTGAAGTCAAAGGCAGAGGAGATGTTGAAATTGAAACACTGTCAGGTACACGAATTTTTGATGATGTGTTATATGTACCTGAAATTAAACAAAATTTGGTTAGTGTGGGGCAATTGCTTGAAGAAGGGCACTCATTATTCTTCATTGGCAACATATGCACAATCAAAGATAGTGATGAGAACATACTATTTTCTGTTAAGATGACTAACAGAAGCTTCTGCCTTGAATGGAAAGAAAAAATTGCAAACATAAGCACCTGTGACAATATAAATTCTGTGTTGTGGCATAAGAGAATGGGACACTTTAACTATGCAACCTTGAAGAAGATGGCTGAGCAACAAATAGCCTTAGGTTTGCCTAAAATACAAGAACATGGTGATGTATGTGAGGCATGTCAGCTGGGAAAGTAAACCAGAAGTAGCTTTAATGGCAGTACACTTAGAGCAACTTCTAAACTTCAATTGATTCACACAGATGTATGTGGGCCAATGCAAACTGAATCTTTGAATGGTGCTAGATATTTCTTATTGTTTGTGGATGATTATAGCAGATTTTGCTGGGTATATTTTCTCAAAAACAAAAGTGAAGTGACTAATGTATTCTTAAGATACAAGGCTGCTGTTGAGAGGGAAACAGGATGCAAGCTGAAGATGGTGAGGTCTGATAATGGAGGGGAATTCACCTCTCAAAAACTTGAAGATTACTTGAAAAAGGAAGGAATCAAGCATCAATTAACTATTCCATACACCCCTCAACAGAATGGGATAAGTGAAAGGAGGAACCGAACCTTGATGGAGATGGCAAGATGTCTACTTTATGAGAAGAAAATGCCATTAAAATTCTGGGCTGAGGCAGTAAGCACATCAGCATATCTCTTGAACAGAATGGTGACTAAAGTACTAGGGGAGAAAACACCTTTTGAATGCTGGTATGATTTCAAACCCCATCATGAGCATTTGAGAATTTTTGGCAGCCCTTGTTATGTATTACAACCTGACATCAAGAGAAAGAAACTTGATCAAAAATCCGAGGTTGGGATTTTGATTGGCTACAGTACTAAATCTAGTGGTTATAAGGTATATGACTTGAAAACAAATAAAGCCATAATTGCTAGAGATGTAAAGGTTGATGAAGATAAAGTATGGAACTGGGATGCTACAATGGATGAGACATCAAACACTGAAATTCAGTGTGAAACTGAAATTGCAGAAGAAGAAGATCCCGAGAACATGTCTGTGAGAGGGACCAGAATGCTAAGTGATATTTATAATAGATGCAACCTTGCTGAAACAGAACCTATTAATGTGGAAGAAGCCATGAATTCACATGTGTGGATGACAGCAATGAAAGAAGAATTGATGATGATTGAGAAAAATGAAACCTGGAAATTGGTTGACAGACCCTCTCATAAAAAAGCCATTGGAGTGAAATGGATTTTTAAAACCAAATTGAATGCAGATGGAAGCATAAACAAGCACAAAGCTAGGCTTGTGGTAAAGGGATACTCTCAAGAACCAGGAATCGATTACTATGATACATTTACACCCGTATCAAGACTGGAGACCATCAAACTGCTATTGATCTTGGCTGCACAAACAGGCTGGCTTGTGTGGCAGTTGGATGTCAAGTTTGCGTTTCTAAATGGAACATTAAATGAAGAGATATATATTGAGCAACCTGAAGGTTTCGAAGTGGACACATCAAGGAACAAAGTGTATCTATTGAAGAAGGCATTGTATGGATTGAAACAAGCTCCTAGAGCTTGGTACAGCAGATTGGATGATTATCTTCTAAGCTTGGGATTCGAAAGAAGCATGAATGAACACACTTTGTATGTAAAAAGGGTTGCTGATAATATATTAATTGTGTCTGTATATGTTGATGACTTGCTGATTACAGGAAATGAAGAAGAATTAGTGAAAGAGTTCAAGCTCAACATGAAGACCAAGTTCGAAATGAATGAACTTGGGTTGCTATCTTATTTTCTTGGTATGGAAATCATGCAATCACAGCAAGGTAGCTTCTTGTGCCAAAAGAACTTCACCATGAAGATTCTGGACAAGTTTGCAATGAACAATTGCAAACCTGTCAACACACCAATGACAGCAGGACAAAGACTGTCAAAGGATGATGGATCCCCACAGGCTGATGGAAGAACCTACAGAAGTTTGATTGGAAGTCTACTCTACTTGACTGCAACACGTCCAGACATAGTGTTCACAATCAACTACTTGTCAAGGTTTATGCAAAACCCAAGTCAAATCCATTTTGTGGCTGCAAAAAGGGTCTTGCGATATTTGAAGGGGACACTTGACTTTGGGATGAACTTCATCAAAACAAATATCACTAATCTAGTTGGTTTTTCAGATAGTGACTGGGCAGGGAGTGATGAAGAGATGACAAGCACCTCTGGTTTCTGTTTCTCAATGGGTGGAACAATTTTCAGCTGGAACTCAAAGAAGCAGACAGTGGTGGCCCATTCCACTGCTGAAGCAGAATATATTGCTGCATATGTTGCAGCAAACCAGCTAGTATGGTTGAGAAAAATATTAGGGGAGTTAAGTTTTGAACAAACTAATCCCACAGACTTAATGTGTGACAGCATGGCTGCTATAGCAATCTCCAAAAATTCTGTGTTCCATAACAGAACCAAGCACATGAAGATAAAGTTTCATGCAATAAGACAGTTCCAAACTGAAGGGGAATTGGAGATGAAATACGTCCCTACTAAAGAGCAATTGGTTGATTTGTTTACCAAGTCTCTTGCTAAAGACAGGTTTGAAGATTTAAGGGTGAAGGTTGGAATGTGCAGCTATGAAGTCTTGGAACCAAGGGGGAGTGTTGAAGATTGAAGATTGAAGACTTTGATTCCTAGACTAGAATTGAAGAAATTGAAGATCATTAGGAGTGTTTTAAGTTTTGAATTTATGTTTTAATTAGGGATCAAATTGAATTGATCTCAGCAAGTTAAATTTCCTATTTAGCTAGTTAGCTTTTCCTGTTTTGTTTATTTTCCAGTTCAGTAGAAGTAATTGTAATGGACTGGAATTTCTAGTTTTGTATTCAGTTTTTCTACTATATATAAACTCAAGGGATGGCAGTAACCTATTGATTCTGCTCCTAACTTTCCAAGCAAAATAGTCTTTGTTTAGAAGTTGCCTTGTGTCTCACGGTTTTAAGAAAAACAGAGGTTCTTATCTTTGATCTCTACAGTGCCTGTTTTTCTGGGTTTTTACGAAGAACAAGTTACTGATTTGAACAGTAACTGTTTGTTCTTCAGGTTCTTTATTTCTAACAGAAACTCTCTCACGAAGAAAGATCTACTTCGAGCCTTAGAAAACACCAACAAATAAAAAATCTATTTAGAAAAACAATCAAATAACAATGCACCTTACATAGGGTGCACTGTTGGTGATGTGTCTTCCCCTTGCATAATAAGTTCCCTTACTCAGACTCTAACAGACCATTAGATTTTCTAGTGACCTTAATACTAGGTGGTGACTCCTAAAAATTATAATTATAATTTTATGATTATAAGAAACTTTTTATTTGTGCACCACCTCCCGTCCCTGGGGACAACTGCACGCAAAGCGAAAAATAGGTCATCATTACAAGAAGAATAAAAAAGGGAAGAAAGAAAGAAAGATTAATGGTAAGTAAGAGAATAGAAATAAACAGAAATAAAAAGGAGAGATAAAGCTGATAAAAATTTTGTTCGAGAAGATAGCATGTAAAAGAGTTTAAAAAAACATTGAACATGCATCTGAGACATCTCAACCACAATAGCTATCCCAGCTGCCATTAAGATTCATAGACTTTAAAATAAGTACTTACAAAGTGTCCTACAATGTCTCAACACCATTACAATATTTTCAAGTGGTAGTCTTATTTGTCTCAAAATAGGTTGCAGTAATCAAAAACGATGGTGCTTGAATTCCCAAGTTTTTTCTGTTGAGTTTAAAGAGTTTTGGGGAATATAGGTTACCTTTAGAAAGTTTTATCACTAATAGGGCAACATTTAGGCCTATCACGAAATTATTGATAGTAATATCACTAAATAGTATTTTAACCCAAAAATATAAGTATTATTATTATTTTTAGAAGTCATCACCTGGTATTAAGGTCACTAGAAAACCTAATGGTTTTGACCAAAATCAAATTTATAATGATTTAATTACATAGAAATTAAAAATATAAACTTAATGATAGAAAATGATTTGAAATATAAAATCTAAATATTCTAATTACAAAACAAGTGTTTCTATTATTTCTATTTCTTTATATAAATGTAATGCTAATATTTACTATTATTATTTTTAAAAGATCTTAATTATCATTATTTATGAAAAATATAACTATGGATATTTTAGCCTAGTCAAATAATTAAAGTATATTATGAAGAGTGATTAATAAAAGTAACACTATCCTAATTCAAATAATTTTGTATTTGAATATTTAACGGTAACTAAAATTTCAAGAGGGAAGCGAAAGATATTCAAGTCAAATTTAATTGTTGATGAAGGGCTTGAGAAAACAAATTATGGGAAAGAAGCCAACAAATAACAAAAATAGTCACTTCATTACAGACATGAACCGCTGGAGTGATAAAACTGAAACAAAAAATAAAAAAAAAGGTATACATGCATCAAATCATGAGAAGAAAAAGTCTCTTTCTATAAACACTGCGAAGCATCACATTCCCGTTGCTTGTTCTAGCTCTGGAGAAAGGTGCTCCCACTGAGATTGAATGGATGAATACGTGACACCAAGAAATCATTTGAGTGCTTCTTGCAGGAATTATTCTCTTCATAAATACATTATCTGCAATTCAAAACAGATCTTCAAAATTAGATGACTCGAAAGGATGGCAACAAGAGAAAAGAAGAAAAATAAAATTCTTTATAAATTAATGTCCGAGTCTAAACTTACATGGATATAAAAAACAAAGTTTAATTTGTCTAGTAATACGAAGGAGGGGGTGGTGACGGAGAAGGTGGTGGTGGAGACATGTAGTAGTAAGGAGCTGGAGGTGGTGGTGATGGTGGAGGAGGAGACTTATAGATGTAAGGAGGAGGGGGTGGTTGAGATGGTGGTGGTGGAGATTTATATACATAGGGAGGAGGAGGTGACGGTGATGGAGGTGGTGGAGACTTGTAGACATAGGGAGGTGGTGGAGAGGGTGATGGAGGTGGGGGGGACTTGTAGATGTATGGTGGGGGAGGTGATGGGGATGGAGGTGGTGGGGATTTGTAATCATATGGTGGAGGTGGGGAGGGTGGTGGTGGTGGTGGTGACTCGTAGACATATGGTGGTGGAGGTGAAGGTGATGGAGGTGGTGGGGACTTGTAAACATATGGTGGAGGTGGTGACTTATATACGTATGGTGGTGGTGGAGATGGTGATGGAGGTGGTGGGGAATTGTAGACATAGGGAGGGGGTGGTGAAGGAGAAGGTGGAGGAGGAGACTTATAAATGTATGGTGGAGGTGGTGAGGGAGATGGTGGAGGTGGAGATTTGTAAACATAAGGTGGAGGTGGAGGTGGTGATGGGGGAGGTGGGGACTTGTAAACATATGGTGGAGGTGGGGAAGGTGATGGTGGAGGTGGGGACTTATAGACGTATGGTGGTGGTGGAGATGGTGATGGAGGTGGTGGGGAGTTGTAGACATAGGGAGGGGGTGGTGAAGGAGAAGGTGGAGGAGGAGACTTATAAATGTATGGAGGAGGAGGTGAGGGAGACGGGGGAGGTGGGGACTTGTAGACATATGGAGGGGGTGGTGGAGGAGAAGGTGGAGGTGGGGACTTGTAGACATATGGTGGAGGTGGGGAAGGTGATGGTGGAGGCGGGGACTTGTAGACGTATGGTGGTGGTGGAGATGGTGATGGAGGTGGTGGGGAGTTGTAGACATAGGGAGGGGGTGGTGAAGGAGAAGGTGGAGGAGGAGACTTATAAATGTATGGAGGAGGAGGTGAGGGAGATGGGGGAGGTGGAGAGTTGTAAACATAAGGTGAAGGTGGAGGTGGTGATGGGGGTGGTGGGGACTTGTAGACATATGGTGGAGGTGGGGAAGGTGATGGTGGAGGTGGGGACTTGTAGACGTATGGTGGTGGTGGAGATGGTGATGGAGGTGGTGGGGAGTTGTAGACATAGGGAGGGGGTGGTGAAGGAGAAGGTGGAGGAGGAGACTTATAAATGTATGGAGGAGGAGGTGAGGGAGATGGGGGAGGTGGAGAGTTGTAAACATAAGGTGAAGGTGGAGGTGGTGATGGGGGTGGTGGGGACTTGTAGACATATGGAGGGGGTGGTGGAGGAGAGGGTGGAGGTGGGGACATGTAAACATATGGTGGAGGTGGAGATTTGTAGTAATATTCAGGAGGATAATATGTTGACACAGGTGGTGGCGGTGATGAATATTCGGAAGGGTCGTCTTTATGAGCAGCTACATGAGCAGCTACCAAGCATAGTGCCAAGGCACACAATAGTTGAGGCCAAATATTGGCCATGTCTGGAGAAATTGGCTACTCTTCAATTCCCACAACTACTAGATTTGATATTAATCTGGTGATGGGAATGAATGCAAAGTTTCCAGTTTTTATAGCAGTGGCCTCAACTACTACACTTTTTTTTTTATTGTTTGATGTTTTCAACTTCTAACAAGCCAAAAGTTAATCCCATGTTCTAGCAGTTTTAAAATTTATCTTGAAGTTGTCAACAACTGAATATTGCCTGCAGAATTTTATAAGAACATATCGCAAGAAAAATTCTAGGTTTGTGAAGAAGTGATGTATGATTAGCGAGGCCTCCTTAGAAAATATATTATGGAGACCAACCTGTCTGGAGTTTGACTAAAATTATAAGTTGTTCCACATGTACTGTAATGTATGGTTTATGAACAATTCTATTCAATTTTACCAACAAAATGACGAGTTAGAGAAAATAAAAAAGGAGATCTGCTTCTTCCTGCAACAAAAATCGTCGGCAGATCCTCCGATCCTTGCATTCCATCAGTAACGAGATCTTGTGCCAGAAATTAATTAAGTCGATATTCTAGCCAGTCTTCGTTGAGGATAAAGCACCCTTTCACGTCCAGAAATTAATTAAGGGTACATGCATGTTTTGTTCTATTTTGGTGTGGGATGGGTTTCCTGAGCTGTTGGAAAAGGTCTTTCTTCTCAGCGGACGATGAATAAAATATAACGCATGGTTGTATAGGTATGAATCTGTCAAAGCAGCAATGGATGTAAACCAATACCATTCCTGGTGCTGCTGTGCAGAATGTCTTCTCCTTTTATAATATTCTACTCCCAATTGTGTATATATATATATGTATACCAAAACAAAAACGAATATGATAAGAGCCAGGTGATTTACCTCCGACTACAATCTGATTTTTACGTGGAAAAAGACCAAGTCTGAAATGATCACGTTCGCTGTTACTTTCGATTGCTAGCTAATCTTCCGCGCTCCTGGAAAAATTGGTACGATCCCGCTTTCCTTTGCCACTCAAGTGTACGCGCCTAGGCCCCTTCTTCCCTTCCCTAATAATCTCTCAGACTGATTCCTGACAAGCAAGTTATTAGCCGGTTTGATAATGACGATACTCTCGAGATCGCAAGTCAACGTACTGCTGGGATTTGGGTATACTTGGACCAAAATACTTCTAAATTATAACATTATGAATTTGTTTGTAATATGTTTTTGTCTATAACATGTTAGGTAAAGAGAAGGAAAATAACCTTCGCAGATAATTACAAAATCCATGAAGTTCTCATTCCCAGTTTCATCAGAACCAGGATCACATAATTTTTATTTGAGCTTTTTTGTTAAATTCTAAATATAATGAGTGTTTGATATTATGGTGCACAAATTTGAATGTTTTTCTAATGCTGAAACTGATAGAGTATGGTATATGGTATGCATACGTGTGAGTATGCATACGTAAGTCTTTCCCTTTGTATATATATATCAGACATACGAAGTGTGTGTATTCAGAAATAAACAGTAAAAGGAAATTTTGAATTTCATTCTTCCCCTCTCATTCTCTTCTCTTTCTCTTTCTCTTTGTTTCAGCTCAATCCTTTCTTCTCTTCCTTCTCTGCATAATTTCCTCATTTCTCCTCTAATCTCTACATGGTATTAGATCCAAAAATGCTCACGCAAACAATTCAAATCCTTTGCTTCCGTAATCTCTCTTCTTAAATCAATAAAATTAAATTCTTTGTTTCAATAATTTCTCTTCCAAAATTGTCATGACATCATCACTGAGCTTCTCAAGTGTTTTGATCAAAAATATTTGTGATTGTGCTAATTCCAAAAATCATGGTTACAACAGCACAACTTCAGATTTTACAATCACCGATTACAGCGTTAATCTCAACCATCTCCACCTCGGTAAATGTGAAGCTTGATGACACGAACTATTTGAATTGACATTTTCAAATGCAATTGCTGCTGGAAAGCAATGGAATCATTAGGTTTGTGAATGAAACTTACCTTTGCCCTTCTACTATCACAATGGATGAATGTGGTACACATAACTCTCCTTCTTCTTCTTCAGTTGAATGTGATGATGTATTGATATGGAAATTGCATGATAGGGTAGTTATGCAATTAATTACTGCTACATTATCTCCAATTGCTATGTCTTACGTGATTGGTAGTGTCAGTTCTAGGGATTTATGGACTCGATTGATTGAGCAATTTTCTACAGTATCTAAAACCAATATTTTCCAGATGAAGTCAAATTTACAGAATATTAGGAAAGGAGCTGATTTGATTAGTCAATATCTTCTTAAGATTAAAGAAGTTTGAGATTATTTGACAACTACAGGAGTATATTATTCTGATAAGGATATTATAATTCTAGCATTGAATGGCCTTCCACCAGAATGTAATACTTTTCGGTGTGTAATTAGAGGCAGAGAGAGTGTGATTACACTAAAAAAGTTTCGGTCACAATTGTATGCTAAAGAGAAAATTGTAGAAACAATTGTTACTGAATCTCCTTCATATATATCTGCTATGCATAATGTGTCTGCTAAACCTGCTGTGTCACCCTCTTCATTTGTTCAACAGCATAATAGAACACATGCATTCAGTTCTTATGATAATGGTGGGTATAAGGCATTCAATAGAGGTAAAGGCAAAGGAAAATTTCATCAAGGACCGAGACATTTTCAATAGAGGCTTCAGTATTATGTCAAACCACATCATATACAACCTCTTACTCCTGGTATCCTTGGTTCCTCTCCTTCTCTGTTAGTATGTCAATTGGGCAATCATGAAGGACATATTGCTCCTATTTGTGAATTCAGACGAGAGGAGAGAAGCAAGTGCAATATTTGTGGTAAAACAAATCATATTACATGGTATTGCTTTTATAATGACAGTGGACCTAACTTCAATAGCTCTTCACTTTATCCCTCAATTCAAGCTCAACCTAATCCACCACATGCTATGCAAGCTATGAATACAGTGTTGTATCCAAATTAGTTTATTGGCTCTGCAAATTACTCATCAGCCCAAGCTCAGTCCAATCCACTACATGCTATGCAAGCTATGAATACAGTATTGCATCTAACTCAGTCCTCTTCTCAAGTGTGGCTTGCTGATTCTGGAGCTACAAACCACATGACTTCTGACTTGAATAACCTGTCATTAGCAGCTCCTTATCCTACTAGTGATATTGTGCAAACAGCTGATGGTGAAAGTTTGTTGGTGTCACATGTTGGGAATTCTGTTATTTCCACAATTTCTGCTTCTGCTCCTATCAAACTGAAATCAGTGCTCTATGTTCCACAATTGACACAAAATCTTCTTTCAGTGCATCGGTTGTATTTGGATAATAATTATCGACTAATCTTTGATGCATTTTGTTTTTGGATTCAAGACAAGGCCACAGGGAGGATAATCTACAAAGGGTACTGCAGTAATGGAATTTATCCCTTATCAGTGCATCGGTTGTGTTTGGATAATAATTATCGACTAATCTTTGATGTATTTTGTTTTTTGATTCAGGACAAGGCTATAGGGAGGATAATCTACAAAGGGTACAATAATGGACTTTATCCCTTACCATTTGCTCCTGAGTCCAGGTTTGGTCTGTCAATTCTTCAATCTCAGCCTCGGTCTTATTTGGGTCAATTAGTCTTCTCTTTTACTTGGCACAACAGGTTAGAGCATCCTACAAATAAAATTGCTACCTTGATGTTAAACAAGGCTAATGTTCATTGTCCTGTTGATTCTATCTTTTCCATGTGGCATAGTTGTCTTTAGGGAACATTTACAAAACTTCCCTTTCATTCCAGTTCAAATAAATCTATAATACCTTTTCATATTGTTCATAGTGATTTGCGGGGGCCTTCTCCTTGTTTATCTATTGATGGCTTTAGATATTATGTGACATTTATTGATGAATGTTCACGTTACTTTGGTTGTTTCTCTTGATAAATAAAAGTGATGTTTGTTATGTGTTCATTGTGTTCTATTAATATGTTCAAACACAGTTTTCCTGTTCTATTCAAATTCTTCAAAGTGATGGAGGTGGTGAATACATTAGTAAGCATTTTCAGCTTTTTCTCACCACTAAAGGAATTGTGCATAAAAAATCATGCCCAGACACTCTTGAACAAAATGGTCTTGTTGAACATAAGCATCACCACTTAGTTGAAACAACCATTACCTTGCTTCACCATGCTAAATTGCCTTCAAATTTCTGGTATTATGTTGTCCACACAGCCGTATACCTAATTAATTGAATGCCTTCCTAGTAATAAATCACAAATCACCTTATGATTTTTTTTTAAATCAGTTCCAGTTCTTACTCATTTGCATATCTTTGGTTATGCTTGTTTTCCTTTATTGCATCCTTATATCAGCAACAAGTTACAATCTAAGACTACAATGTGTATATACTTAGGTTATACACCTCACTATATAGGCTATGTTTGTTTCAATGTTGTTTGCAAACGTACATATATCTAAAGGCATGTTGTATTCAATGAACATGTTTTTCCTTATGCTACATTAGCATCCACCTCTAAGCCCCCTTCTTCAGCTGTTCCCTCTTCCATAATGCCTGTTATAGACAAAAACAATGTTGTTATAATGTCTCCCCCTACCTCTTGTCCTTCTGATTATGCCTCACCTGCTATGTCATCCTCTAAGTCCACTACTTCTTCCCCTTTGCATTGTTTATCTACTCCTGTGGAACCTCAGTCCAGTTCTGAAACTCACTCGATGCAGATTGAGTCATCTGTTGACTCTTTTTATCCTGAGGCCATCTCAGTTGTGTTGCATATTCCTGATATTAATGTGCATCCTATGCAAACTCATAGCAAGAGTGGTATTATCAAGAAAAAGGCTTGCTTTGTTTCTACTACTGCTCTTCCCTCTGTTGATGTGTCTCTGCTTGAACCATCTAGTTACAAGGCTGCTATGCACATCTAGTTTGGCTGCAGGCTATACAGGAGGAAATTGATGCTCTTAAATCTCAGAATACTTGGAGTTTGGTTTCTCTTCCTTCTCATAAGAATTTGGTGGGGGGGTGTAAGTGGGTTTTTAAGCTTAAGAAGAATTTTGATGGGTCTATTGCTCGTCATAAGGCCAGGTTGGTGGCACAAGGGTTCAGTTAAGAGCCTGGGCTTGATATGAGGAGACTTTCAGTCCTATGGTTAAACCCATTACAGTCATAATTGTTTTGGCTCTTGCTGCACATTTTGGTTGGGGTTTGAGACAACTTGATGTCAAGAATGCATTTTTGCATGGTATTTTATAGGAGGAGATTTTCATGGCTAAGCCACCTGGTTTTGCTGATACTATTCATCCTCAGTTGTTCTGCACACTCCACAAATCTCTCTATGGTCTCAAACAGGCACCACGTGCTTGGAATGACAGGTTTACATCATTTTACCCACCTTGGGGTTTCAACACACCTATTCTGACTCTTCCTTATTTGTTAAACACCTTGTTGCTGGTATTATTGTGTTGCTTGTGTACGTAGATGATATTATCATCACTGGTAGTGATCCTTGTGGTGTTGGGGAGGTTATCCAGTCCCTTACAACTGAATTTAAGGTTAAGGATTTGGGAAAAAATCACTAGTTCCTTGGCATTCAAATCATTCACACTGATACAGGTCTGTTCTTATCACAATCTCGATATATCCATGAACTTCTCCTTAAGACAAATATTTTTGTTGCCAAGGCTTGTGCTACTCCTTGTCTTCCCTATCAACGTTTACTGAAAGATGATGGTGTCCATTGTGATAATCCCTCACTATATCGCAGCATTGTAGGAGCTCTTCAATATCTCACCTTCACCAGACGAGATATTGCATTCTCTGTGCATCAAGTCTGCCAATTTATGCAAGAGCCAATGGTGGAATATTTTACAGTAATGAAGAGGATTACTTATACAATGGGCTCCTTGGACCTCACAACATATAGTGATGCTGATTGGGCTGGTGATCGTAATGATCGACGATCTACGACTGGTCTGGTCATCTTTCTTGGTTCCAATCCTATTTCTTAGACATCTAAGAAGCAACAAACTGTTTCGAGGTCCTCCACTAAAGCTGAATACAAGGCTCTCTCCACTACCTCAGCTGAGCTTGATTAGATTAAACAATTGTTGGTATTTCTAGGGATTTCAAATTCCTAACCCCCTGTTCTATTATGTGACAACCTCTCAGCTATTTCTCTTTCTTTCAATCCTGTTCAGCATCAGCGAACTAAGCACATAGAGATTGATGTTCATCTCATTTGCGAAAGGGTAGCCAACAACCAGTTAATTGTTCAGTTTGTCTCTTCTCAGGAGCAATTTGCAGATATTCTTACTAAAGGTTTAAGCTCCCATTGTTTCTTACTCACTGTTGCAATCTCATGCTTGGTTTCTTCAAGCCAAAAATTGAGGGGGGATGATAGAGTATTGTATATGGTATGCATACGTAAGTCTTTCCCTTTGTATATATATATATATATATATATATATATCAGAAAACATGTTGAAGGGTTGAGGGTAAATAGAAAACATGGATTTTTTTTTTGTAAAACATATTCATAAATGCATAAATATAAAGGCGGATCACAAAATTTCTTTTGATGAGATATTGAAGCAAATTGAAAAATGACTTGGTCGTCTCTCTTTAATCTAGTATTGCTCGCCAAAACTCAACTTGGTCTAACCTAACATGAGCTAGAAAATCAATAACTCTACATGCCTGCCACTTGTTTCCCTCTGATCTCTCCCACACCCCTTCATTAACCCCACCTGTCTTCTCATGCTGAAGCACTAAGCAAGTATAAAATTTACCTGCAATACATTACACAAGAAAAGCTAGTTATCTACCTTATTGAGGAAACTAACACAATGGGAAATAGACTTGTCCTTCTGTTGTTGGTTCTTGTGCTATGTTATGAGGTCACTATGGGAATAGGGTTTTATAAAGAAGAAAAGAAAAACTGGAGATGAGAGAGAGATGAGGAAGAAGACTAGTTCTTGTTGAAGGATTTAAAGCGTTTGATTAAAACTCATGATGGGGTAATGACTGTACTCAGGAATAATGAGCTTTAACTTAAATATTAAGACAAGTTTTGTATTTATTTTATTTATGAATGAAGATTACATGTAAATATATAGTAAATGATCAACAACTCTAATACTACAATCAAGTTATTATGCCTATAATTTATCTATTATATTGCTCCTATAATTATGATAGAAATATAATATATAGTTTAGTTCCTATAATCAATCTATCCTACCATATATATATTGATACTAAGGAAGGCAAGTCATAAAGCCCCACTAGAGGAAAGAATCAAGCAAAGAAGGAAAGAATCATAATATTTCAACACCCCCCCTCAAGTTGGTGCATGGACATCACATTTACCCAACTTGTTAAGGAAATTTAAGAATACTTACTTTGAAACTGTTTTTATTAGGATATTGGCCAATTCATCATCGATATGAATTTTTGGTAATTCCATGATTTCCCCATCTAACTTTTTGGTAACTCCATGATTTCCCCGTCTAACTTTTCTGATGAAGAATCTATCTACCTCTACATGTTTAGGACAGTCATATTAAACTGGATTATGGGTAATATCACATGTTGTTTTATTGTCACAATAGAATTGAATTGGTTGCTCAAGAGGATAGCCCAAATTGGTTAACAACAATTTTAGCCATAATGCTTCACAAATTCCAAGACACATACCTCTAAAATCAACTACTGCACTACAGCGTGCTATTACATTTTATTTTTTGCTTCTTCATGTAACTAGATTGCCACCTACAAAGGTAAAATACCCTAAAGTAGATTGTTTGTCATCTATTGATCCAGCAGAATCAACATTTGTATATGTATCTATATTTCAACAATCTATATTTTTTTGTAAATAATATTTCTTTTCAAGGAACAACCTTTAATACCTCAAATGTTTCTCTTTAGAATTATGCATAAATTGACTGATAATACTCGGGCATATGCAAGATTTGGCCTTGTGTGTGCTAAGTATATCACTTTTCCTACTAGTCTTTGGTACTTGCTTTTATCAACTGGTATCTAATTAGGATGAACATATAATTTCAAACCTTCTTCCACTAGTGTATCGACTAGTTGAGATGCTCACATGCTGGTTTCTTGTAGTAAATATAAGGTTCTAATTCATTTGAGAAAGAAAGATACCTATTCTAGATCTAGACACCTTGATTCCAATGAAATGTTACAAGGGGCCATGATCCTTCATTTTGAATTCTCTGGACAAGTAATTCTATAAATTCTTCATCTCTTTAAAATTATTTCCTATAACCACTATGTCATCTACATATACAATTGGTGTTGTGATCCTATCCTGTTTTCTCTTTAGGAATAATGTGTGATCTGAATTACTTTGTTGGTGGCCAAACTCTATAATAGATTCTGTGAATTTCCCAAATCATGCTCTTGGAGATTGTTTTAAGCCATACAATGATTATTTTTAATCTGTCACCTTCTAGCTATGTATTTTTGGTATCATGCATCATGGTATGAAAGCCATGTAGACTTCTTCAGACAACTCGCCATGTAGGAAGGCATTCTTCACATCAAACTATTGTACTGACCAATCTAAGTTTGAGGCTAGAGATAACAAGACGCAGATTGTGTTGATTTTTGCTACTAGTATAAAATTCTTTGTATAATCAATCCTGTAGGTTTGGGTGTAACCTTTGCCACTATTCTTGCTTTAAAACATTGAATTGTACCATTTGCTTTATGCTTTATAGTAAAGATCCACCAACACCCAACTGGCCTTTTTTGATATGAACAATCCGCATACTCCCATGTCTTATTTTTTAATAATGATTCTATCTATGCATTCATCGACGCTTTCCATCTTGGATCGGTTAAGGCTTTCTACATGTTTTTAGGAATAGATACAGTAGATAATTGATTTACAAATGACATATTTGATTCAGTCAAAAGATAGTTAGACTCATGGGGTATTTAACTCTACTTGAATGTTCAGGTTTGTATGTTGGTTTAGGAATACCTTTGGTTTGACGTTGCAGTAGTATTTTAAATAGCTTAGTTATAGGAGTAATCTCGGTAGATCATTGGTTTGGTATATCACTTTTATCCCCTTGTTGATGGATCAACTCAACTAGGAAACCATCATCACTTTCCTCCATGATACCTGAATGAAGGTAAGTAATAACTTTGTCCTTCTTCAGTTTTTCTTCTTCATGTGCTCTTATTTGAGCAAGTGTTGGATTGACTAACAATGGTGATGGATAAACATCGGTTGTGACCATATTCCATAACCCTTGAGATCTTAAATAGAATCTCATCTTTACAACCCATATGTGATAGTGTTCTCCAGTAAATACTGGAATGACAGCAGCAATGTTGCTTGAGGTAGACATGTTTTGATAAAAATAAACCTCTTTTGTTTACAATCAATCACTCTGTGTTTAGCTCTCAAACTCTCGTGTTTATCACTCAAAAAAATCTCACAGTCCCGTAAGAAAACTGCTCTGATACCAATTGTTGGAAATCTTTGATCTGTACAGTAACTGTTTAGAACAATTACTATTGAGATTAAAAATATGGAAAAACAAGAAATCCTAAAGAACCCGAAAATCATAAATATTGGAATGAATCACATTCATTCATTCAATTTATTCAATTGAAACTTTGCCTATTTATAGGCTTACAAAAACTAGAAATTAAAATAAACTAGAACTCTCAATAGACTAGGAGAGGTTATTGGATAAGGATAGGATTTATGATAAATCCTATTAGAAATAGTAATCAAAACTAATTAGAACTCTATAGCTAAAAAGAGAGCTAATCTCTTTAGAATCCTATAACTAAAACTTCTTATCTTCAAAGCTAATCTCATTAAAATCTAACAATTTGCCAGATTTGTTTTGGGCCACCATTGTTTAAGTTTCAAAGGGTTATATTTCTACATTCATCATTGTACATCAAATGGATTCACAACATATTAATGGATAACATTCTTCTAAGTCAGGAACTGGTTCCTTTCTCAGTATTCCACCATGGATTTGATCAAAGCCATAATCTAACCCAGCAAGAAAGATATACACCCTCTACCAATGGACTAGTTTTCTATAATACTCAACATCTTTCTCACTCTCCATGATCACTTTATCACGATGATCTAATTCATCAAAGATCTCAATCAATTTCCTATAGAAGACAATGTTATGCCTTTATGTTTGGCATATAGTGCCTTTTTGTTTAAAGAAAAGACTTATAACTCATATGTTTCATCATAGAAAGCTTTAAAGAGAACTTTCCAATTATCAGGAGCAGTAGGAAAGCGTAGATGTCTCCTCATTATTTCTGAGGACATAGACATCAAGAGTCATCTCTTGACTTTTTGATTGTCTGCATACCATTTTTCATACCCCTCCTCTTCCTCTACAAGTATTTGTGTACGACAAATGAAGGAGAGTTACTCCTTCTTAGCAATATGTATTTCAATGATTTGAGACCACATGTCATAGTTTGTCTCATTGAGTAGAATCCCTACATTAAATGAGGATCCTTCGAGTTGAATAATAATTGGATCGTGTTTGTTACCAGAAGCTTTAAAGTCTAGTCTGTTCATGGTGGTGCTTGGAAAGAAGAAGAAATGAAGAAGGAGAAACTTTCAGGCAAACTCAAATACCAAGGTTTTGCTCAAATATCAAGAAGAGTTTTGTATTTTTCTTATTTCTGAATGAAGATTACATGTAAATATATAGTAAAGGACCAACAACTTTGATTCTACAATTAAGTTATTCTGCCTATAATATTTCTCCTATAATTCCGACAGAAAGATAATATATAGTTTTGTTCCTATAATCAATCTATCCTACCGTATATATTGATGTTGTAGGGTTTTGAAACTCTAAATAGGAAAAGAATTTTAGGGTTTTGAAACTTTGAATAAAAAGGCATTAATGCCCTTAATGACTTAAGATTAGGTTTAAATGAATTAAGGATACAATAGTAACTTGTAAAATATAAATAGAAAAAGAAGAGAGGAGAAGCAATCTGAAAATTTAGGGTGAGCCGAAAGAGAGAAGAAAGGAGAAGAAGAGAAAAGAGGAAAGGAGAAGGAAGGAGGAGAAATAAATATTAAGGTAATGTCTATGTGTTATTATGTAAAAGTATTGTTTAATAGTTAATCTAATTGCTTGCATTGGTGATTAGGGTTTGTAGATTTTATTTGAATTTGATGGATGAATGGATTAAGATGTTTAGGGTTTAATGGTTTGACTAATGGTTAATAGGTTTGATTGTAAGTGATTTTGGAAGATTTTGATGTGTTTGGTTTAAGAAAATATTGAGGAAAATGGTGAAATAATGTTGAGAAATTTCGAAAATCCCTTGCTGTAATTCTGGGTTTAGGTTGAAGATGATGAAAATTCGTTTTAGTCCTTTTGGTGGAAAATTACAGTTTGGTCCCCGAACTTTGGAAAATTACAATTTAGTCCCTGAACTTTGGAAAATTACAGTTTGGTCCCTAGAGTGAAATATTAGTATTTCAGATTGGTTTGATGGATAATTAAGGCTTATTTGATGAGTTACTATTAATTTTACGAATTGTGTATCTTGAACTAGATTTAGAAAGAAACCATTGTTTTTAGGTTTTGCGAGAAATAGATAGTTTAATTCAAAACACATAGGATTATGAGTTGAACTCTTAGATATGTTTACTAAAGGTATTCTACTTCTTTTGAGTCATTTTTGAGTATGTATTTCTTTTATATATTCAGATAATCCTGATATTCTGCCCGCGGTACGTCAATAGGATTCCGACAATATTCTTCTTTTGAATTTCGATCGCTATTGAGTCAGGTGAGTGGATAATATTTAATATGCATGAGAAATATTATAAATATTTGATTTGATAGTATTTGGATTATGCTTCTTGAAAATATATACGTAAGTACTATTCTTGCTACGATAAAGCATAATCAATTGTTGAATATATGTTCTTGATATGAGCCAATATCTGTTTGTGAATTGATGCTCCTCATTTGATTGATGTCATGAGTTGAGCCTTGAGATATGAATATGTCTGTTTGATTATGATATATATATATATACATACCTACGGTATGCCAGTCAGAATACCCACGCTAACAGGGAAATGTTAGTCTTTGTGCACATCGTATCTGAAATCCTAGTTGGTCGGGGAAGTCACCAACCTGTGCGGATTGATCATCCCACAGTCTGGAGCCTCATGCTCATTGCATTATGATTTTCTGACGAGCTTTACCTATTATCTCCTTGATATGACCTATTTGAGAAATTTTCTTGTAAGAACCCCGAGCCGATTCAATAATATATTTCTCGTTGTTATATTATCTCGCATGTGTATATTAGATGTTATCTACTCACTGAGTTGTTGAACTCACCCCCTCATTATTTATTATTTTCAGGATCGTAGCTCGTTAGCAGATCATTATCGTTGAATTTTCAGAACTTATTATTTTGGTTGTAATTGACATTTTTATTTTTATGTCTAGTTAGCGCTCCACTATTATAATAAGATTACTCAACTTTTGTATTAAGACATTTGAATTATGTTATAAAATTTACTTTGTTATTTCCGCTGCGTTGAACTCTGAATAAGAATGTTAAGTTTGTGTGTAAGTTTGGGTTCGCATAGGTGTGGAACCTTGGAGGGGAACCATATCTATGTGCCGGTCACGGATCCGGGAATCGGGTCGTGACAGATGGTATCAGAGCTAAAAATTTAAAACGAATAAAAGTAAAAGAGTGTGTGATAATAAAAGTAAAAGAGTGTGTGATAAAACTTGGTATTACAGCTAATAAAAAAAAAAGGGTAGTAGTGATGAAACTTAGTATCAAAACTTGGATTAAGAAAAAGTAATATAGTTAATTTATAATATGTGGAGCATTAGGATCCGTTTTGTCTTGTTTGTTATGCTTGAAATTCTGAACTCTCATCAAGCATGTCTTCTTGATTCCTTATGTCTTCCATAGATATGTTTTCCGATAATTAAGTGATAACTATGGTGCTATTGTTTCGACATGACAAATGTATGTTATTTTTATATATATAGGATATGTCGAGGAATAGGCGTATAGCTGATACTATTAGAGTAAGTGACGATCAGGATGACGTCCCTATTGTGCAATTGAGGAATACTAGGCAAAGAAGAGGAGGTGCGCCTGCACCTCAACATGATGAGGAAATACCTCCACTAATGGAGGAGGAGTCTTACGAGGTTGAAGAGGAAAATGAGGTTGATGAAGCAGGTGTAGGAGAGGCTGAGGCTGATGCTGAGACAATGACAGAATTTCAGCAGCTCAGCCAGGCTATGCGAACTTGGATAGAGTATACTATGGAGAGAGATAGGAGAAGGGATAGAGATGTAACGTCATCATCTCACATTGTTCAAGGAGTAAATGTGCCCTTGAATGACTTCATGAAGTTAACACCTCCTACTTTCACTGGGACGAACAGTTCAGAGGATCCTCAGAGGTTCCTAGATGATATATGGCGTCGATGTGAAGTTTTGGGATGTATAGACCATCGAGCTGTGAGTTTGGCGTCATTTAGGTTGGAGGGAGATGTGGCAATCTCTTGGTTTGAGTCTAGGAAGAAGGCAAGACCAGCAGAGGCTCAGTGGACATGGAAGGAGTTTAGTACCATGTTTTTGGACAGGTTTCTCCCTCAGAGTGTCAGGGATGCTCGACTTTATGAGTTTGAGAGGTTATCTCAAGGGAGCATGACAGTTGATGAATATGATCTGAAGTTCACTCAGTTGCCTAGATATGCTGAATATCTCCTACCTACGGAAGAGTGGAGAGTGAAAAGGTTCATTAGAGGACTTAAATCCTCTATGTTTATAGTGATGGTGTCCCAGGTGTTTCCATCTTACTCCTCAGCTGTTGATTGCGCTAGGTTAATAGAGGCACGAGAATTTGAGGACATAGGTGTAGGTCAACCTAAGAGGGCTAGAGAAGAGGATCAGTCTTTTAGACAACCAGGAGGGCCGAGTGCAGGTCCATTTAGAGGACAAAGTGGTCGTCAGGATTCTTGGGTTCAAAGGAGGTTTAGACCAAGAACTACAGTTAGTGACTCAAACAATCAGAGTGGTAGTAGCGGTGTTAGTTATGGTCAAAGTTCAGTTCAAACTGCACCTCGTAGTTCATTTGTTCCATCTGGGGATAATTCTTTATGTCAGTATTGTGGAGGAGATCATACTAGTGCAGAGTGTTATAAAAGGATTGGAGCTTGTTTTAGTTGTGGCCAGACAGGCCACAAGGTTAGAGAGTGCCCTAGGAGACAGATGTCAGCTTCAGGGGCATCTAGTTCAGTTCAACGTCCTGTTCAGACACCGTCAACGAGCCAGTCTATAGCTCATGGTGGTAGAGATTTTGGTGGTCGTGGTCAGAGAGGCCGTGGTGTAGGTGATAGAGGTCAAATGCAGCAGAGTCAAGGACATGCTAGAGTCTTTGCCTTAACTCAGCAGGATGCTCAAACATCCAACATAGTTGTCTCAGGTATTCTTCCTGTTTGCTCTTTTGAAGCAAGAGTTTTGTTCGATACTGGTGCAACTCATTAGTTTGTGTCCCAATATTTTACCATGAGGTTAGATAGGCGACCAATTCTAATAGGATCTCCTATTTTAGCTTCTACTCCTTGGATGAATCAATATTAGTGAAGTATGTGTATTAAAATTGTGAGATAGAAATTGGAGGTAAGATCCTTATGGTAGACTTGAATGTTTTAGATATGGTTGATTTTGATGTGATTTTGGGGAAATGGATCAGTGTCAAAGCATAGGGCTTCGGTGAATTGTTAAGGATAAGGAAAGAAGACATTCCAAAAAAAAAACAGCTTTTAGAACACGGTATAGTCATTCAATTGAAGAAGCAACATGGGAACTTGAGAAAAAGATGTGTGAGGAATACCCTCATCTTTTTAATAATCTCAGTATGTATTCAAACATTTTATTTAGTTTCGAGGACGAAACTTTTATAAGGTAGGATATTGTAGGGTTTTGAAACTCTAAATAGGAAAAGAATTTTAGGGTTTTGAAACTTTGAATAAAAAGGCATTAATGCCCTTAATGACTTAAGATTAGGTTTAAATGAATTAAGGATACAATAGTAACTTGTAAAATATAAATAGAAAAAGAAGAGAGGAGAAGCAATCTGAAAATTTAGGGTGAGCCGAAAGAGAGAAGAAAGGAGAAGAAGAGAAAAGAGGAAAGGAGAAGGAAGGAGGAGAAATAAATATTAAGGTAATGTCTATGTGTTATTATGTAAAAGTATTGTTTAATAGTTAATCTAATTGCTTGCATTGGTGATTAGGGTTTGTAGATTTTATTTGAATTTGATGGATGAATGGATTAAGATGTTTAGGGTTTAATGGTTTGACTAATGGTTAATAGGTTTGATTGTAAGTGATTTTGGAAGATTTTGATGTGTTTGGTTTAAGAAAATATTGAGGAAAATGGTGAAATAATGTTGAGAAATTTCGAAAATCCCTTGCTGTAATTCTGGGTTTAGGTTGAAGATGATGAAAATTCGTTTTAGTCCTTTTGGTGGAAAATTACAGTTTGGTCCCCGAACTTTGGAAAATTACAGTTTGGTCCCTGAACTTTGGAAAATTACAGTTTGTCCCTAGAGTGAAATATTAGTATTTCAGATTGGTTTGATGGATAATTAAGGCTTATTTGATGAGTTACTATTAATTTTACGAATTGTGTATCTTGAACTAGATTTAGAAAGAAACCATTGTTTTTAGGTTTTGCGAGAAATAGATAGTTTAATTCAAAACACATAGGATTATGAGTTGAACTCTTAGATATGTTTACTAAAGGTATTCTACTTCTTTTGAGTCATTTTTGAGTATGTATTTCTTTTATATATTCAGATAATCCTGATATTCTGCCCGCGGTACGTCAATAGGATTCCGACAATATTCTTCTTTTGAATTTCGATCGCTATTGAGTCAGGTGAGTGGATAATATTTAATATGCATGAGAAATATTATAAATATTTGATTTGATAGTATTTGGATTATGCTTCTTGAAAATATATACGTAAGTACTATTCTTGCTACGATAAAGCATAATCAATTGTTGAATATATGTTCTTGATATGAGCCAATATCTGTTTGTGAATTGATTGCTCCTCATTTGATTGATGTCATGAGTTGAGCCTTGAGATATGAATATGTCTGTTTGATTATGATATATATATATATACATACCTACGGTATGCCAGTCAGAATACCCACGCTAACAGGGGAATGTTAGTCTTTGTGCACATCGTATCTGAAATCCTAGTTGGTCGGGGAAGTCACCAACCTGTGCGGATTGATCATCCCACAGTCTGGAGCCTCATGCTCATTGCATTATGATTTTCTGACGAGCTTTACCTATTATCTCCTTGATATGACCTATTTGAGAAATTTTCTTGTAAGAACCCCGAGCCGATTCAATAATATATTTCTCGTTGTTATATTATCTCGCATGTGTATATTAGATGTTATCTACTCACTGAGTTGTTGAACTCACCCCCTCATTATTTATTATTTTCAGGATCGTAGCTCGTTAGCAGATCATTATCGTTGAATTTTCAGAACTTATTATTTTGGTTGTAATTGACATTTTTATTTTTATGTCTAGTTAGCGCTCCACTATTATAATAAGATTACTCAACTTTTGTATTAAGACATTTGAATTATGTTATAAAATTTACTTTGTTATTTCCGCTGCGTTGAACTCTGAATAAGAATGTTAAGTTTGTGTGTAAGTTTGGGTTCGCATAGGTGTGGAACCTTGGAGGGGAACCATATCTATGTGCCGGTCACGGATCCGGGAATCGGGTCGTGACAAAGATGGTATCAGAGCTAAAAATTTAAAACGAATAAAAGTAAAAGAGTGTGTGATAAAACTTGGTATTACAGCTAATAAAAAAAAAGGGTAGTAGTGATGAAACTTAGTATCAAAACTTGGATTAAGAAAAAGTAATATAGTTAATTTATAATATGTGGAGCATTAGGATCCGTTTTGTCTTGTTTGTTATGCTTGAAATTCTGAACTCTCATCAAGCATGTCTTCTTGATTCCTTATGTCTTCCATAGATATGTTTTCCGATAATTAAGTGATAACTATGGTGCTATTGTTTCGACATGACAAATGTATGTTATTTTTATATATATAGGATATGTCGAGGAATAGGCGTATAGCTGATACTATTAGAGTAAGTGACGATCAGGATGACGTCCCTATTGTGCAATTGAGGAATACTAGGCAAAGAAGAGGAGGTGCGCCTGCACCTCAACATGATGAGGAAATACCTCCACTAATGGAGGAGGAGTCTTACGAGGTTGAAGAGGAAAATGAGGTTGATGAAGCAGGTGTAGGAGAGGCTGAGGCTGATGCTGAGACAATGACAGAATTTCAGCAGCTCAGCCAGGCTATGCGAACTTGGATAGAGTATACTATGGAGAGAGATAGGAGAAGGGATAGAGATGTAACGTCATCATCTCACATTGTTCAAGGAGTAAATGTGCCCTTGAATGACTTCATGAAGTTAACACCTCCTACTTTCACTGGGACGAACAGTTCAGAGGATCCTCAGAGGTTCCTAGATGATATATGGCGTCGATGTGAAGTTTTGGGATGTATAGACCATCGAGCTGTGAGTTTGGCGTCATTTAGGTTGGAGGGAGATGTGGCAATCTCTTGGTTTGAGTCTAGGAAGAAGGCAAGACCAGCAGAGGCTCAGTGGACATGGAAGGAGTTTAGTACCATGTTTTTGGACAGGTTTCTCCCTCAGAGTGTCAGGGATGCTCGACTTTATGAGTTTGAGAGGTTATCTCAAGGGAGCATGACAGTTGATGAATATGATCTGAAGTTCACTCAGTTGCCTAGATATGCTGAATATCTCCTACCTACGGAAGAGTGGAGAGTGAAAAGGTTCATTAGAGGACTTAAATCCTCTATGTTTATAGTGATGGTGTCCCAGGTGTTTCCATCTTACTCCTCAGCTGTTGATTGCGCTAGGTTAATAGAGGCACGAGAATTTGAGGACATAGGTGTAGGTCAACCTAAGAGGGCTAGAGAAGAGGATCAGTCTTTTAGACAACCAGGAGGGCCGAGTGCAGGTCCATTTAGAGGACAAAGTGGTCGTCAGGATTCTTGGGTTCAAAGGAGGTTTAGACCAAGAACTACAGTTAGTGACTCAAACAATCAGAGTGGTAGTAGCGGTGTTAGTTATGGTCAAAGTTCAGTTCAAACTGCACCTTGTAGTTCATTTGTTCCATCTGGGGATAATTCTTTATGTCAGTATTGTGGAGGAGATCATACTAGTGCAGAGTGTTATAAAAGGATTGGAGCTTGTTTTAGTTGTGGCCAGACAGGCCACAAGGTTAGAGAGTGCCCTAGGAGACAGATGTCAGCTTCAGGGGCATCTAGTTCAGTTCAACGTCCTGTTCAGACACCGTCAACGAGCCAGTCTATAGCTCATGGTGGTAGAGATTTTGGTGGTCGTGGTCAGAGAGGCCGTGGTGTAGGTGATAGAGGTCAAATGCAGCAGAGTCAAGGACATGCTAGAGTCTTTGCCTTAACTCAGCAGGATGCTCAAACATCCAACATAGTTGTCTCAGGTATTCTTCCTGTTTGCTCTTTTGAAGCAAGAGTTTTGTTCGATACTGGTGCAACTCATTAGTTTGTGTCCCAATATTTTACCATGAGGTTAGATAGGCGACCAACTCTAATAGGATCTTCTATTTTAGCTTCTACTCCTTGGATGAATCAATATTAGTGAAGTATGTGTATTAAAATTGTGAGATAGAAATTGGAGGTAAGATCCTTATGGTAGACTTGAATGTTTTAGATATGGTTGATTTTGATGTGATTTTGGGGAAATGGATCAGTGTCAAAGCATAGGGCTTCGGTGAATTGTTAAGGATAAGGAAATAAGACATTCCAAAAAAAAAAACAGCTTTTAGAACACGGTATAGTCATTCAATTGAAGAAGCAACATGGGAACTTGAGGAAAAGATGTGTAAGGAATACCCTCATCTTTTTAATAATCTCGGTATGTATTCAAATATTTTATTTAGTTTCGAGGACGAAACTTTTATAAGGTAGGGAGATTGTAGGGTTTTGAAACTCTAAATAGGAAAAGAATTTTAGGGTTTTGAAACTTTGAATAAAAAGGCATTAATACCCTTAATGACTTAAGATTAGGTTTAAATGAATTAAGGATACAATAGTAACTTGTAAAATATAAATAGAAAAAGAAGAGAGGAGAAGCAATCTGAAAATTTAGGGTGAGCCGAAAGAGAGAAGAAAGGAGAAGAAGAGAAAAGAGGAAAGGAGAAGGAAGGAGGAGAAATAAATATTAAGGTAATGTCTATGTGTTATTATGTAAAAGTATTGTTTAATAGTTAATCTAATTGCTTGCATTGGTGATTAGGGTTTGTAGATTTTATTTGAATTTGATGGATGAATGGATTAAGATGTTTAGGGTTTAATGGTTTGACTAATGATTAATAGGTTTGATTGTAAGTGATTTTGGAAGATTTTGATGTGTTAGGTTTAAGAAAATATTGAGGAAAATGGTGAAATAATGTTGAGAAATTTCGAAAATCCCTTGCTGTAATTCTGGGTTTAGGTTGAAGATGATGAAAATTCGTTTTAGTCCTTTTGGTGGAAAATTACAGTTTGGTCCCCGAACTTTGGAAAATTACAGTTTGGTCCCTGAACTTTGGAAAATTACAATTTGTCCCTGAACTGAAAATTAGTATTTCAGATTGGTTTGATGGATAATTAAGGCTTATTTGATGAGTTACTATTAATTTTACGAATTGTGTATCTTGAACTAGATTTAGAAAGAAACCATTGTTTTTAGGTTTTGCGAGAAATAGATAGTTTAATTCAAAACACATAGGATTATGAGTTGAACTCTTAGATATGTTTACTAAAGGTATTCTACTTCTTTTGAGTCATTTTTGAGTATGTATTTCTTTTATATATTCAGATAATCCTGATATTCTGCCCGCGGTACGTCAATAGGATTCCGACAATATTCTTCTTTTGAATTTCGATCGCTATTGAGTCAGGTGAGTGGATAATATTTAATATGCATGAGAAATATTATAAATATTTGATTTGATAGTATTTGGATTATGCTTCTTGAAAATATATACGTAAGTACTATTCTTGCTACGATAAAGCATAATCAATTGTTGAATATATGTTCTTGATATGAGCCAATATCTGTTTGTGAATTGATGCTCCTCATTTGATTGATGTCATGAGTTGAGCCTTGAGATATGAATATGTCTGTTTGATTATGATATATATATATATACATACCTACGGTATGCCAGTCAGAATACCCACGCTAACAGGGAAATGTTAGTCTTTGTGCACATCGTATCTGAAATCCTAGTTGGTCGGGGAAGTCACCAACCTGTGCGGATTGATCATCCCACAGTCTGGAGCCTCATGCTCATTGCATTATGATTTTCTGACGAGCTTTACCTATTATCTCCTTGATATGACCTATTTGAGAAATTTTCTTGTAAGAACCCCGAGCCGATTCAATAATATATTTCTCGTTGTTATATTATCTCGCATGTGTATATTAGATGTTATCTACTCACTGAGTTGTTGAACTCACCCCCTCATTATTTATTATTTTCAGGATCGTAGCTCGTTAGCAGATCATTATCGTTGAATTTTCAGAACTTATTATTTTGGTTGTAATTGACATTTTTATTTTTATGTCTAGTTAGCGCTCCACTATTATAATAAGATTACTCAACTTTTGTATTAAGACATTTGAATTATGTTATAAAATTTACTTTGTTATTTCCGCTGCGTTGAAACTCTGAATAAGAATGTTAAGTTTGTGTGTAAGTTTGGGTTCGCATAGGTGTGGAACCTTGGAGGGGAACCATATCTATGTGCCGGTCACGGATCCGGGAATCGGTCGTGACAAAGATGGTATCAGAGCTAAAAATTTAAAACGAATAAAAGTAAAAGAGTGTGTGATAATAAAAGTAAAAGAGTGTGTGATAAAACTTGGTATTACAGCTAATAAAAAAAAAGGGTAGTAGTGATGAAACTTAGTATCAAAACTTGGATTAAGAAAAAGTAATATAGTTAATTTATAATATGTGGAGCATTAGGATCCGTTTTGTCTTGTTTGTTATGCTTGAAATTCTGAACTCTCATCAAGCATGTCTTCTTGATTCCTTATGTCTTCCATAGATATGTTTTCCGATAATTAAGTGATAACTATGGTGCTATTGTTTCGACATGACAAATGTATGTTATTTTTATATATATAGGATATGTCGAGGAATAGGCGTATAGCTGATACTATTAGAGTAAGTGACGATCAGGATGACGTCCCTATTGTGCAATTGAGGAATACTAGGCAAAGAAGAGGAGGTGCGCCTGCACCTCAACATGATGAGGAAATACCTCCACTAATGGAGGAGGAGTCTTACGAGGTTGAAGAGGAAAATGAGGTTGATGAAGCAGGTGTAGGAGAGGCTGAGGCTGATGCTGAGACAATGACAGAATTTCAGCAGCTCAGCCAGGCTATGCGAACTTGGATAGAGTATACTATGGAGAGAGATAGGAGAAGGGATAGAGATGTAACGTCATCATCTCACATTGTTCAAGGAGTAAATGTGCCCTTGAATGACTTCATGAAGTTAACACCTCCTACTTTCACTGGGACGAACAGTTCAGAGGATCCTCAGAGGTTCCTAGATGATATATGGCGTCGATGTGAAGTTTTGGGATGTATAGACCATCGAGCTGTGAGTTTGGCGTCATTTAGGTTGGAGGGAGATGTGGCAATCTCTTGGTTTGAGTCTAGGAAGAAGGCAAGACCAGCAGAGGCTCAGTGGACATGGAAGGAGTTTAGTACCATGTTTTTGGACAGGTTTCTCCCTCAGAGTGTCAGGGATGCTCGACTTTATGAGTTTGAGAGGTTATCTCAAGGGAGCATGACAGTTGATGAATATGATCTGAAGTTCACTCAGTTGCCTAGATATGCTGAATATCTCCTACCTACGGAAGAGTGGAGAGTGAAAAGGTTCATTAGAGGACTTAAATCCTCTATGTTTATAGTGATGGTGTCCCAGGTGTTTCCATCTTACTCCTCAGCTGTTGATTGCGCTAGGTTAATAGAGGCACGAGAATTTGAGGACATAGGTGTAGGTCAACCTAAGAGGGCTAGAGAAGAGGATCAGTCTTTTAGACAACCAGGAGGGCCGAGTGCAGGTCCATTTAGAGGACAAAGTGGTCGTCAGGATTCTTGGGTTCAAAGGAGGTTTAGACCAAGAACTACAGTTAGTGACTCAAACAATCAGAGTGGTAGTAGCGGTGTTAGTTATGGTCAAAGTTCAGTTCAAACTGCACCTCGTAGTTCATTTGTTCCATCTGGGGATAATTCTTTATGTCAGTATTGTGGAGGAGATCATACTAGTGCAGAGTGTTATAAAAGGATTGGAGCTTGTTTTAGTTGTGGCCAGACAGGCCACAAGGTTAGAGAGTGCCCTAGGAGACAGATGTCAGCTTCAGGGGCATCTAGTTCAGTTCAACGTCCTGTTCAGACACCGTCAACGAGCCAGTCTATAGCTCATGGTGGTAGAGATTTTGGTGGTCGTGGTCAGAGAGGCCGTGGTGTAGGTGATAGAGGTCAAATGCAGCAGAGTCAAGGACATGCTAGAGTCTTTGCCTTAACTCAGCAGGATGCTCAAACATCCAACATAGTTGTCTCAGGTATTCTTCCTGTTTGCTCTTTTGAAGCAAGAGTTTTGTTCGATACTGGTGCAACTCATTAGTTTGTGTCCCAATATTTTACCATGAGGTTAGATAGGCGACCAATTCTAATAGGATCTCCTATTTTAGCTTCTACTCCTTGGATGAATCAATATTAGTGAAGTATGTGTATTAAAATTGTGAGATAGAAATTGGAGGTAAGATCCTTATGGTAGACTTGAATGTTTTAGATATGGTTGATTTTGATGTGATTTTGGGGAAATGGATCAGTGTCAAAGCATAGGGCTTCGGTGAATTGTTAAGGATAAGGAAAGAAGACATTCCAAAAAAAAAACAGCTTTTAGAACACGGTATAGTCATTCAATTGAAGAAGCAACATGGGAACTTGAGAAAAAGATGTGTGAGGAATACCCTCATCTTTTTAATAATCTCAGTATGTATTCAAACATTTTATTTAGTTTCGAGGACGAAACTTTTATAAGGTAGGGAGATTGTAGGGTTTTGAAACTCTAAATAGGAAAAGAATTTTAGGGTTTTGAAACTTTGAATAAAAAGGCATTAATGCCCTTATTGACTTAAGATTAGGTTTAAATGAATTAAGGATACAATAGTAACTTGTAAAATATAAATAGAAAAAGAAGAGAGGAGAAGCAATCTGAAAATTTAGGGTGAGCCGAAAGAGAGAAGAAAGGAGAAGAAGAGAAAAGAGGAAAGGAGAAGGAAGGAGGAGAAATAAATATTAAGGTAATGTCTATGTGTTATTATGTAAAAGTATTGTTTAATAGTTAATCTAATTGCTTGCATTGGTGATTAGGGTTTGTAGATTTTATTTGAATTTGATGGATGAATGGATTAAGATGTTTAGGGTTTAATGGTTTGACTAATGGTTAATAGGTTTGATTGTAAGTGATTTTGGAAGATTTTGATGTGTTTGGTTTAAGAAAATATTGAGGAAAATGGTGAAATAATGTTGAGAAATTTCGAAAATCCCTTGCTGTAATTCTGGGTTTAGGTTGAAGATGATGAAAATTCGTTTTAGTCCTTTTGGTGGAAAATTACAGTTTGGTCCCCGAACTTTGGAAAATTACAGTTTGGTCCCTGAACTTTGGAAAATTACAATTTAGTCCCTGAACTTTGGAAAATTAGTATTTCAGATTGGTTTGATGGATAATTAAGGCTTATTTGATGAGTTACTATTAATTTTACGAATTGTGTATCTTGAACTAGATTTAGAAAGAAACCATTGTTTTTAGGTTTTGCGAGAAATAGATAGTTTAATTCAAAACACATAGGATTATGAGTTGAACTCTTAGATATGTTTACGAAAGGTATTCTACTTCTTTTGAGTCATTTTTGAGTATGTATTTCTTTTATATATTCAGATAATCCTGATATTCTGCCCGCGGTACGTCAATAGGATTCCGACAATATTCTTCTTTTGAATTTCGATCGCTATTGAGTCAGGTGAGTGGATAATATTTAATATGCATGAGAAATATTATAAATATTTGATTTGATAGTATTTGGATTATGCTTCTTGAAAATATATACGTAAGTACTATTCTTGCTACGATAAAGCATAATCAATTGTTGAATATATGTTCTTGATATGAGCCAATATCTGTTTGTGAATTGACTGCTCCTCATTTGATTGATGTCATGAGTTGAGCCTTGAGATATGAATATGTCTGTTTGATTATGATATATATATATATATATACATACCTACGGTATGCCAGTCAGAATACCCACGCTAACAGGGAAATGTTAGTCTTTGTGCACATCGTATCTGAAATCCTAGTTGGTCGGGGAAGTCACCAACCTGTGCGGATTGATCATCCCACAGTCTGGAGCCTCATGCTCATTGCATTATGATTTTCTGACGAGCTTTACCTATTATCTCCTTGATATGACCTATTTGAGAAATTTTCTTGTAAGAACCCCGAGCCGATTCAATAATATATTTCTCGTTGTTATATTATCTCGCATGTGTATATTAGATGTTATCTACTCACTGAGTTGTTGAACTCACCCCCTCATTATTTATTATTTTCAGGATCGTAGCTCGTTAGCAGATCATTATCGTTGAAATTTCAGAACTTATTATTTTAGTTGTAATTGACATTTTTTTATTTTTATGTCTAGTTAGCGCTCCACTATTATAATAAGATTACTCAACTTTTGTATTAAGACATTTGAATTATGTTATAAAATTTACTTTGTTCTTTCCGCTGCGTTAAACTCTGAATAAGAATGTTAAGTTTGTGTGTAAGTTTGGGTTCGCATAGGTGTGGAACCTTGGAGGGGAACCATATCTATGTGCCGGTCACGGATCCGGGAATCAGGTCGTGACAAAGATGGTATCAGAGCTAAAAATTTAAAACGAATAAAAGTAAAAGAGTGTGTGATAATAAAAGTAAAAGAGTGTGTGATAAAACTTGGTATTACAGCTAATAAAAAAAAAGGGTAGTAGTGATGAAACTTAGTATCAAAACTTGGATTAAGAAAAAGTAATATAGTTAATTTATAATATGTGGAGCATTAGGATCCGTTTTGTCTTGTTTGTTATGCTTGAAATTCTGAACTCTCATCAAGCATGTCTTCTTGATTCCTTATGTCTTCCATAGATATGTTTTCCGATAATTAAGTGATAACTATGGTGCTATTGTTTCGACATGACAAATGTATGTTATTTTTATATATATAGGATATGTCGAGGAATAGGCGTATAGCTGATACTATTAGAGTAAGTGACGATCAGGATGACGTCCCTATTGTGCAATTGAGGAATACTAGGCAAAGAAGAGGAGGTGCGCCTGCACCTCAACATGATGAGGAAATACCTCCACTAATGGAGGAGGAGTCTTACGAGGTTGAAGAGGAAAATGAGGTTGATGAAGCAGGTGTAGGAGAGGCTGAGGCTGATGCTGAGACAATGACAGAATTTCAGCAGCTCAGCCAGGCTATGCGAACTTGGATAGAGTATACTATGGAGAGAGATAGGAGAAGGGATAGAGATGTAACGTCATCATCTCACATTGTTCAAGGAGTAAATGTGCCCTTGAATGACTTCATGAAGTTAACACCTCCTACTTTCACTGGGACGAACAGTTCAGAGGATCCTCAGAGGTTCCTAGATGATATATGGCGTCGATGTGAAGTTTTGGGATGTATAGACCATCGAGCTGTGAGTTTGGCGTCATTTAGGTTGGAGGGAGATGTGGCAATCTCTTGGTTTGAGTCTAGGAAGAAGGCAAGACCAGCAGAGGCTCAGTGGACATGGAAGGAGTTTAGTACCATGTTTTTGGACAGGTTTCTCCCTCAGAGTGTCAGGGATGCTCGACTTTATGAGTTTGAGAGGTTATCTCAAGGGAGCATGACAGTTGATGAATATGATCTGAAGTTCACTCAGTTGCCTAGATATGCTGAATATCTCCTACCTACGGAAGAGTGGAGAGTGAAAAGGTTCATTAGAGGACTTAAATCCTCTATGTTTATAGTGATGGTGTCCCAGGTGTTTCCATCTTACTCCTCAGCTGTTGATTGCGCTAGGTTAATAGAGGCACGAGAATTTGAGGACATAGGTGTAGGTCAACCTAAGAGGGCTAGAGAAGAGGATCAGTCTTTTAGACAACCAGGAGGGCCGAGTGCAGGTCCATTTAGAGGACAAAGTGGTCGTCAGGATTCTTGGGTTCAAAGGAGGTTTAGACCAAGAACTACAGTTAGTGACTCAAACAATCAGAGTGGTAGTAGCGGTGTTAGTTATGGTCAAAGTTCAGTTCAAACTGCACCTCGTAGTTCATTTGTTCCATCTGGGGATAATTCTTTATGTCAGTATTGTGGAGGAGATCATACTAGTGCAGAGTGTTATAAAAGGATTGGAGCTTGTTTTAGTTGTGGCCAGACAGGCCACAAGGTTAGAGAGTGCCCTAGGAGACAGATGTCAGCTTCAGGGGCATCTAGTTCAGTTCAACGTCCTGTTCAGACACCGTCAACGAGCCAGTCTATAGCTCATGGTGGTAGAGATTTTGGTGGTCGTGGTCAGAGAGGCCGTGGTGTAGGTGATAGAGGTCAAATGCAGCAGAGTCAAGGACATGCTAGAGTCTTTGCCTTAACTCAGCAGGATGCTCAAACATCCAACATAGTTGTCTCAGGTATTCTTCCTGTTTGCTCTTTTGAAGCAAGAGTTTTGTTCGATACTGGTGCAACTCATTAGTTTGTGTCCCAATATTTTACCATGAGGTTAGATAGGCGACCAATTCTAATAGGATCTCCTATTTTAGCTTCTACTCCTTGGATGAATCAATATTAGTGAAGTATGTGTATTAAAATTGTGAGATAGAAATTGGAGGTAAGATCCTTATGGTAGACTTGAATGTTTTAGATATGGTTGATTTTGATGTGATTTTGGGGAAATGGATCAGTGTCAAAGCATAGGGCTTCGGTGAATTGTTAAGGATAAGGAAAGAAGACATTCCAAAAAAAAAACAGCTTTTAGAACACGGTATAGTCATTCAATTGAAGAAGCAACATGGGAACTTGAGAAAAAGATGTGTGAGGAATACCCTCATCTTTTTAATAATCTCAGTATGTATTCAAACATTTTATTTAGTTTCGAGGACGAAACTTTTATAAGGTAGGGAGATTGTAGGGTTTTGAAACTCTAAATAGGAAAAGAATTTTAGGGTTTTGAAACTTTGAATAAAAAGGCATTAATGCCCTTATTGACTTAAGATTAGGTTTAAATGAATTAAGGATACAATAGTAACTTGTAAAATATAAATAGAAAAAGAAGAGAGGAGAAGCAATCTGAAAATTTAGGGTGAGCCGAAAGAGAGAAGAAAGGAGAAGAAGAGAAAAGAGGAAAGGAGAAGGAAGGAGGAGAAATAAATATTAAGGTAATGTCTATGTGTTATTATGTAAAAGTATTGTTTAATAGTTAATCTAATTGCTTGCATTGGTGATTAGGGTTTGTAGATTTTATTTGAATTTGATGGATGAATGGATTAAGATGTTTAGGGTTTAATGGTTTGACTAATGGTTAATAGGTTTGATTGTAAGTGATTTTGGAAGATTTTGATGTGTTTGGTTTAAGAAAATATTGAGGAAAATGGTGAAATAATGTTGAGAAATTTCGAAAATCCCTTGCTGTAATTCTGGGTTTAGGTTGAAGATGATGAAAATTCGTTTTAGTCCTTTTGGTGGAAAATTACAGTTTGGTCCCCGAACTTTGGAAAATTACAGTTTGGTCCCTGAACTTTGGAAAATTACAATTTAGTCCCTGAACTTTGGAAAATTAGTATTTCAGATTGGTTTGATGGATAATTAAGGCTTATTTGATGAGTTACTATTAATTTTACGAATTGTGTATCTTGAACTAGATTTAGAAAGAAACCATTGTTTTTAGGTTTTGCGAGAAATAGATAGTTTAATTCAAAACACATAGGATTATGAGTTGAACTCTTAGATATGTTTACGAAAGGTATTCTACTTCTTTTGAGTCATTTTTGAGTATGTATTTCTTTTATATATTCAGATAATCCTGATATTCTGCCCGCGGTACGTCAATAGGATTCCGACAATATTCTTCTTTTGAATTTCGATCGCTATTGAGTCAGGTGAGTGGATAATATTTAATATGCATGAGAAATATTATAAATATTTGATTTGATAGTATTTGGATTATGCTTCTTGAAAATATATACGTAAGTACTATTCTTGCTACGATAAAGCATAATCAATTGTTGAATATATGTTCTTGATATGAGCCAATATCTGTTTGTGAATTGACTGCTCCTCATTTGATTGATGTCATGAGTTGAGCCTTGAGATATGAATATGTCTGTTTGATTATGATATATATATATATATACATACCTACGGTATGCCAGTCAGAATACCCACGCTAACAGGGAAATGTTAGTCTTTGTGCACATCGTATCTGAAATCCTAGTTGGTCGGGGAAGTCACCAACCTGTGCGGATTGATCATCCCACAGTCTGGAGCCTCATGCTCATTGCATTATGATTTTCTGACGAGCTTTACCTATTATCTCCTTGATATGACCTATTTGAGAAATTTTCTTGTAAGAACCCCGAGCCGATTCAATAATATATTTCTCGTTGTTATATTATCTCGCATGTGTATATTAGATGTTATCTACTCACTGAGTTGTTGAACTCACCCCCTCATTATTTATTATTTTCAGGATCGTAGCTCGTTAGCAGATCATTATCGTTAAAATTTCAGAACTTATTATTTTAGTTGTAATTGACATTTTTTATTTTTATGTCTAGTTAGCGCTCCACTATTATAATAAGATTACTCAACTTTTGTATTAAGACATTTGAATTATGTTATAAAATTTACTTTGTTATTTCCGCTGCGTTAAACTCTGAATAAGAATGTTAAGTTTGTGTGTAAGTTTGGGTTCGCATAGGTGTGGAACCTTGGAGGGGAACCATATCTATGTGCCGGTCACGGATCCGGGAATCGGGTCGTGACAGATGCCAAGGAAGGTAGGTTAAGAAGCACCACTAGAGGAAAGAATCAACCACAAAAGGCGAGCATAATAATTTTTCATTTATGGTAGAAGTATTGTAGATAGGGCTATGCATATTGGACTCATTACTATGGAGCCTAGAACAGTTTTTATTCCTTAGTATATCTACTCCAGCTTGATCCTCTTCATTCGCACAGGTATCTCTCTATTTTGTTGTATTCATGGATTTCTTTCAAAACTTCGATGTATATGCATTTACTATATAATTCAAAAGTGGATATTGTTGACATACTTCATGCGGTAGAATTATCATGAATTTTAATTTTTATGGAAAATATTAATGGATGTGCGTTTTGGGTTGCAGGGGAAACCAGGGTTGGATTGATCTACAGAGAGGAGTTAGTAGAAAAAAGATTGAAGTTTGGGATATCTATCGAATTCCTATTGGCTCAGCTTTCTACTTGATGAACACAGAGAGGGGCAGAGACTTCACATTATTTGCAACATTGATCCATCCGAGAGTCTGGGATTGGGTGTTTTCCAAGTACATCTAAAACAACTAGAGGAATATTTTCTCACAACATCTTGAGTGTTTTTGGCAGCACAGTTTTGTTCATGGAGGTTCCGAGTCCAACATGGAAGTTCTAAAGATTATTTATGGCTTAAATATGATTTGGAGAAGTCGTTGTACTGCTTGTTTCTTATTATTTTTAGATTGTGTATTGACTTCCATCTACTAAATTTCTCCGTGTGCAATCGTTCTTCATTGTTGGGGGAACCTATCCAGCATCCGTTCTTGCTGGTTTTGAACTAGAAACCCTTTCAACTGCCTTCAATGTGAGCAAACAGATAAAAACTTGCGTATTAAACATCTACTATTAGCCTCCTACTATTTGAGTGATTTCTTTTTTTCAATAGTTGTGCATTGCAGGTAATAACAGATGAATTTAGGGAAATGATGACCAGACAACAAGGGCTAAATAGTTTTCCTAGGTGATTCTACGGCACCAAGGCCAAGGCCGTTGACAAAATTCCTTCAACTAAAGGAGCAAGATAGACAGCAACACCTAAAGAGAGTGGTGAAATCCTAACCACCACCCAATCAAGAAGAGAAGCAAATGACATGGTCATGGAGGAATCTCTTGAATTTTAAGTAGGGTAAAACTGATAGCAGCGGCAACAGCGCCACTTCTCCTGTCCACTGCAACATCAACCACCATCAACCACCATTCTCGTCGCCAAAGATCTCCTCTACACGAAGGTAGCAACAAGTGGCCTTCTTTTTCTCCTTCGATCGTTATAGTTCACTTTGCAAATGAATAGGAGGGAGTGACCAACACGAGAAGGTTAATGCGCCGACATGGCACAATTTCAGGCCTAGTCTGAATATTTTATTTTATTTTATTTTCTAAAAGAAAAAATACAAAAATTGAATTTCAAAAAATATTTTGTTTTGCGCATACAGTTGAATTCTAAAAATTTCTTAAACATATTTTTGACAAAACAATTTTATCTTTTCTCATGTTTTAAAATGAAAAATAGGATATTGTAACCAGTTTATAATCCGTTAGAGTTCAGCCAAAATGTCAAAAATCTTTCAACAATCATTTTGTTAATTTTTTGGTAGCTTTAATTATCGAGGTGTAAAATTACATTGTAAAGTACGCCTATAAATATTTAACAGGCAATGAATGAGATGTTAAAATTCAAACCTTAGAACGGTTAGGTTTTCAACCGAATGAAGTAGAAACTCTCTCACGAAGAGAGAATAAAAAAGGGAAGAAAGAAAGAAAGATTAATGGTAAGTAAAAGAATATCAATAAAAAGGAGAGATAGAGCTGATAAAAATTTTGTTGGAGAAGATAATATGTAAAAGAGTTCTAAAACAAACTTTGAACATGCAACAAAGACATCTCAACCACAATAACTATCCAGTTGCCATTAAGATTCATAGACTTTAAAATAAATACTTACAAAGTGTCTTACAATGTCTCAACACCATTACAATAGTTTCGATAGCAAAATAGGTTGCAATAATCAATAACGGTAGAGTGACTAAATAGTATTTTAACCGATTTTGATCAAAACCTAATTTATATTGATTTAAAGTCATTATAAATTAAATATATAAATTGTTTCTAAAGTCATTAAGAACAATTAATTATTATTAGTACAAACTAAAGGTACCAACTTGCAATTAGCTCTAATATTATAGAGTTTAACAATTAACGGGTAACAGTTTCGTTCAAATGTTGGTAACTAAAATTTCAAGCGGGAAGAGAAATATTCAAGTCAAATTTAATTGTTGACGAGAGGATTGCGAGAATATTTATAGGAAAAGAAGCCAACAAATAACAAATATAATCAATTCATTACAGACATGAACCGATGGAGTGATTAAACTGAAACAAAGAAAAATAAAAGATATACATGCATCAAATCATGAGAAGGATAAAATATTGTAATGGTGTTGCTTTCTATAAACACTGCGAAGCATCCCATTCCCGTTGCTTGTTCTAGCTCTGGAGAAAGGTGTTCCCACTGAGATAGAATGGATGAATACGTGACACCAAGAAATCATTTCAGTGCTTCTTGCAGGAATTATTCTCTTCATAAACACATTATCTGCAATTCAAAACATATCTTCAAAATTAGATGACACGAAAGGATGGCAACAAGAGAAAAGAAGAAAAATAAAATTCTCAATAAATTAATGTACGAGTCTAAACTTACATGAAAACAAAAAACACAGTTTAATTTCTCTAGTAATACGGAGGAGGGGGTGGTGACGGAGAAGGAGGTGGTGGAGACATGTAGTAGTAAGGGGGTGGAGGTGATGGTGATGGTGGAGGAGGAGACTTATAGATGTAAGGAGTTGGAGGTGGTGGTGATGGTGGAGGAGGAGACTTATAGATGTAAGGAGGAGGGGGTGGTGGAGATGGTGGTGGTGGAGATTTATATACATAGGGAGGAGGAGGTGAGGGTGATGGAGGTGGTGGAGACTTGTAGACATATGGTGGAGGTGGGGAAGGTGATGGTGGGGGTGGTGACTTATATACATATGGTGGTGGTGGAGATGGTGATGGAGGTGGTGGGGAGTTGTAGACATAGGGAGGGGGTGGTGAAGGAGAAGGTGGAGGAGGAGACTTATAAATGTATGGAGGAGGTGGGGAGGGAGATGGGGGAGGAGGTGGAGGAGAAGGTGGAGGTGGGGACTTGTACACATATGGTGGAGGTGGGGAAGGTGATGGTGGAGGTGGGGACTTATAGACGTATGGTGGTGGTGGAGATGGTGATGGAGGTGGTGGGGAGTTGTAGACATAGGGAGGGGGTGGTGAAGGAGAAGGTGGAGGAGGAGACTTATAAATGTATGGAGGAGGTGGGGAGGGAGATGGGGGAGGAGGTGTAGGAGAAGGTGGAGGTGGGGACTTGTACACATATGGTGGAGGTGGGGAAGGTGATGGTGGAGGTGGGGACTTATAGACGTATGGTGGTGGTGGAGATGGTGATAGAGGTGGTGGGGAGTTGTAGACATACGGAGGGGGTGGTGAAGGAGAAGGTGGAGGAGGAGACTTATAAATGTATGGAGGAGGTGGTGAGGGAGATGGGGGAGGTGGAGATTTATAGATGTAAGGAGGAGGTGGTGAAGGTGATGGTGGTGGTGGAGATTTATATACATAGGGAGGAGGAGGTGAGGGTGATGGAGGTGGTGGAGACTTGTAGACATATGGTGGAGGTGGGGAAGGTGATGGTGGGGGTGGTGACTTATATACATATGGTGGTGGTGGAGATGGTGATGGAGGTGGTGGGGAGTTGTAGACATAGGGAGGGGGTGGTGAAGGAGAAGGTGGAGGAGGAGACTTATAAATGTATGAAGGAGGTGGGGAGGGAGATGGGGGAGGAGGTGCAGGAGAAGGTGGAGGTGGGGACTTGTACACGTATGGTGGAGGTGGGGAAGGTGATGGTGGAGGTGGGGACTTATAGACGTATGGTGGTGGTGGAGATGGTGATGGAGGTGGTGGGGAGTTGTAGACATACGGAGGAGGTGGTGAGGGAGATGGGGGAGGTGGAGATTTGTAAACATAAGGTGAAGGTGGAGGTGGTGATGGAGGTGGAGGGGACATGTAAACATACTTTGGAGGAGCTGATGGAGAGGGTGGAGGTGGAGATTTGTAGTAATATTCAGGAGGATAATATGGTGACACAGGTGGTGGCCTTGATGAAGATTCGTAATGGTCGTCTTTATCAGCAGCTACATGAGCAGTTACCAAGCATAGTGCCAAGGCACACAGTAATTGAAGCCAAATCTTGGCCATGTTTGGAGAAATCTGCTTCTCTTCAATTCCTATTAGATTCAATATTAATTTGGTGATGGGAATGAATGCAAAGTTTCCAGTTTTTATAGCAGTGGCCTCAACTACTACACCTTTTTTTATTTATTGTTTGATGTTTTCAACTTCTAACAAGCCAAAAGTTAATTCCATGTTCTAGCAGTTTTAAAATTTATCTTGAAGTTGTCAACAACTGAATATTGCCTGCAGAATTTTATAATTAACATATCGCATGAAAAATTGTAGGTTTGTGAAGAAGTGATGTATGATTAGCGAGGCCTCCTTAGAAACTTCCAATTGTAGTTTAACAAGATGGAAAATATATTATGGAGACCAACCTGTCTGGAGTTTGACTAAAATTATAAGAACTTGTTCCACATCTTCTGTAATGTATGGTTTATGAACAATTCTATTCAATTTTACCAACTAAATTACGAGTTAGAGAAAATAAAAAAAGGTGAAATCTGCGTCTTCCTGCAACAAAAATTGTCGGCAGATTCTCCTGACATTCCATCAGTAACGAGATCTTGAGCCAGCCATACTTAACATAAAATAATAGCATGAGTATTCTAATTGTATATCCTAGAAATTAATTAATGCTAAGTAATAAAAGTACTTAGTGTTAAATCAAGCATCAGTATTTTATATGTTGATCGCTCAGAAAAATTCGGGACAAGTGCATGGAACCTAACTACTTAATGGTAGAATCATTATCAAATTATTATTCTAGCCAGTCATCGTTGAGGATAAAGCACCCCTTCACGTCCTGAAATTAAATGCATGCATGTTTTGTTTTGTGTTCATGAATTTGGATTTTTGAATTGATTAATTTGGATATCTGAATTTCAAGATATTTGCGTTAGAATGTCCGGTGTAAAAATAGGAAATCCCTTTCTACAGAACAGTTTTGACCAAGTAGATTGAGGGTCGATTTTGTCCATCAAAATAATTTTGTCCACCACCAGCTTTGCATCCCTGGAGGCAGTGGTTGCCTCTATCCTTCAGGTACCAGGTTAAGCCCCCATGCATTTTTCATCCTTTTGCATGTTAATTCATTTATTGGCTGCCATTGGTGCTTACTATTCAAGTGAATTATGTTAATTCATTCATTGGCTGTCTTTTTTGTTTACTCTTCAAGTGAATTATAATTCACTTGAACAGTATCAAAGGAAGCATGTGTGAGACAGCTCACGCATGCCTTTTTGTTTGTCACCAGGTCACTGGTTTGGCCAAGTGACTCGGCACACCACTTTTTTTATTCTAAAAAACATAAAATAAGAGGAAGAAATTTATGATTTTCTGACATATTTAGTTTAAGGTATATATTTGCTTTATATTTTAAAAATATCAACCTCGTATTGAGAATACCTGTTTTTTCGGCACGATGTGGCAATATATATATATACCAAAAACAAATGTTTTCATGCATACGGCCAATATGCTAATATATCTTGAACATTCTTTTAAAAAAAAATATTCAAAGTTTAAAGGAAAAGTTTTTTTAGCAAGGATTTCGTAAACACAACTTATTTTCTTGCATTTTTGGATTTTACAACATGTTTGTAAAATCCAAAGGGTATTGGCCAATATTTCAAAAATATTAAAATCTTATTTTTTGGGGATTCATATTATTCATTGTTAATATTTGAGTAAAGAAATTCTAAGGGGGTTAATATCCAAAACATTAGCAGGGATAATTCGTTGTTATTCGCTGTTAATATTTGAATAAAGAAACCTCCAAGTGGTAAATATCTAAAATACTTTTCTAGGAATAATAAGTCATTATTATTTAATCAACTTATCTTTGAAAGAAACCCTAATCATAATTGGGGACATTTCAATTTTTGACTCCACGGTTTACGAGCCGTAAAAGTAAGAAATATTAAGGCAAAAATAGGCTTTTAAAGCTCTCTGAATTTCCTAAGATTTCTAATTTTTTGTTCATTTTCCTTGCAATTTATGAGTCGTGAACACTTGAAATACTAAAGGGAAAAATGAGTTTTTAAGCCCATTGAATCTCCTTAGATTTCTATTCTCTCTTAATGCATAGGTTGTACATTTATCACCAACTTTGTTCCTTTTTACTTGCGAACCTATCCTAGGAAAATTGATTAGATAACACCAATACCATAACAATCATATGGCAAACCAAAACACCAAGCAACTTACATTAGGTAGGGTGTACTAGGGGTGCTAAAACCTTACCTTTACGCAACCAGTCTCTTAGCTTAAAATCTCTAAAAGACCACTTAGGTTTCCTAGTAACCATAATACTAGGTGGAGACTCTTTTTTTACAAAAAAACAAAACCGACATGAATTCCCCGCTCATGGTGAGTGTCGTCGTGACGTCATGCTCTCGCGGAGGGTGCAACAGATATTATGGTGCACAAATTTGAATGTTTTTCTAATGCTAAAACCATATACATCATCAAAAAGCTCTCAAACCATATCCTTCGCAAGTATATAATTCACCTGCAATACATTAAACAAGAAAAGCTAGCTATCTAGCTCATTCAGGAAATTAATACAATGGGAAATAGACTTGTCCTTCTATTGTTGGTTTTTGTGCTCTATTATGAGGCCACTGTGGCAATATGGTTTTATAGAGAAGAAAAGAAAAACTGGAGACGAGAGAGAGAAAATAGAGAGAGATAAGGAAGAAGAGTGGTTCTTGTTGAAGGATTCAAAGTGTGATTAAAACTGATTTTGGTGTAATGATAGTGCTCATGAATTATGAGCTTTAAGTCAAATATTAAGAAGAGTTTTGTATTTCTTTTATTTCTGAATGAAGATTACATGTAAATATATAGTAAATGATCAACAGCTATAATACTAAAATCAAGTTATTCTACCTATAATCTACCTATTATATTGCTCCTATAATTACAATAGAAAGATAATATATAGTTTAGTTCCTATAATCAATCTATCCTCCCATATATATTGATACTAAGGAAGGCAACTAATGAAGCCCCACTAGGGAAAGAATCAAGTGTAGAAGGAAATAATTATAATATTTCAACACCCCCCCCCCTCAATTTGGTGCATAGAAATCAAATATGCCCTAACTTGTTTGAGAACTTTAAGAATACTTGCTTTGAAACTGCTTTTATCAGGATATTGGTCAATTGATCATCAGTACGAATTGGTAACTCCATGATTTCCCATCCAACTTTTCTAGATGAAGAATCTATCTACCTCTACATGCTTAGGATGATCATGTTGAATTGGATCATGGGTAATATCACATGTTGTTTTATTGTCCTAATATAGTCGAGTTTGTTGCTCAAAAGGATAGCCTAAATTGGTTAACAATAGCCTTAGGGCCTGTTTGGTATTGCGGTTGCGGTTGTGGTTGAAGTTGTAAAAATAGAGTTTCAAAAAAAGTGTTTTTTACTGTGGTTCAAAAAAAGCAGTTAAGTGTTTGGTTAAAACTGTGGTTGAGTTGAAAGTTGAAGAAAAAGCAGTTTTGGTGTTTGGTTTCCAAATTTTACAAACTGCTTTTAACTTGTGAAATTACTTAAAAGGGTATATATATAATTTTTTTAAATATTGTAAATTTAATAATTATAATAAATTTATTTTATCAACTATTCTTTATCCCACTTTTCTCTCTCGTTTTTTTAATGTTAATTAAGAAATACATTTTTGTTTTGTTTTTTAAGTTTTTTATTCAAGATAAGTTCAAACATAATTAATTAATATACACTTCATTACAAATAATTCAATCAAATTAATTACAAATAATTAAATTTATAGCATGTAATTAAGCTAACTGAATTTTTTTTATTAATTTCACATAATTATTTATCTGTGCTAAGTATTATAATTATTATAATTAATTATTATTATTATTATAATTAATAATTAGTATAAAACCCCCCCACCCGTCCCCACCCCCACCCGTCCCCACCCCACCCCAACCCTATCTTCTTTCTCCTGCACAACCAGCCACCCACCTTGCTCTCTTCAGCCAGCCAGCCCCCCTCCCATTTACTCCACTCTCCCTTGGCCCTCTCCAGCAACAAAGCCATCCGCCCACCTTGCTCTCTCCAGCCAGCCAGCCCCCCTCCCATTTACTCCACTCTCCCTTGGCCCTCTCCAGCAACAAAGTCAGCCAGCCCCCCTCCCATTTACTCCACTCTCCCTTGGCCCTCTCCAGCAACAAAAAATTGAAGCCCAAAGCAACTCAACAAAATTGAAGCAGATCGTCAACGGAAATTTATGGGTATGTTTTGTGGGGATCTGTTGCAGAGGAGTAGAGATGAGATGGGAGGTTGACGAATGTGTGTATTGTGAGGAGGACGAGGGTTGATTTGGAATTAAAATTTCAACGGTAAATTGCTGCTTTGCTGCTTTAAACGCCGGTGCAATCTTGAAACGCCGGTGCAAGAAAAGCAGCAAATTGCTGCTTTTCTTGCACCGGCATTTCAACACAAATTTGGGGTGGGACCCACTAAAATAAAACGGTGTTTGGTAAAAACCAAACACCAAAATAGCATCCCGAACGGCAAACATGGAACGCACCACGTTGCCAAACGGGTGCTTAGCAATAATGCTTCACAAATTCTTAGACACATACCTCTGGATTCAGTTGTTGCACTACAAGGTGCTATTACATTTTATTTTTTTCTTCTCCATGTAACTACATTCATATGTTGCTCTTTAGTATCATGCATAAATTTATTGATAATACTCAGTGCATATGCAAGATCTGGCCTTGTGTGTGCTAAATACACTGATTTTCCCATTACTCTTTGGTACCTACTTTTATCAACTGGTATCTATTTAGGATCAACATATAATTTCAAACCTTCTTCCACTAGTGTATCCACTGGTTGACATGCTTACATACTGGTTTCTTGTAGTAAATCTAAGGTTCTAATTCATTTGAGAAAGAAGGATATCTATTCTAGATCTAGACACCTTGATTCCAATGAAATATCTCAAGGGGCCATGATCCTTAATTTTGAATTCTCTTGACAAGCAATTCTATAAACTCTTTATCTCCTTAGGTGTTGTCATCTTATCTTACTTTCTCTTTAGGAATAATGTGTGATCTGAATTACTTTGTTGGTAGCCAAACTCTATAATAGATTCTGTGAATTTCCCAAATCATGCTCTTAAAGATTGTTTTAAGCCATACAATGATTGTTTTTAATCTGCGCACCTTATAGGTGTGTATTTTTGGTATCATGCATTGTCGCACCCTCTGTGAGACCGCAACGTCGCAACGACTCTCCCTGCGAGCCAGGGAATTCATGTCAGGGTTTTATCTTTATTTTCATGAAAAAAGGGAGTCACCACCTAGCATTATGGTTACTAGGAAACGTAAACTGGTCTTTCAAAGATTCTAAGGCAAGAGACTGGTTGCGTAAAGGGAAGGTTTTAGCACCCCTAGTACGCCCTACCTAAGGTAAGCTGCTTGGTGTTTTGGTTTGCTTATGATTTGCTATGGTGTTAATATTTCAAAAATAATATTGGTTAAATAATGATGCCGTATTATTCCCGTAAAAATATTTTGGATATTTACCACATTAAGGTTTCTTTATCCAACTATTTACGGTGAATAACAACAAATTATCCCTGCTAATATTTTGGATATTGACCCCTCTAGGATTTCTTTACCCAAATATCAATAGTGAATAATAGCGAATTATCTTCGCCAATATTTTGGATATTAACCCAAATATCAACGGTGAATAATAGCGAATTATCTTCACCAATATTTTGGATATTAACCCCTTTAGGATTTCTTTACCCAAATATCAACAGTGAATAATAGCGAATTATTCTCACCAATATTTTGGATATTAACCCCTCTAGGATTTTTTTACCCAAATATTAACAGTGAAAAATGAATCCTTAAGATTTTGATATTTTTGGAATATTGGCCAATGCCTTATGGATTTTACAAACATATTGTAAAATCCAAAAATGCAAGAAAATAATTTTTTTTGTTTACGAAATCCATCCTAAAACACATTTTTTCTTTAAACTCTATAATAATATATTTTTTAAAAAAGAGAATGTTCAAAATATGTTAGCGTATTGGTTGTATGCATGAAAACAACATATTTTTATCTTTTAAAAAAAACATAATTTTTATGCAAAATTTGTATTTTTTGGTTATATTTTTTGTGGGCTAGTTGTCCAGCCTTGATGGGCCAAGAGGCCCATCATCTGGGGCTGGACTGCTAGCCTTGGGTGGGCCTAATGGCCCACCCATTTTAATGGTCTGGCTGGGCCTCGTCCCCGGCCTAGCTAGCCCACTGTTCTGCATAATGCAAAACAATGGGACAGGTGGCACGGGGGAGTGAATTAATTCACTCCCCCTTGTATGAAGATGAACATGAACAGTGAATGTGATGTTTTTGGAGTGTGACGAATGACCTGTTAATATCATTGGGTAAAGGAGGTTGAGGTGGTTCTTCCTATCGTGGTGGCGTCGAAAATGATGGTCTGTGGTGGCCGGAGGAGTTGTCAGAAGCTAGCTAGTTTTGTGCTGCCGCTGCTGGTGCTGCTGGTGAAGAGGGAGAGATGCTGGGCTAGCTGGAGTTGATGCTGGAGGAAGGAGAGAGAGAGAGACGCTGACATGAATGGTTTTAGAGAGAGAGAGCTCATCGAGGTTGGGCTGGAAATGGGGAAGAAGACGAGGGGTGAGCTCCTGTGTGTGTATTTTTTCCACGCGAGGAGTGTTGTGTTTATGCTAAGTTTCGTTCTTCCTCGTGAGCATTTTTTTTGTTTTTGCCCCTCTGTCACTTTCTTCTTCCCAGTATTTTTGCAATTTTCCCTTTGTCAATCTCCTCTGTTTCGTTTAAATCTTCTCCTCTATCTCTCAATGCTCTTTTCCTTTACTCGTCTGTTCTCTTCCCCCCTCTTTTCTGCGAATGGTGCAATTTATAGGGGGTGGAGGCAACCCTTTGGCATGCACCTTGCATGGAGTTACTGCCTCTGAAATTTGCAAATGGCTGCAAAGGCATACCCTGCACTGTTCAGGTGTCAGAACAGTGCAGGCAAGCTGTAGATTTTGAGTATTTTGGGAAGGTGAAAGTACGATTTGATCCTTTAATTTGCAATTACTCTAATTGCATCCCCAATTGGTTTTAAACTTTTAATTTTATAGAGTTGTATCCCTTTTAGAATTTCCAGAGCATCCTTAGCTTTGCGCGCCTTTTTTATTTTTGTCCTTGGTTTCTGATTTAAGCAATTTAACCCTCACTTGACCATTAGACTCTTAATTAGTTCAATTTGACCCCTAATTTCTCATAATTGGCTTATAACAATTCAATTCGATCTCCGAAAATTCCAATCTCATCACTTGAACCCGAATTAAATTCAAGACTTGATTTCTCATCGACGAAGCCCTTAATAAAATTAATTTGACCAATTTAAAGTATAATTGGTCACCTCTTCTCTCCACTGCAGCAAACTTCACCTCCTCCCTCTATCAAGCACCATTCTCTTCGCCAAAGATAACTCCAGCACCAGCTTGATCTCCTATACACAGTGGTAGTAGCAGATGGCCTTCTTTTTCTCCTTCGGTCATTACAATTCACTTTGCAAATGAATAGTAGGATATTGTAATCAGTTTATGATCATCCATTAGAGTTTAGCCAAAATGTCAAAAATCTTTCAACAATCATTTTGTTAATTTTTTATAAGCTTTAATTATCGGGGTGTAAATTTACATTGTAAAGTATGCTCATAGATATTAAAAAGGCAATGAATGAGATGTTAAAATTCATACCTTAGAACGGTTAGGTTTTTGAGCCAATAAGATAGAAACTCTCTCACAAAGCAAGATGTATTTCGAGCCTTAGAAAAGAACAAGGAATAAAAATCTATTTAGAAAAACAATCAAACAACAATGTAGCTTGCCTTAGGTAGGGTGAACTGTGGATGATGCGTCTTCCCCTTTCATAACAAGGCCCCATACTCGGACTAATAGACTATTAGATTTTTTAGTGACCGTAATACTAGGTAGCGACACCTAAAATTATAATCGTAATTTTACAATTATAAGAAACTTTTTTTCTGCACACTGCCTCTCGTCCCTAGGGATAACAGCACGCAAAGCAAAAATTAGGTCATCATGACAAGAAGAATAAAAAAGGGAAGAAAGAAAGAAAGATTAATGGTAAGTAAGAGAATAGAAATAAAAAGAAGAGATAGAGCCGATAAAAAATTTATTGGAGAAGATAATATGTAAAAGAGTTCTAAAAAAAAACTTTGAACATGCAACTAAGACATCTCAACCACAATAACTATCCTAGTCTTACAATGTCTCAACACCATTACAATGGTTTCAAGTGGTAGTCTTATATGTATCAAAATTGGTTGTAGTAATCAATAACGGTGGTGCTTGAATTCTTAAGTTTTTTCTTTGAGTTTAAAGAGTTTTGGGGAATATAGGTCACCTTTAGAAATTTTAATCACTAAGCGTAAGTTCAATGGCAAGAGCCATTTTGGAGAGTCAAATCTTTAATGGCTCTTTGAATAGTGTATATATGGCCTTTTTATTGATGTTCTCCAATGGTAAAAGCCATTTTGGAGAGTCATTTTTTTATCTTATTTTAAATAAATTAAGTTCAATTATTTTGTACATAGTTTAATTATACAATTAATAGGAGTAAGTTCTATAATTAACTAATTGCTTTTGAAAAACACTCCAACAATAAGATTATTATTTTTTATTTATATTTAAATTAAAAATAATTAAAAAATGAATTTAATTATAATTAAAAGATCCGTAATATTTGAAATTTTAAATTTTAAAATGTTGAAAAAACCCGCCAAAATTGCATTTTTTTTTAAAAAGCCACCAATTTTTGAAATTTTAAAATTTCAAATATTGAAAGAATAGCCACCAATATTTTAAATTTTTTGGATTTCAAATTCTGAAAAAAATGGCGCCAACATTTAAAATTTCAAATTTCAAATTTTGGGGAAAATAAATTCATCTATAAATATCCGCATAAATCTTAACATTCTCTACATCAACATTTTCTTCAACGTTTTCTTCATTCCAATCTTTATTTCATTTCATTAAAGTTCATCATGAATCATTTAAATTTTTATGATTCTTTTGATTTTGATGATAACACTCCCATGTTGGTCTGCCAAGTTGCTACTGTCGTGGTTGCTGAAGAAGAATCGATAAATCAAGGGCGGAGAACAGGGGCTCGTGGATCTGTTACTGGACACAACATCGTCAATCGTGATAAAAAGGAAGGTGCACTGAGGTTGTATAATGATTATTTTGCAGAAAATCCTAAATTCACAAAAAGTCAGTTTCAAAGGAGATTTAGGATGAGTTGTTATTTTTTTCTTCGGATTGCAAATGCGGTGGAAGCTCACAATCCATTTTTCAATCAAAAGAAAGATGCAGTTGGTGTTCTTGGCTTATCTTGTCTTCAAAAGGTAACTGCCACTCATAGGATACTTGCATATGGTATTCCTGCAGATCTTACTGATGAATATATTCAGATTGGAAAAAGCATTGTAGTAGAAAGTCTTAGAGCTTTCGTCAAATCAATTGTTGAAGTTTTTGGAGATTAGTATCTAAGAGCTCCAAATGAGTCTAATATTGGTCGACTATTATCAATTTGCGAGCATTATGGATTTCCAGGGATGTTAGGGAGCATTTATTGTATGCATTGGAAATGGAAGAAATGTCCTATTGCATGGCATAGGATGTATATTGGACATTGTCGGGAACCTACTATAATTCTAGAGGTAGTGGCTTCACAAGATCTTTGGATATGGCATGCCTTTTCTGGAATGCCTGAATCTCTAAATGATATTAATGTTCTTGATTGGTCACCTGTCTTTGCTGCTCTTGCTAAAGGTCGTGCTCCACCTGTCAATTAAACTATCAATGGACATGAATATACAATGGGATACTATTTAGCAGATGGGATTTATCCGAATTGGTCAACCTTTGTTAAGACAATCCCAATGCCATTAGGAGAAAAGAGAAAATATTTCGCAAGTAAACAAGAGTCTGCAAGGAAGGACGTGAAGAGGACATTCAGGGTGTTACAATCTCGTTTCGCAATAGTGCGTGGACCTATGCAATACTGGGATGAAAAAACTCTTGCAAATATTATGAAAGCTTGCATAATAATGCATAATAGGCTTATTGAGGATGAAGGTGCAATGAATGTTGGATTTGATCATGAAAGTGAAACTAGTTCTTCTATATCAGTGTTACATGATGAAACACTAGAACTACATGATTTTCTTCAAACTCATAATCGAATCAGGGACAGAGCTACGAATTCCCAACTCCAAGCCGATTTGATTGAACATTTATGGAAACAATACGGTAATGAGTAGATAATCATTACATTTAAGCTACTTATTGTATTTTTTCAAGTAATTGTATGTTTTTTATTGTTGTTGTATTTGAAGTTAATTAATGTTACTTATTGTCTATGAGTGTTAGAAAAAGTTAAAAAAACAAAATGAACACATTAACAAATAACCAATAAGTTCAAACATAATTACAAATAATTCAATCAAATTAATTACAAATTAATACTCCTATTTTCCATAATTTCCAACTTTTTATTTTGAAAATACGCTGCAAAAATTGGATCCAATGTAAAAGTATCCATCTTCATAATCTCCATTTCTTGTTTCTCTTGCCTTTGTTTAATCATTAGAGCTTGTTGCTCAAACATAATTTTTCTGTCTTATTTTTTTCTACCTCAATTTCAACAAAAGTATCCTTGAATTGTTATAAGAGATTTGTTACACTTGTCTCCCCAACTTTCTCTTTTCCTTGTTTGCGTTTAAGTCGTTCCTTTGCAGCTTTCTGACCAATTGGTCTATTTTTGTAAATAAATGTGTCACTATCTTCTCCTAAACTAACAGAATAAGCGGTTGATGGATTTGAAGAAGCTGGACTTTCATTTCCATGATTTTTTTTGTTTCTTGTTTGACTTCTAATGAAGACTTGCACGTTCAAATTGCCATTTAGGTTCTTTTTAAGATAACCCAACAATGTTCTAGTTGAAATCATTTGCCAATGACTGAAGCATGTCGAGCATCATTAATCTGGTAAATCAAATTCAATAAATAAAACTATGTTATATAATAAATATGTTAAACAAATAATTTAATATGGAAATGTTAAAAAAAAAACATTACCCTTACTTCTTCAGTCATTCCACTTTGTTGATGGTTTTCAATTTGGGTAACAAAGCCAACGAATTTTCCAACTTCTCTATTTATTTCTTGCCATCTATTTGAGATGCTTATTTGAGAACGATTATTCAAGTTTCCTCCATTCTTGAAAAAGTACGCATGTACTCAAGCCCAAAATAGTCTTGTTTGTTGATCAACTCCTGCGATTGGATCTTTGCTAGTATTTAACCATGCAGATACAAGTAAACAATCTTCCTCTGGTGAGAAGTTTTTACTTCTTTGTGATTTTTTAGTTGCATGAACAATGAAATTAGAGTCTTTGGAGTCATAAGAAAGTTGATTAGGATCATTTTGTTGAGAAACAATTCATTCAAACTCACTTATAAGAAAGTTGGTGAATGAGTTTGGCAAATTTGAGTCCATCTGCATAAAAACTAAATTGTGTGATTGCCCCATGTGACATTCTATCTAACTCAAATTCTATTAAAATTACAGTATTAATAAACTTATAAAAACATTTATTTATGAATAAATACACAACAGTTCTAAACACAAAATTTAAATAGCTTATAAATCTAACAGTAAATTTAAAACATGTAATTAAGCTAACTGATCAAGAGATTCCTAATTTACCAATTTTGCATAATTATTTTTTCATGCTAAATATTATTATTAATTACCCCCTTATTTTTTATGATAAATATTATTATTAATTAACCCCCTAATTTTGTTTTTATAAATATTATTATTAATTACCCCCCCACACACACACACCCGAAACCCTACCTTTTATCACTTATGCCACCCCCTCTCACTCTGCTCCCTCTACTCCTATGGCTGTATTCCCCCCCTCTCACTCTCATTGTGCTCCCTCTCCTCCCATGGCGCTCCACCCCCTCTCACTCTCACTCTACTCCCTCTCCTCCCATGGCGCTCCGCCCCCTCTCCCTCTCCCATGGCGCTCCCCCCTCTCCCTCGGCTCCATCCCCCCCCCTCTCACTCTGCTCCCTCTCCCATGACGCTCCCCCTTCTCACTTTGCTCTCCCTCTCCCTCTGCTCCCTCCCCCCCTCTCCTTCGGCTTTGTTCTCATTTTCGATCTTTGTCACAAATCAATTGTTTAACAAGAAATCAAAGCTTTTGCTCTCATTTTCTTTCTGAAGTTTCTATTACGTGGGTTCTTGGTTTTGATCAACAAACCTACTTGTACCAAAAAATAGATTAAGTTTAGAAAACAAACCGAAGATGCAGTGGGCACAGGATTTTGATGAAGGTATTTGCTGTGTTTTTGAGTGTTCTGGTTGGCTGGAAAATATTGCTCTTTATTCAATTCATTGTTCGTCTTGAATTGCTGTGTTGATTTGTTGCTTTATTGTTGTGTTGATGTGTTGTTGTGTCTTTTAATTTGGAGAACTCAATGGTACAATTCCAACAATAATATTTGATTTTTGGCTCTGCAGGAAAATTTGTAGGAATGGCTCTCCATGGAGAGAAAAAAAGTCATTTTGACTATCCATTTAGCTCTCCTGTTGGAGACATAAAAAAAATGAAAACAACCAAATTTTTTAAAATTTAGCTTTGGCTGCTGGGATGCCTCTCCCCGTTGGCCTTGCTCTAAGAGGGCAACATTTAGGCCTTTCACGAAATTATTTAAGTAATGTGACTAAATAGTATTTTAACCGATTTTGATCAAAACTGATTTTATAATGATTTAATTACATAGAAATTAAATATATAAATTGTTTCTAAAGTCATTAAGAACAATTAATTGTTATTACTACAAACTAATGGTACCATATTGCAATTAGCTCTAATATTTTAGAGTTTAACAATTAACGGGTAACGGTTTCATTCAAATGTTGGTACCAGTGTTATTCTAATTACACGAGTTCCTTCATTGATAGACTATATTACCTCTTTAATTTTGATATAATTATGAAGTATCTTATTTTGACATTGACATGATGAAAATCTATTAAGATATTATATTTTAGTTATTGAATTCTAAAACTAATCCATATAAAAGGTATATATATTGAAGCTTACATATTTTAATAACGATATTATGTTTTTTGAAATAACTATTTTATTGATATATAATATTTAAAAGCTCAAAAAAAGAAACATAATTTGAAAAAAATTAAAAATAAATAAACTTAATGATACAAAATTATTAAAAAAAGATAAAATCTAAATATTGTAATTACAAAACAAGTGAATTCTATTAGGTAAATTTCTTTATATAAATGCAATGCTCATATTTAATATAATAATTTAAAAAAAATCTCAATTATCATTATTTATGAAAAAAATATAACTATGGATATTTTATCCTATTCAAAAATTAAAGTATATTACGCAGAGTGATTAATAAAAGTAGCACTATCCTAGTTCAAATAATTTACTTTTTGAATATTTAACGGTAACTAAAATTTCATGCGGGAAGATAGATATTCAAGTCAAATTTAATTGTTGACGAGAGGCTTGCGAGAATATTTATGGGAAAAGAAGCCAACCAATAACAAATATAATCACTTCATTACAGACATGAACCGATGGAGTGATTAAACTGAAACAAATAAAAATAAAAGGTATACATGCATCAAATCATGAGAAGGAAAAGTCTCTTTCTATAAACACTGCGAAGCATCACATTCCCGTTGCTTGTTCTAGCTCTGGAGAAAGGTGTTCCCACTGAGATAGAATGGATGAATACGTGACACCAAGAAATCATTTCAGTGCTTCTTGCAGGAATTATTCTCTTCATAAACACATTATCTGCAATTCAGAACAGATCTTCAAAATTAGATGACACGAAAGGATGACAACAAGAGAAAAGAAGAAAAATAAAATTCTTAATAAATTAATGTCCGAGTCTAAACTTACATGATATAAAAAACACAGTTTAATTTCTCTAGTAATACGGAGGAGGGGGTGGTGACGGAGAAGGTGGTGGTGGAGACATGTAATAGTAAGGGGGTGGAGGTGATGGTGTTGGTGGAGGAGGAGACTTATAGATGTAAGGAGTTGGAGGTGGTGGTGATGGTGGAGGAGGAGACTTGTAGATGTAAGGAGGAGGTGGTGAAGGTGATGGTGGTGGTGGAGATTTATATACATAGGGAGGAGGAGGTGAGGGTGATGGAGGTGGTGGAGACTTGTAGACATATGGAGGTGGTGGAGATGGTGATGGAGGTGGTGGAGACTTGTAGATGTATGGTGGGGGAGGTGATGGTGATGGAGGTGGGGGGGACTTGTAGACATAGGGAGATGGTGGAGAAGGTGATGGAGGTGGGGGGGACTTGTAGATGTATGGTGGGGGAGGTGATGGTGATGGAGGTGGGGGGGACTTGTAAACATATGGTACAGGTGGGGAGGGTGATGGTGGTGGTGGTGACTTGTAAACATATGGTGGAGGTGGGGAAGGTGATGGTGGAGGTGGTGACATATAGACGTATGGTGGTGGTGGAGATGGTGAAGGAGGTGGTGGGGACTTGTAGACAGAGGGAGGGGGTGGTGAAGGAGAAGGTGGAGGAGGAGACTTATAAATGTATGATGGAGGAGGTGGTGAGGGAGATGGGGGAGGTGGAGATTTGTAAACATAAGGTGAAGGTGGAGGTGGTGATGGGGGTGGCGGGGACTTGTAGACATACAGAGGGGGTGGTGGAGGAGAAGGTGGAGGTGGGGAGTTGTAAACATATGGTGGAGGTGGGGAAGGTGATGGTGGAGGTGGGGACTTGTAGACGTATGGTGGTGGTGGAGATGGTGATGGAGGTGGTGGGGAGTTGTAGACATAGGGAGGGGGTGGTGAAGGAGAAGGTGGAGGAGGAGACTTATAAATGTATGGGGGAGGGGGTGATGGAGGTGGGGGAGGTGGGGACTTGTAAACATAAGGTGAAGGTGGAGGTGGTGATGGAGGTGGAGGGGACATGTAAACATACTGTGGAGGAGCTGGTGGAGAGGGTGGAGGTGGAGATTTGTAGTAATATTCAGGAGGATAATATGTTGACACAGGTGGTGGCCTTGATGAAGATTCGTAATGGTCGTCTTTATCAGCAGTTACATGAGCAGCTACCAAGCATAGTGCCAAGGCACACAGTAATTGAAGCCAAATCTTGGCCATGTTTGGAGAAATCTGCTTCTCTTCAATTCCTATTAGATTCAATATTAATGTGGTGATGGGAATGAATGCAAAGTTTCCAGTTTTTATAGCAGTGGCCTCAACTACTACACCTTTTTATTTATTGTTTGATGTTTTCAACTTCTAACAAGCCAAAAGTTAATCCCATGTTCTAGCAGTTTTGAAATTTATCTCGAAGTTGTCAACAACTGAATATTGCCTGCAGAATTTTATAATTAACATATCGTAAGAAAAATTGTAGGTTTGTGAAGAAGTGATGTATGATTAGCGAGGCCTCCTTAGAAACTTCCAATTGTAGTTTAACAAGATGGAAAATATATTATGGAGACCAACCTGTCTAAAGTTTGACTAAAATTATAAGAACTTGTTCCACATCTTCTGTAATGTATGGTTTATGAACAATTCTATTCAATTTTACCAACAAAATGACGAGTTAGAGAAAATAAAAAAGGAGATCTGCTTCTTCCTGCAACAAAAATCGTCGGCAGATCCTCCGATCCTTACATTCCATCAGTAACGAGATCTTGTGCCAGCCATATTTAACATAGAATAATAACATGGAACCTAGCTCCTTCATGGCAGAATCATTATCTAATTATAATTGCCAAGAAATAGTAATTAAAAGGCGATATTCTAGCCTGTCTTCATTGAGGATAAAGCACCCCTTTCACGTCCAAGGAATTTCGGTGCTGCTGTGCAGAATGTCTTCTCCTTTTATAATATTCTACTCCCAATCGTGGATATATATATATATATATATATATATACCAAAACAAAAGCGAATATGATAAGAGCCAGGTGATTCACCTCCGAGTACAGTCTGAAATGAAGGTCGCTGTTATTTTCGATTGCTAGCTAATCTCTCAGACTGATTCCATCACAAGCAAGTTATTAGCCGGTTTGATAATGACGATACTCTCGAGATTGCAAGTCAAAGTACTGCTGGGATTTGGGTATACTTGGACCAAAATACTTCAAAATTATAACATTATGAATTTGTTTGTAATATGTTTTTGTCTATAAAGTAGTTAACATGTTTGGTGAAGAAGAGGAAAATAACCTTCGCAGATAATTACAAAATCCATGAAGTTTTCATTCCCACTTTAATCAGAACCAGGATCACATAATTTCTATTTGAGTTTTTTTGTTAAATTCTAAATATAATGAGTGTTTGATATTATGGTGCACAAATTTGAATGTTTTTCTACTGCTGAAACCATATCCATCATCAAAATAGTTCTCAAACTCCCTACCTCACCTTTGTTAGAAATCAAAGAAACAAAAGTCAACACAATTCAAAACTGGAATTGTGCTGAAATAAAGAACAATAAAGAACACTAAGGAATAGCAAGAATGAGCAGAATTCAAGTGTAAGGTTACTGTTATCCCTCTTCTTTATTTATAGCTAAAACTTGAAGAGTTACATTCAAATAGGATTTCCTACTTTGATTACAACTTCTTCTGTAAACTAAATAGGAAAATACTTAACTTCTAATGAAACTAGAAACTTGATCAAACAAGGTGATCTTATTTAGGAAACATAATAATTGAAAGCTAGACTAATTCTAACACTTGTTGTAGACTTGGAATCAGTCTTCAATCTTCAATCTTCAACACTCCCCCTTAGTTCCAAGACTACGGGGCTGCACGATCCAACCTTTTCTCTTAGGTCTTCAAATCTCTCTTTAGCTAGTGATTTGGTGAACAAATCAACCAGCTGATCTTTAGAAGTGCAATACTTTATTTCTAATTCCCCTTCTTGCTAGAATTGTCTTAAGGCATGAAACTTGATTTTCATGTGCTTGGTTTGCTTCCCTAATTGACACGTTTCACAAAAAACAGCTTCATCTTGTATATTAGGCAACCCATATGCCTTCAGCAAATTTGTCATTCTTCTTAAGGTAGCATAGTTGAAATGACCTAACCTTTTATTCCAAAGAATAGATTCATCTACCTTGCATGTGTTGACATCCCAACATGTTTTTTTCCAATCAACATTGAAACTTCTATTCAACATTTTTGTAGACAACAATAATACTCCATTTTTATCTTTGATATTACACACTCCATCATCAAAGAGTAGTGAATATCCAGATTCCATTAGCTGCCCCACACTAACCAAATTATGATTTAGTTGAGGTACATATAAGACATTGTTTAGAATTTTTGTACCTGCCTTTGTCTCTACTGTAATGGCTCTTTTACCTTCAACTCTGACAAAATCTCCATTACCAATCTTTACTCTTGATATGTAGTTTTTGTCTAAGTTCCTGAATATGCTGAGATCTGCTGTCATGTGGTTAGAATAACCACTGTCAATGAGCCAAGATGAATCATCTCTCTTTGTTGTATTGCACATCTGTTGAATTGTGGCTACAAATAAAAATTCATCTTTGATTTCTGAAGTGTCTTCTTCTTGAGCCTGTTTGACTTCATCTACTCTGGTTTTGCAAAATTTTTGTATGTGACCAAATTGATTGCAATTTCGACATTGCACATTCTTGTACAACATCATTCCTCAAAGTGATTTGTTTGTTGACAATATTTGCATGCAGGGAACTCTTTCTTTTCTTTCCTTTTCTTATCAGGTTGTGTTGCCAGTTGCTAGATTGTTGATTATTTGGTCTCCAGTCTCTTCCCTTTTCCATCTTTCCACTTTGGTTATTTCTGGAAAAATTCTGAGTGTGATTCTTCCCTTTGTAGACAGCAACAAGAGCATTCTCACTTGTTCCTTCCTGTCTGTAGGCTTGCCTTTGCTCCACAGCTTGTAAAGCATTCACAAGCTCTTGAAAGCTCATCTCAGAAAAATCCTTTGAATCTTCTAATGAGCAAATCTTATGCTCAAACTTTTCAGGTAAGCTCACTAGCACTTTTTCCACAATTCGAGATTCTGGAAATTCTTCTCCTAACAATCTCACTTAATTCACCAGTTTTGAGATGTGTGAGGAGAAGTCTTTGATTGTGTCAGATTCCTTCATCTTCAACCCTTCAAATTGCCTTTTCAAATTCAAAATTTGCATCTTTCTTGATCTATCATCTCCTTGGAATTCAGCCTTTAGCTTATCCCAAGTTTCTTTGGCCATTTTACAAGCCATGATTCTTGTAAAAATTTCTTCACTTATTGCATTATGAATGCAAGTAAGTGCCTTGAACCCTTTAGCCTTTTCTTCATTGAAAAATTTCATTTGAGCCACGGTTAGATTATTTCCAAGAGGTGTTGGTTGTTTGTCTTTCTCCACAAACTCCCATAAATCGAAAGCCTTCAAATATGCCTCCATCTTCACTGCCCAAATTCCAAAATTCTGACCAGTAAACACTAGTGTTTTTGGTGAAAAAGATGTATAATCCATTCTGAAAAATTCAACCGTGATTCGTTGAAAAAGAAGTTTAACAATTGCTACTGTGAAGCCTTTGTGCAATTGTTTTAAAGGATTTGAGAAGAGTAACTAATCCTTCTACTTCAAGATTTTGCAGGAAAAAAAGAACTCTCATTTTTCTCTCAATCTCTTCAAAGATCCTAATCTCAATTTTTTCTTTTTAAAAACCCTTCAAAACCCTTAGCTTTGATTTCCCTCTTAAAACTTCACTTTTAATCTCTCATGTTTTACACAATCCCTTCTAAGATCCTAATAGCTCTGATACCAATTGTTAGAAATCAAAGAAACAAAAGTCAACACAATTCAAAACTGGAATTGTGCCGAAATAAAGAACAATGAAGAACACTAAGGAATAGCAAGAATGAGCAGAATTCAAGTGTGAGGTTACTGATATCCCTCTTCTTTATTTATAGCTAAAACTTGAAGAGTTACATTCAAATAGGATTTCCTAATTTGATTACAACTTCTTCTTCTGTAAACTAAATAGGAAAATACTTAACTTCTAATGAAACTAGAAACTTGATCAAACAAGGTGATCTTATTTAGGAAACATAATAATTGAAAGCTAGACTAATTCTAACACTTGTTGTAGACTTGGAATCAGTCTTCAATCTTCAATCTTCAACAACCTTCCTTTGGCATTTATTGTATGAAACCTAAAATTCAAAATAAAAAAGTTGATGAAATGTTATTAAAAAAAATCTTGAAGGCTGAACATAGAACCGCAATACCTTCCTTAAAAGAGAGGATGGAACAAAGAAAAGAGTGGTTTTGAAAGAACAATATGTTGAAGGGTTGAGGGTAAATAGAAAACATGGATTTTGTTTTTTATAAAACATATTGATAAATGCATAAATATACAGGTGGATCACAAACTCTTTTGATGAGATATTGAAGCAAATTGAAAATGATTTGGTCGTCTCTCTTTGATCTAATATTGCTCGCCAAAACACTTGTTTCCCTCTGATCTCTCCCACACCCCTTCATTAACCCCACCTGTCTTCTCATGCTAAGGCACTAAGCAAGTATAAAATTCATTTGCAATACATTACACAAGAAAAGCTAGCTATCTGGCTCATTGAGGAAACTAACACAATGGGAAATTGACTTGTCCTTCTCTTGTTGGTTCTTGTGCTTTGTTATGAGGTCACTGTAGCAATAGGGTTTTTACAGAAGAAAAGAAAACCTAGAGATGGGAGAGGGAAAACACAAAGAAGATAAGGAAAAAGACTGTTTTTTGTTAAAGGATTGAAAGCATGTGATTAAAATTGATGTTGGGGTAATGATCTCAGGAATTATGAGCTTGAACTTAAAAGATTACATGTAAATATATAGTAAATGATCAACAGATTTGATACTACAATCAAGTTATTCTGCCAATAATGTATCTATTATATTGCTCCTATAATTATGATAGAAAGATAATATATAGTTTAGTTCCTATAATCAATCTATCCTACCATATATATTGATACTAAGGAAGGCAAGTCATGAAGCCCTACTAGAGGAAAGAATCAAGCCGAGAAGGAAAGAATCATAATATTTCAACACTCCCCCTCAAGTTGGTGCATGGATATCACATATGCCCAACTTGTTAGGGAAATTTAAGAATACTTGCTTTGAAACTGCATTTATTAGGATATTGGCCAATTGATCATCGATATGAATTTTTGGTAATTCCATAATTTCCCCATTCAACTTTTCTGATGAAGAATCTATCTACCTCTACATGTTTAGGACAATCATGTTGAATTGGATTATGAATAATATCACATGTTGTTTTATTGTCACAATATAATCGAATTGGTTGCTCAAGAGGATAGCCCAAATTGGTTAACAATAGTCTTATCCATAATGCTTCACAAATTCCAAGACACATACCTCTAAATTCAGCTGCTGCACTACAACGTGTTATTACATTTTGTTTTTTGCTTCTTCATGTAACAATATTGCCACCTACAAAGGTAAAATACCCTGAAGTAGGGGTGAGCAAAAAAAATCGATCAACCGATTAAACCGAGAAAATCGGAAAAAAATAACCAAGAAAACCGAACCGATAAACAAATCGATTAAACCGATTATATTTTAAAAAAAATGTCTGGTTCGGTTCGGTATCGGTTTTGTAAGGCAAAAACCGATTAACCCAAACCGAACCGGTCCGGTTCGGTTAAAACATTTCATATAAATATAAAGTTACAATCTTTCATTTCTTCAACCCTAGCCGTCAGCCCCCCTCTCGCCTCTCTCCCTCTCCCTTGCTCTGATAAAAAAAACCTAGCCTCCAGCCCCCCCTCTCCCTCTCTCCCTCTCCCTCTCCCTCTCCCTTGCTTTGATAAAAAACCCTAGCCGCCAGCCCCCCTCTCGCCTCTCTCCCTCTCCCTCGCTCTCACCTCTCAGCTCAGCCCCTTTCTTGCCTCTCTCCCTCCCTCTCGCCTCTCGGCCTCTGTTTTATTGGAACCTTTATTTACAAAGGATAAGTAAATAATTTTCTATGTTTTATTTCTATGTTTTAGTTAATGTTCATGGGTACTTGGTCTCTTTGGAAATCGAAGCCTTGAACAGAAGATACATATGAATTGTTCATATCTGTCAACCTCATTAACTTGACCTTTGCTATGTTAGCTTGTGTTGATCTCTGTGGAAACAGGAGCATGTTTGATATGTTTTAATATTAGCTTTGTAGACCATGTTTTAATGTTGATGAAAATGGATGACAAATTTGATATGTTTCTGGGTGTGGATGTCCATTGTCCAGTATGCTATGTTAGGTTGTTAGCTATGTTAGCTTGTTTGATCCATGTGGAAATAAAAGAGCATGTTTGATATGGTTAAGAATATGAGGTGAAAAATCAGTATAAAAACAATATATATTTGTAAATTTATCATGAATATATGCTGCAAATATTTTGTGAATTTATTAAATTCTAAAAATATATATTATTAACATGTTTTGATCTTTTTTATTTGGTAATTACAGATGGTAAACTTTCAAATCCAAAATGTTTAATCCACCGACACTACCCTCTTGAATAATGTTATTTTTCTTATACACTTGTACTTTTATTTTATGATTTATTAATCAACTTATTTTTAATCTATAATTTCTATTATTTTTTTTTGTAGAATTTGGTGGAAAGTTAAATCTAGCAATCGATGATAATTAGTTCAAAACCGAATGTATTTTTTGAAGTTTTTTGTTGATGTTGCTTGTTGTTTATTTTGAAGCCCTTTGAAGGCAATATTCTGTAATTTAAATTTTAATTATTTCATTTCATGCTAAATTAAACAAAACAAAATAATTAGAAAGGTAAAAAAAATTAATAAACATCATATTAACATTAACAATTTAATATAATAATATTTATATTAGTGGTAAAAAAAATTACAAACACTTCGGTATTTTATAAGAAAATATATCTTTTTTTATTTTAATTGTAAGCCCATCAAATGGCCCATTAGAAAGCCCATCAAATGGCCCAGAAACAAATTTCGTTTTTTTCAATTATTTAATCATAAAAACCGAACCGAAAATGGTCGGTTTTTAATAGGTTTGGTTCGGTTTCGGGTTTTTTAAAAAAAATTATAATTTTCGGTTTGGTTACTTTTTTTGATAAAAACCGAACCGAACCGAAAATGCTCACCCCTACCCTGAAGTAAATCGTTTGTCATATAATGTATCTATATTTGACAATCTGTATTTTTTGTAAATAATACTCCTTTTCTAGGAACAACCTTTAATACCTCAAATGTTGCTATTTAGCATTATGCATAAATTGACTGATAATACTCAGTGCATATGCAAGATCTGGCCTTGTGTGTGCTAAGTATATCACTTTTCCTACTAGTCTTTGGCACTTGCTTTTATCAACTGGTATCTAATTAGGATGAACATATAATTTCAAACCTTCTTCCATTGGTGTATTGAATGGTTGACATACCAGTTTCTTGTAGTAAATTTAATGTTTTAATTCATTTGACAAAGAAAGATACCTTTTCTAGATCTAGACACCTTGATTCCAATGAAATATCTCAAGGGGCCATGATCCTTTATTTTGAATTCTCTAGACAACTAATTCTATAAATTCTTCCTCTCCTTAAGATCATTTCCCATAACCACCATGTCATCTACATATACAATATTAGTCTCGTGATCTTATCATGCTTTCTCTTTATGAATAATGAGTGATATGAAATACCTTGTTGGTAGCCAAACTCTCTAATAGATTTTGTGAATCTCCCAAATCATGCTCTTGGAGATTGTTCCAAGCCATACAATGACTTTTTTTTAATCTGCGCACCTTTTAGCTGTGTATTTTTGGTAGCATGCATCCTCATACGAGATCCATGTAGACTTTTTCAGAAAACTCATCATGTATAAAGGCATTCTTCACATCAAACTACTGTAATGACCAATCTAAGTTTGCGGCTACAGATAACAAGACACAGACTGTGTTGATTTTTGCTACTGGTGTAAATGTCTCTATATAATCAATCCTATAGGTTTGGGTGTATCCTTTTGCAACTAGTCTTGCTTTAAAACATTCAATTGTACCATTTGCTTTATGCTTTATAGTAAAGATCCAACAACAACCAACTGGACTTTTGCCAGATGGACAATCCATATACTCCCATATCTTATTTTTTAATAATGATTCTATCTATTCATTCATAGATGCTTTCCATCATGGATCAGTTAAGGTTGCCTACACGTTGTTAGGAATAGATACATAGATAATTGATTTACAAATGACATATTTGATTCAGTCAAATGATGGTTAGACATATAATGACTCATGGTGTATTTGACTCTACTTGAAAGTTCAGGTCCGTATGTTGGTTTAGGAATACCTTTGGTTTGACATTGTGATAGTATTAGGAGTAACCTCGGTAGATAATTGGTTTGGTATATCACTTTTATCCCCTTATTGATGGGTCAACTCAACTTGGAAGCCATCATCACTAGCCTCCATGATACCTATATCTTGATTACCACTTTGTGAGTCATTATCATCATTAGTATCTCTATGTAGATCCACATTTGGATCCACCGTACTTGTATCTTGGTTATTGGACAAAACATTTGTAGACATATGGACTTTATAATCTAGAGTCTAAAGTTCACCTTAATGCTCCCTTGAAGTTCAGACCTAGAAAAATGCATTAAGTCTTAATTAAAGACCACATCTAGTGTGACAAATATTTTATAAATTGGGGGATGATAACAACGATACCCTTTCAGATGAGTAGCATACCCAATAAAAGCACATCTCAATGCTCGAGGTTGTAACTTGTTGCGTTGATGTTTATGTAAATGGACAAATGCCACACATCCAAATACACGGAGATAAAATTGGGGTTGTTGGAGACACAACACCTTCTATAAGGACTTCAGATATTGTCTTCAAAACAATAGCACTAGAGGGAACCTGGTTGATCAAATAGGTTGTGGATGGGAGCGCTTCTTCCCAATAGGACAATGACATGTGGGCTTTTATTAATAAACCACAAACAACCTCTAACAAGTGAAGCTATCCCATTCTATTAGGGTGTATCGAGACAAATAGTTTGGTGGATGATTTCATGGGTTCTCAAGTATTATGACATTCATAACCCATGTATTCTCCCCCATTGTCAATTCAAATGACTTGAATTTATGAATTATACTGAGCACTCATCATTTTATGAAATTTTTAAAATAACATATTTACGTCACCTTTGGATTTCATCAAACACGCCTAAGTCATCCTTGTATAGTCATCAATAAAGATAACAAACCACCAAGATCCATTTAAATTTAAGTACCTTAGATAAACCCCAAACATCTCAATGAATTACCATAAAAAGAACTGAGCTTCTATTCAAACTTAATGGAAATGAAGCTCGATGGCTTTTTACGAGTTAACAAATATCACACTTAAAACTTGAAATATCATATTTTACAAATGAGTCAGGAAACATGTTTTTTAAGTAACCAAACAAGATATGCCTCAATCTTCGATGCCATAACCAAATGTCTAATGTCTCCTTCTCTCCCTGAGAAACATCTATTGTCAAGGCTTGATGCAACTTATTTGAGCTATTAGATGTCAAGTCGAGATAGTATAACATCCCTCGTTTAATACCATAAATAATCACATGCCTTGTTCGGATATCCTTCAACAAACAAGAGTTAGGCCAAAAAATTACAATACAAAAAAAGACAATGATTATTTGGGAAACTGACTATAAATTATAATTTAAAGATGGAACAATTAAAATTGATTTTAGGCTTAAGTTATTTGTGAGACATATTGATCTTGCCCCTCTAACCGGGTTTGAAGTGCTATTAGTAGTGGAAACAAATATTTTTTAGAATGGTTTGATTAATGGTACTTGACTAGAATTAAATGTCAATGCACCAGAATCAATTATCCATGCACTATTAGAAAAAAGTGCAGAAATGTTGAAACACTTACCACCATAATATGAAGCCTTCCCAACAGTATTATTTTCTCTGTGTTTTGATGAGTACAATAGTAAAAGCTGACATCTTGGGGTTCTTTTTTCATGGATCGTGGCTATGATCCTACCAGTACAGATCTCCCACCAATTCACAGCTTCTTTTGGTATGACTATTTTGATCATAGTGACTGTATTTGTGTGCAGATTTATCAACCCAATTCTTCTAATATTATACCTCGTTTTATCCTACTGATATTTGCCAGATTGGTTTTGTGCCACCATTGTAAGTTTCAAAGTGTTATATTTCTCCATTCATCATTTACATCAAATGGACTCACAGCAGATTAACGCATAACATTCTTCCAAGTCAGGAACTAGTTTCTTTCTCATAATTTCACCACAGATTTGTTCAAAGTCATCATCTTTACCAGCCAGAAGGACTCTGATACCAAGGTTTAGCTCAAATATCAAGAAGAGTTTTGTATTTTCTTATTTCTAAATGAAGATTACATGTAAATATTGTTGAAGAATTTGGTTCCAATTCTGCTACAAATTAGTGATAAGTTTTTTATTAATGTTAGTCATTTAAATTCTAGCATTTAGTGATGTGTTTTGATTGTTCTTTTCTACTTCTAGTTTAAATCTTATCTATGATAAGATTAGTTTAAGAGTTTGTGTTTGATTAGGGTTCTTATAATGCCTTTGATTTCCTCTACAAATACAATTAGAGGGATGACAATAAAAAAAATTAGATATTGGGTTTTTACTCATTGATCTCTTTGTTCTTTGTTCTCAACTAAGCGCTGAAATATTTCAATTAATTCTTAGCTAGGGGCTAGAATTTTTCAATTGAATTAGTGGGCACCTCTACATTCCAACAATTGGTATCAGAGTTTTTTTCAATTTTCCAACAAATATATAGTAAAGGACCAACAACTCTGATCCTACAATTAAGTTATTCTACCTATAATATTGCTCCTATAATTCCGACAGAAAGATAATATATAGTTTTGTTCCTATAATCAATCTATCCTACCGTATATATTAATACCAAGGAAGGTAGGTCAAGAAGCACCACTAGAGGAAAGAATCAAGCACAGAAGGTGAGAATCATAATATTTCAACATTATGGTGGAAGGATTGTAGATAGGGCTATGCATTTTGTGTTGAAGATCATGGATATCAAGGCTGCAACAGATTGAAGATTAGAGCATGGAGTCCTATTTGATTTCTAGTATTAATGTTTAGATTAATATTGAATTAGCTGTAGGGAATTTTATCTATTTCAGATCATGTTGATCATGCTTTCTAGCTTAGGTGCAATTTAAATTCTAGGACTTATCTAGTACAAGAAGAAGTTGTAATCAACTAGAACTCTTGTAATCATTTATTTTTGCTATAAATAAAGAAAAGGGATGGCAGTAACCTTACCTCGATTCTGCTCCTTGAAATTAAAATTCTGTTCTTGACTGTTCTTCAATTTCTGGGCAAGTGTTCTTCGTGTTCTTCATTTCTAGGCAATTCCAGAAATTGATTTGAATAGTGTCAGTTTTTGGTCAATAAGTCAGTTTTGTTGACTTTCGTTGACTTTTTGTTTTTTGATTTCTACAATTGGTATCAGAGCAGATTGTTCTTTGTGGGGATTGTGTGAAACACGAGTGATTTATTTGTGAGGTCAAATAAAAATCAAAGCTTGACAGCTTTGAAGGGTTCTTAAAAACAGAATTTCTGGGTTCTTTTTCGTGCACTTTTTGTGTGCTGTGTGCAATGGATTCTGGTGCAAATTTTCCAGCCAAAACACCTACATTTACAGGAGTGAATTATGGTGTGTGGGCTGTAAAAATGGAGACATACCTGAAGGCATTTGATTTGTGGGAATATGTGGAGAAGGACAAGGTTCCAACTCCCTTAAACAACAACCCAACCGTGGCTCAAATGAAGTTTTTTAATGAAGAAAGAGCCAAGGGGTTTAAAGCTCTTACTGGCATTCATAATGCAGTAAGTGAGGAGATTTTTACAAGGATTATGACTTGTAAAACAGCCAAGGAAGCTTGGGACAAGCTAAAGGCTGAGTTCCAAGGGGATGAAAAATCAAGGAAGATGCAGGTGATGAATCTGCGAAGGCAATTTGAAGCCTTGAGAATGAGGGAGACAGACACAATTAAGGATTTTTCTTCCCAAATTTCAAAGCTTGTGAATCAAGTGAGACTTTTGGGGGAAGATTTTCCTGATTCAAGGATTGTGGAGAAGGTTTTGGTGAGCTTACCCGACAGGTTTGAACATAAGATATGTTCCCTTGAAGATTCAAAAGATTTCTCAGAAATCAGCCTTCAAGAGCTGATTAATGCTCTACAATCAGTGGAGGAGAGGCACTCTTATAGACATCAAGAGTCAAGTGGTGAAGCACTTGTGGCAAAAGTGAAAGACAAGCATCATGCCAAACCTGTTTTCAGAAACAATTTTGAAAATAGAAGAGAGAAGGGCAGCAACTGGAAGCCAAGCAATTGGCAACAATCAAACAGGAAAGGGAATACTTCAGGAGTTGAAAAGAGAGAAAATTTTCCACCTTGCAAGTATTGCCAGAAGACTAATCACCGAGACACTTGGTGCTGGCTCAGAAACATCCAGTGTAGAAGATGCAAAGAATTCGGCCACATGCAAAAATTTTGCAAGAAAACTGAAGTTGCAAGAATTGCACAGACTGAAGAAGATGATGAGGAGAAAGAAGAGCAATTATTCATGGTAATTGCAGAACCTACATGCAACATAACTGAGGTAAAATCTTCACTTTGGCTCATTGATTCAGGTTGCACAAATCACATGACAGCAGACCTTGAATTGTTCAAAGAATTGGACAGAAATTTTTTGTCCAAAGTAAGAATTGCTAATGGAGATTATGTGCAAGTTGAAGGAAGAGGTGCAATTGCAGTAGACACCATGGCAGGTACGAAAATTCTAAGGAATGTTATGTATGTACCTCAATTGAAGCAAAATCTTGTGAGTGTGGGACAATTGTTAGAAACTGGATATGCATTGTCATTTAAGAATGGAATATGCAAAATTAAAGATGATAAAGGGGTGCTGTTATTGTCCACTAGAATGGTGAATAGAAGCTTTAATGTTGATTGGAGTTCAACATATTTGAAAGCTAATGCATGTAGAGAGGATGAGTCAATACTTTGGCACAAAAGGCTTGGGCATTTTAATTATACAGCCTTAAGGAAGATGTCTAACTTAGAGATGGCACATGGTTTGCCAAATATACTGAATGAGGATGTGTTTTGTGAAGCTTGTCAGCTAGGGAAACAAACTAAAATTGCTTTTCCTAATAACACACTTAGATCCACATCTAAGTTGCAGCTTGTGCACACTGATTTGTGTGGCCCTATGTCTAATGAATCCTTGAGTGGATCAAGGTATTTTCTCTTGTTCATTGATGACTATAGCAGGTTTTGTTGGAGTTATTTTTTGAAGGCAAAAGCTGATGTGTTTCTTGAGTTTCTGAAGTTCAAAGCTGCTGTTGAACTTGAAACTGGCTGCAAAATCAAAATTCTGAGGTCTGACAATGGGGGTGAGTATACCTCTCGGAAATTTGATGAATTTTTGGTGAAAGAAGGTATCAAACATCAGCTAACTATACCCTATACACCACAGCAAAATGGGGTAAGTGAAAGAAAAAATAGAACACTTATGGAGATGGCAAGGTGTTTGTTGTTTGAGAAAAAAATGCCTCTAAAATTCTGGGCAGAGGCTGTCAACACTTCAACATATATTTTGAATCGCATGGTTTCAAGAGTTTTAGGAGATAAAACTCCATATGAATTGTGGTATGATACTAAACCAAGTATTGATCATTTAAGGGTATTTGGTAGTATTAGTTATGTGTTGAAACCTGAAATTAACCGAAAAAAACTGGATGAAAAGGCTGATGTGGGAGTTTTTATAGGTTACAGTTCAAAATCCAAGGCTTATAAGGTTTATGTTGTAAGTACTGATAAAGTTGTTGTTGCTAGAAATGTGAAGATGATTGAAAATGCTTCATGGAATTGGGAGAACACAGCTGCAACTTATCCTAAACAGGTTCAATTTTATGAGCAAGAAAAAGATGAGGATAGTGATGACCAACCTGCAAGGGGCACGAGATCATTGGCTGAGATATATAGCAGATGCAATGTGGCTGATGCTGAACCGGTTGAAGTTGAAGAAGCCTTGAAATCTCAAGTCTGGATGGCTGCAATGAAGGAGGAGCTTGCAATGATTGAAAAAAACCAGACCTGGGAGCTTGTTGACAGACCTGCAAACAAGAAAATAATTGGGGTAAGATGGATTTTTAAGACAAAATTGAATGCTGATGGGAAGATAAACAAACATAAAGCAAGATTGGTGGTTAAGGGTTATGCTCAAGAGGCAGGGGTGGATTATACTGATACATTTGCCCCGGTTTCTAGACATGACACAATGAAGCTCTTGCTTTCTCTTGCGGCACAAAATGGCTGGTATGTTTATCAATTAGATGTTAAATCTGCATTTCTTAATGGTGTTTTGAATGAAGAAATTTATGTTGATCAACCAGTTGGGTTTGAGAATGATAATTCAAACCAAGTGTATTTTTTGAAGAAAGCTTTATATGGGCTCAAACAAGCTCCTAGAGCTTGGTATAGTAGGCTTGATGAACACTTGTTGAACTTAGGATTTGAAAGAAGTGCAAATGAGGTAACCTTGTATGTTAAGCATGTTGATAAACATGTATTGATGGTGTCAGTATATGTGGATGATTTGCTGATTACAGGTGACAAGAAGCAGCTGATAGAAGAGTTCAAATTGAACATGAAAGAGCAATTTGAGATGAATGAGCTCGGCTTGTTGTCTTATTTTTTGGGAATGGAGGTAATGCAATCAGAACAAGGATGTTTTATTTGCCAAAAATCCTTTGTTCAGAAGATCTTGGATAGTTTTGCAATGACAAATTGCAAATCAGTTCCTACTCCTATGATACTAGGACTGAAATTGGTGAAAGATGATGGAACTCAAAAATGTGATGGGAAGACTTATAGAAGCTTGATTGGGAGCTTATTATATTTAACCATTACAAGGCCTGACATTGTATTTGCTGTTAATTATCTTTCTAGGTTTATGCAGGACCCAAATCAAACACACTTCATGGCAGCCAAACGTGTGCTAAGGTATTTGCAAGGGACTAAGTCTCTCGGCTTGAATTTTGTGAAGTCCAAACCTGTCAGCCTTGTTGGCTATACTGACAGTGATTGGGGAGGTAGTGAGTGCATGATGAGCACCTCAGGATATTGTTTTGTCCTAGGTTCAAATGTTTTCAGCTGGCTTTCAAAGAAACAATCAATTGTTGCTCATTCTACAGCTGAGGCAGAATATGTGGCAGCTTATGTGGCAGCAAAACAGTTGGTTTGGCTGAGAAAAATGCTTAAGGATCTTGATTGTGTTCAAGTTAATCCTACTGTCTTGCTATGTGACAACATGTCAGCCATAGCAATTTCGAAAAATTCAGTCTTTCACAACAAAACCAAGCACATGAAGATCAAGTATCATGCATTGAGGCAATTTCAACAAGAAGGGGAGTTAGAGATGGAATACTGCTCATCTAAGGAACAATTGGCTGATTTCTTTACCAAACCATTAGCCAAAGACAGGTTTGAAGAATTAAGGATGAAGATAGGAATGTGCAGCCTTGTATCCAAGGAGGAGTGTTGAAGATCATGGATATCAAGGCTGCAACAGATTGAAGATTAGAGCATGGAGTCCTATTTGATTTCTAGTATTAATGTTTAGATTAATATTGAATTAGCTGTAGGGAATTTTATCTATTTCAGATCATGTTGATCATGCTTTCTAGCTTAGGTGCAATTTAAATTCTAGGACTTATCTAGTACAAGAAGAAGTTGTAATCAACTAGAACTCTTGTAATCATTTATTTTTGCTATAAATAAAGAAAAGGGATGGCAGTAACCTTACCTCGATTCTGCTCCTTGAAATTAAAATTCTGTTCTTGACTGTTCTTCAATTTCTGGGCAAGTGTTCTTCGTGTTCTTCATTTCTAGGCAATTCCAGAAATTGATTTGAATAGTGTCAGTTTTTGGTCAATAAGTCAGTTTTGTTGACTTTCGTTGACTTTTTGTTTTTTTGATTTCTACATTTTGGGCTCATTACTATGGAGCCTAGAACATTTTTATTCCTCAGTATATCTACTCCAGCTTGATCCTCTTCATTCGCACAGGTATCTACTAATATGTATGATCTCTCTATTTTGCTGCATTCATGGATTTCTTACAAAACTGCGATGTATACGCATTTACTATATAATCCGAAAGTGGATATTGTTGAGATACTTAATGCGCTAGAATTATCATGAATTTTAATTTTTATGGAAAATAATAATGGATGTGCATTCTGGGTTGCAGGGGAAGCCAGGGTTGGATTGATCTACAGAGACGAGTTGGCAGAAAGAAGATTGAAGTTTGGGGATATCTACCGAATTCCTGCTGGCTCAGATTTCTACTTGATGAACACAGAGGAGGGGCAGAGACTTCACATTATTGCAGCATTAATCCATCCGAGAGTCTGGGATTGGGTGTTTTCCAGGTACATCATCTCTAAAACTACTAGAGGAATTATATTCTCTCCCTGCATCTTGAGAGCAGCACAGTTTTGTTCGTGGAGGCTGCGAGTCCAACATGGAAGTTCTAAAGATTATTTATGGCTTAAATATGATTTTGGAGAAGTCGCTGTACTGCTTGTTTCTTATTATTTTTAGATTTTGGGATTAATATTTGTTTATAATCATCATCTTCCATGTGCAGTCCTTCGTCATCCGTTCTTGCTGGTTTTGAACTAGAAACCCTTTCAACTGCCTATTCAAATAATTAAAGTATATTATGAAGAGTATTAATAAAAGTAACACTATCCTAGTTCATATAATTTACTTTTTGAATATTTAACGGTAACTAAAATTTCAAGCGGGAAGAAGATATTCAAGTCAAATTTAATTGTTCACGAAGGGCTTGAGAAAATATTTATGGGAAAAGAAGCCAACAAATAACAAATATAATCACTTCATTACAGACATGAACGAATGGAGTGATAAAACTGAAACAAAGAAAAATAAAAGGTATACATGCATCAAATCATGAGAAGGAAAAGTCTCTTTCTATAAACACTGCGAAGCATCACATTCACGTTGCTTGTTCTAGCTCTGGAGAAAGGTGTTTCCACTGGGATAGAATGGATGAATACGTGAAACCAAGAAATCATTTCAGTGCTTCTTGCAGGAATTATTCTCTTCATAAATATATATCTGCAATTCAAAACAGGTCTTCAAAATTAGATGACACGAAAGGATGTCAACAAGAGAATAGAAGAAAAATAAAATTCTTAGTAAATTAAGGTCCCAGTCTAAACTTACATGCATATAAAAACACAGTTTAATTTGTCTAGTAATACGGAGGAGGGGGTGGTGAGGCAGAAGGTGGTGGTGGAGACATGTAGTAGTAAGGAGTTGGAGGTGGTGGTGATGGTGGAGGAGGAGACTTATAGATGTAAGGAGGAGGGGGTGATGAAGATGGTGGTGGTGGAGATTTATAGATGTAAGGAGGAGGTGGTGAAGGTGATGGTGGTGGTGGAGATTTATATACATAGGGAGGAGGAGGTGACGGTGATGGAGGTGGTGGAGACTTGTAGACATAGGGAGGTGGTGGAGAGGGTGATGGAGGTGGGGGGGACTTGTAGATGTATGGTGGGGGAGGTGGTGGGGATGGAGGTGGTGGGGATTTGTAATCATATGGTGGAGGTGGGGAGGGTGGTGGTGGTGGTGGTGACTCGTAGACATATGGTGGTGGAGGTGAAGGTGATGGAGGTGGTGGGGACTTGTAAACATATGGTGGAGGTGGGGAAGGTGATGGAGGTGGTGGGGAATTGTAGACATAGGGAGGGGGTGGTGAAGGAGAAGGTGGAGGAGGAGACTTATAAATGTATGGTGGAGGTGGTGAGGGAGATGGTGGAGGTGGAGATTTGTAAACATAAGGTGGAGGTGGAGGTGGTGATGGGGGAGGTGGGGACTTGTAAACATATGGTGGAGGTGGGGAAGGTGATGGTGGAGGTGGGGACTTATAGACGTATGGTGGTGGTGGAGATGGTGATGGAGGTGGTGGGGAGTTGTAGACATAGGGAGGGGGTGGTGAAGGAGAAGGTGGAGGAGGAGACTTATAAATGTATGGAGGAGGTGGGGAGGGAGATGGGGGAGGTGGAGATTTGTAAACATAAGGTGAAGGTGGAGGTGGTGATGGAGGTGGTGGGGACTTGTAGACATACGGAGGGGGTGGTGGAGGAGAAGGTGGAGGAGGAGAGTTATAAATGTATGGGGGAGGTGGAGATTTGTAGTCATATTCAGGAGGATAATATGTTGACACAGGTGGTGGCGGTGATGGAGATTCGTAAGGGTCGTCTTTATGAGCAGCTACATGAGCAGCTACCAAGCATAGTGCCAAGGCACACAGTAGTTGAGGCCAAATATTGGCCATGTCTGGAGAAATTGGCTACTCTTCAATTCCCACAACTATGGTTTCTTTGCCTATTAGATTCAATAGTAATTTGGAGATGGGAATGAATGCAAAGTTACCAGTTTTTATAGCAGTGGCCTCAACTACTACACCATTTTTTTTATTATTGTTTGATGTTTTCAACTTCTAACAAGCCAAAAGTTAATCCCATGTTGTAGCATTTTTGTCAACACCTGATTTAAAAAACATGTATAACGGGTTTAAAATTTACCTGGCAGTTGTCAGCAACTGTGAATATTGCCTGCAGAAACCTTCATAATTTTACAAGAACATATCGAAAGAAAAATTCTAGGTTGGTGAAGAAGTGATGTATGATTAGCGAGGCCTCCTTAGAAACTTCCAATTGTAGTTTAACAAGACGGAAAATTAATATATTATTGAGACCAACCTGGCTGGAGTTAATTTGACTAAAATCATAAGAACTTGTTCCACATCTTCTGTAATGTATGGTTTATGAACAATTCTATTCAATTTTACCAACTAAATTACGAGTTAGAGAAAATAAAAAAAAGGAGAAATCTGCGTCTTCCTGCAACAAAAATTGTCGGCAGATCCTCCGATCCTTACATTCCATCAGTAACGAGATCTTGTGCCAGCCATATTTAACATAGAATAATAGCATGAGTATTCTAAGTGCATGGAACCTAGCTCCTTCATGGAAGAATCATTATCTAATTATTATTGCCAAGAAATACTAATTAAAAGGTGATATTCTTTTCACGTCCAGAAATTAAATAAGGGTACATGCTTGTTTTGTTTTTATTTTGGTGTGGGATGGGTTTCCAGAGCTGATGGAAAAGGTCTTTCTTCTCAGCGGACGATGAATAAAATATAATGCATGGTTATATATATATATATATATATGCTTAAGCTGAAATAATAAAAATTTACAAGAATTTGAGGGCTATGATCCAGAGATAATAACCATGGCATTAGGTATGAATCTGTCAAAGCAGCAATGGATGTAAACTAATACCATTCCTAATTATCACTGACGACTAGATATTTCGGTGCTGCTGTGCAGAATGTCTTCTCCTTTTATAATATTCTACTCCCAATTGTGTATATATACCAAAACAAAAACGAATATGATAAGAGCCAGGTGATTTACCTCCGACTACAATCTGATTCTTACGTAGAAAAAGACCAAGTCTGAAATGATTAGGTTTGCTGTTATTTTCGATTGTTAGCTAATCTCTCAGACTGATTCCATGATAGGCAAGTTATTAGCCGGTTTGATAATGACGATACTCTCGAGATAGCAAGTCAAAGTACTGCTGAGATTTGGGTATTCTATGAATGGTAGGATATATTGAGCGCCATTTTCCGTCCCTGTAGCTTCCACTCCACCGCCATGCAAAGGGCAGTCCCAATTGACATGTCAGTGAGACCTTGCATGCATGCTTAATTACTTTCAAGAACTTCTCTTTCTTCTTCTTCTTTTTTGGGGGGTTAACTGTACTTGGACCAGAATACTTCCTAATTATAACATTATGGATTTGTTTGTAATATGGTTTTGTCTATATAGTAGTTAACATGTTAGGTAAAGAAATGGAAATAACCTTAGCTGGAGTGGACGGAATGTGAAAGGGTCATTATAGGTTTAAAACAAAATATTATTTTTATATATAAAAAATAGTTTGAAAAACACAAACATACAATACAAGTCATTTTGTTTTGGCATGACTGAGGACTAATTCTTCTGAAGGATTAAAAAATTGGGAGAAGGGATAAATTAACCTGCAATGACCATGTCCTTGCAATTACCAAATTTCCATTTTCGTTTTCATGATATTTTTTCTAGCGATGTCACTGAAGGAGTAGGCGTTGAACTATTCTAGCTCTTGACAAAAACATATTAAAAAAAAAAAAAAACTTTTTTCTTTTTTCCATAGAAAAAGAAAAACAAATACATCATTTTCCCCCTTCTTTACACGGTTGCCCTACCAAATCCTCTATTCTACGGTTCAGAATTTTATTTTAACCCAATTTCAGATGGGAACCGAGAAGTAGGTGAGCAAGAATTAATCACAGACATGATGGAGTACATCCATGAGAAATATCTTTCGTAGATATGATTTAGAATCTGATTACCATGTGAAATTTCCAAACCCTAATAATGGTCAGGCAACTTAGATGGGAAAGGAAAACTAATTTCTTTAACATGTGAAGTCCTGGTTTAACAATTGCAGTGGCGACCGGGTAAAACTGTTGTATCCCAGAAGCCGTCAAAGTCTGGTTTTTTATTATTGTTGTTGTCTATGATTAATTAATATACATCTCGGTTTCAACTTTAAGCCATGCTTGTTTATTTTATCACAACTGAAGTTAAACCTGTCAGCATCGAGTTTTTTCATCAAGCTTGGTGGAAGTCTGAAGAATGGAGGGTCGGCAACGGCGTTAGATGGCATCACATTTGGATGACCCTTCTAGTTACCAAAGAAACCAAAACGGGGAAGTAGGTTTGAAAGCATCGTTAAAATATATCTTCGACATGACCTTTACATTAACGAGAAACTTGGCCTATTGAGTTAATGAAACAACAAGAAGATCTGGTGTAGTAACCATAATATCAGAGGCCTGACGCGGGGGCAGCCAGCGCGGAGCGTCGGCGGTCGATCGGCGGATGTGCCAGCGCTGGCTTGTCCATTAATAAAAAGGGTTGACATGCTTTCCATGTTACTTCACAAACAAGTTCAGTAAATCGATTGAAGTTTAAAAGTGATATCTGAAGCATCCAGTGTCAAGGAAAAGCAGGTGATGAAAAGTATACCTGAGGAAGTGAAGGAGCTAGAATTCCCTGTTACACAGCTCGCAAAAGACAATAAATGTTCAGTCAATCGATTGAAGTTTAGACCAGTTCCCAGGTATGATCGGCAGGTATATAACAAGGTAGCACTTTTTCTTAACTGGCTCGAATGATATATTTGAGTGATTAGAGAAGTTAAAGCTTAAATAGTTCTATATTATTCTAACAAGAGATTAAAGAGATTCACAAATGGGGCTTATGCCCATCACATTTCCAATCCCCAACACACACACACTAATTCCTGGACAGATTAACCACCTTAGGAGAAACTAAGGTGGCTAATTAACTGTCTTAAGCTTAACTACTTGGCCATGAAAAGCATTAGATTTTTTTTATTATAAAGCTAATGTAATAATTTTATTGTGCAAAAAGAAAATGACAAATATAACTCTATATAATATGCTAAGGACAATTGTGTTGAAAAAATAATCTCCCTTAAAGCCTAGTTCAATGGTTGGGATAAATTTGTAATTACAGTATTTAAATGAATAGTAATATGTGTTAGGTTAGGAAATTTATTTATTTTGTTAAATATGATTTTACCAACAGTTATCGTCAGAGGCGACTCGTTGTGTACATTTATAGGGAAAGTTAATGCCTCAAAAAGCTTGGAGATTGATATTCACTAATGCATTCTCCTCTGTGATAAAAGCAAAGATGAGGGAATCAAACTATAAGAACAAGCCAGAGTTTTCAAAATACTAGACAATAGTTATATACAAAGAACCCTATAAATTGTTGCTTACCAAGTCCATAATCAAGTTATCATACAGCGGCAACAGATCATTTCTGAGCAGATGAAATCACTTTTCTTTGTTTTCCTTCAATATTTTTTTTAAAGACAGGCTCCACATCCAACAATTATTTTGGAAGGAGACTCTGCCTGGTTCCTTCCGATAATGTGAAATTGGTTGCCGGCGTAGAGCGCTCTGACTCCGATGATTGAATAAGAATTTGCATAATAAATGTCACGAGGAACAAGAAAGCAACTGAAAATGCAATGACTTCCCATGAGGCTAGGAATAATGACAGCCATTGGAATAACCTGACAGTGGCATAGGCAAGGAAACTTGCCCAGAAAATCAAAATCTGTTCAGATAAAACATGAACAGATGAGAACCAGAAGAGAAAAAAAAATGCAGCTAACTAAAATTACATTAGTGTAGCATCTTCTTACAAATAAAGACATTTTAGGTCGCCCAATGTCTTGAAGTTTCTTATCACTGAAGATGTCCTTATCAATATATTTCTCCAACATAGCATCCTGTTTTGATAAAAAAAAAAAAAATGGAAACTTGAACATCCAGATACATCTATGACAAGGGAAGTGAAAAGTGTCAGGTCTATCTCCTTAGTGGCGTGGGAACAATTGGAGTATTGTACAAAGTTAACTTGAGCATGAAATGCAGTGGATTCAAATTTAAGGTGGTTGGTTTCAAGCTGTGAAATGGGAGTGTATGAAGTTCTCCGGCACTATTTCCTGGAACAACCTCAGTTTACAAACAAGTCTCCATTCAATAAAATGATATTCCACCATCTGTTTTCTCTTGATAGATAAGATTTATTTATTAGCATTTGGTGCTCCTTGCTTTGCATTTCAAAAAAATGATTTCAACCTAGTGTGCATTATGAAATGAGAAGTTGTTTCGGAAACCCAAATCATGCTGGGCTGATTAGTTTCGGGTGGTGTTAAATTACAAATTTAACAAGAAAAATGAAAACATCTTAGCTGATGAGCAAACTCTAAATGATAAAGCATATGGAAATATTTTTCTATACCTTTTTCTTTGATGAAAATCGCACAGTAATCTAGCATATATCGTTCAGTGGAAAACATGTTTTAATCCTCAACTCTTAGATGAGAAGATCATATAATTGCTATTAACTTCCATACCTTGGTAACAAATGCATCTTTGCACCATTGAGCAATTCCATCAGCTGTTTCTGGAAGTTCCTGCATTGAATGTCGCTCAACAAGCACCTTTATCTGTAAGATAGGGACAACAAACTAGCCCCTATCATGATCCAAGAATGGCACATAGAGGGTAACAGAGAAAGGGATAGAAATTGCCAAGAGCTATAATCTTGTAGTTGTTGTCTTGTATTCACCTCAATAATTAATATGTACATGTGTGTGCGTGCACGCGCGAGCGTGTTAGACAACTAATCCTAGCTATCCCAATAGACTTTGTATAATAGGAATGGACCTAGAATTATGTTTGATCATATTGCTTTAATAGAGGGGATCCCATGGCAAATTCATCTTTCTGTTGGATCCAGCTTGAGATGTCCAGAGTGGTTACAGGGCAGTCTGGCTAGTATTTATTCCTTCATAGCATTTAATTTAGCATGAAGACTAAACATGGGGTAAGTCATAATAAAATTCAATAAACTAATTCCTACGATCAATAGCAACACCTTCACTTGGTTTGGAGCATCTTAGGTTAGTTTGGTATTCCTAGTGGCTTTATAGATAATCCATCTTAGATGACCTGTATGTATTGTCAAATGAAGTCCGGTTCTCCATTTAGTTATGACCCTAAAGCTGCAGGTAAGTTATTGCACATCATGTTTGAAAATAAATGCTTGTACGAGCCTGGCTGGATGTTCTTATCCAGCCCAGTCTGGCTAGACATGCTAGAAATTTTGAAGCTCTGGGGGGAACCATTCTAAATACAAGACGACAGAATCCAATCATTCGAAAAGTCTGCAATTGTTTTTCAATCTAAATCATCAGTACAAATTTTGAAGAAAATATGGAGATCACTTGTTTCAATGACAAGTTGAAGAACAAGTAAATATTTCCCAGAATATTTCATGAAACTGAAAACATCAGTAATGACTGAAAAATCTGAAGGCAACTTTGGAAGTATATAATTCAGAAATTTGTTAGACCTTTTTAGTGTTGTTATATGCAAAATTCAAAGCACAAGAAACATTCTATTTGCCCAGTTTATTATATATTATGGTTTTGTTAGCCTACCACAGAAGATTGACCCCTGAATATTCTTAGGAATGTTGGTGCAGGCTGACTATTTGCAACAGCCACTGTTGCATCATAAATTGCTGGAACAAATGAACGCAAATGAGTTACTGCTGACACGAAACCCTGAAAGCAACACAACTCAATCATAAGTGGATACTTAACTGAAATCTCAAATTATACTTGGTGATATCAGTCTGCTATGCATGTCTTGACAATAATTTTCTTGAGAAATGAACAGATTGGTGACAGACCAAAGATAATAGGTTTAACTAGAAGTGGTGGTTTCTATTTTCAAAAAACAAAATCAAAGCACTTGCTAACTTTTGGATCATTTCTAGATTTCTGCAGGAAGATGCAAACAACACGTAAATACTAAATGCAAATCTACAAGCTTGGCTTGAAGGATCTACTATTATTACATGCAATCTGAAAAGTGGAAACCGCTACTTCACTTAACAAAATGCTCAACTATTGTTCACCTTGGTACGTGGAATCAAAACGTTTTTAGGAACAGGCAATCCTCTGGAAGCAGCAAACTCCTGTGCTACTTGAAGTTTAGCCTGTGTGAAGCGAGTTCCCTCCACAAAAAGAGCCAGCCAAAATGGCATCGGAAAATCTGCTAGCCGTTCAAAACCTGACTGCAATGCCAAATCCCATATGATATAAATAAGAAAACAGAGAAATTATATGAAATTCATGTGACATCCATTAAAATATCTGTACCTGCAATGTTCTTTCATCCTTGCCCCAGCTTCTTTCCAGAAACACATAATCAGAAAACCACATTGACCAGCCTATTATCTGTGTCAGTTAAGATGAATGAAAACTCAATTCAACCTAAGAAGTTGGGACACAATAGAAAGAGGAGAGCGTTTTCCTAGAGAATCGCTCATAGACTTGATCATTTCAAAACTTCTATGGGAAAAACAAATAATGCCTCAATCTTGATCATGGATGATGATTATGAGTTAATAAATAAATAATGTGTGCACATCAGTGTTTAAATTCAGGAATGGGAGAAGGAGACCCATGACTTTGAGGCCCAAGCAGAGCAGAGTCAAGACTTCTAATACTATAGTATTAATTTGAGACAAATAGTTAACTCCCCCCACCTGATGTGAGTGTGTTAGCAAGCCAAGTCAAAACATCAACGAGTTGCAAAACATATAGATGAGGGAAATCACTTTTGTTTGGCAATAAAAATATAGGCGAGGATGTATTTGGTTAAAAGAAGAAACACCATTGATAGAACAAATTATTTACAAATTGAGTATAAGTGATCCTCCAAAGTGCAAATCAAAGTAATAATGCATTCCAATCCCTATGAATGTCACCTAAAGAAACACCCTCGAAGACCTCTGAAGCATGAATCCAAATTGATGCATTAAATACTAGCCTATTTCGTAACAATTGTCTTGACGTGAAACTACTACTAAAAATCCTTGCATTCGTCTCCAAGCAAATAGACCAAAACACTACTCTGAAAATAAAATGCCATAAAATCAAGCAAAATTATGATGTTTAAGTTTCCATAAAAAGAAGTAGAAGAAGAAGAGAAACAGAAAAGAACTTAAGTGGGGATTAACATAACTGCAGAAGTCATGACCCCTCTAAAGTTTCTAAGGTTCCGAATACTGAAATGACCAGACTTCAAAATTTGTTTCTCCTTATAAAAAAAAAATGGCTCTCCATTATTCCAATTACCAGAGAACAATCAACTTAAAACTAATATGTTTGAATTTAACAGCCATAATGGTTATCTATGCACACAAATGGCTTTAAAAACTCTAGTGTCAACTGCCCTGACTGCTAGCAAATTTCAGCAACTGAGACAGATTGTCTTAGTTATTATAGTGATATTATTACAAGGAATCATCTCATATTAAAGAGAATGAAGGATTTCTGGTTCAATTGAAAACTCACAGGCAGGACTTTCGCTTCGTTCTTCATGACAGCTAGTGCACTACCAAGGCAACCTGAGCGCTGTTAGAAGTTCATTTTCAATAAGAAAGGGTAAAAGTTAGAAAAAAGAAAAGCATCGGATGAAGCTTAAAAGATCCCAAATGTCTTACGAGAAGACTTTAAACAAGGCATAGTAAATCACTATAATCATGGTCACAAAGATATCCACACACAACGTTGTTAATTATACAGTGCTCTGACCATACTGTTCCTGAAATCTATCCGTGTATTAGGAAAATTTACGAATGAAATCATTCTTGCCCGACATTACAACAACTTCCCTTTCAAGACAAAATAAAGTTTTGAGGCACCAGATCATCTTATTTGAGAGCAAATTAGTTCAGGAGAGCAGAAAAGAAGTTACGTGGGAAATTATGAATGCTTCCACAGATAAGCCAATTTATTTCTTCATAGAAGATTTAGATTCCCGTATTTATAGACTTGATGGACATGCAAATCAAACATTCATAGCAGTAGCCAGAAGTATAAATGTTGGTGAAAAGAGACAGACTAATGATAATTATGCACATTGGTCTTCAGAAAGCAATGGACAGGAGTTCCTATTAAAAGCATACATACAACGAATACAAGTTTTATCTAATTGCTTCAAGCAGAATTCAGCACCTGAGCTAAGATCCATCCGATAAGCCAATCAAGGTCACTCTTGTGATTGCTAATGACAAGCGCATGTTCTTTACCTGGAAAGTTCTCAAATAAAAAATAATTCTGAACATGAGTTAAAAGTTAAGATTATACTATGGAAAGGAAGAAAAAAAGAGAAACCTCAGGATTACACCTAGCAATTCAAAAGTTTCATCATCCGCATACACTTCAATCTGCATTGAGAAGTTCTAACTAGTTAGACCACAAGGGGAGAAACTCATCTGGCAAGTCAGGGAAAAAACTGCAGATTCATGATTATATATAGAATCTGTAAGAAATTAATTGCAAATTTTCCAATCCATCAACAAAGTAGGTGGCAATGGAGTTCATAAGAAAAATTGAATGATAATAAAATATTAACTCCCACAAATTATTTGCAGAATAAGAAATTAAAGAAATGCAAAAAAAGAACTTTCATCCCAGAGGTTCATGCCTTCTATTCTCTAATGATTTCATGTACTTTGTGGTGTTACATCTAAATAAATTTCAAGAGCTTCAAGGTCGTTGCATGAAAAAAAATGCTGGAGCTAAAGCACTTTACATGTTGAAAATCATCTCTTTCTTTTCTTTATTATGTTTTATTTTATTTTTTTGCTTATTTATTGAGTGTGTAAGTGGTGGGGGTGAAGGTTCTAATGGGGATACTCAAGTCATTGACACGAGTTCCTGACTCTAGAAATTAAGGAGGTTTTCCTAGAACTTATTGTATGAATGATTTACAAATAACTGACAGATAAGATGAGAATCAAAAGCTTAACACCATAACAAGCAATTTAAAGAAGAATTTAAGCACCTTCAAATTTGCCCACCAATCAACAAGCACTATGAGCTCCAACCAAAGCAACTCTGCAACTATTTTGTTGATCTTTCTGTGCAGACTCCTGGACACGGGACGAACAAGGATGAAAAGAACTGCCTGCAAAGTGCAAGATATGAGTAAGAGCAGGAAATAAATTATGAAGATATCATTCAAGAGGAAATAACTAGAGACATATATTATGAAATGGAAAAAACCCATTGAACCTTGTTAAATAGACAGGGTCATTAGAAAGATACCATTAGGCCAAACAAAATAAGTCACCTAAACAAGATATTCACTCAATTCATTCTGAAAGATCTTATTTTGTTTTTGCTGATGTAGGCAGTACAGATAAATCACATCATTTGTTTAATTAATTATTTTCTCAACTTTGTCGCTTGCACCCCAGGTTACTGCAGTTTTTGATTGTTCTAGAGTTGCTTTCTAATGAAAAATCCCAGATCAGAGATCAGATGTTTCATTGCCAATGAATTCATTCGACTCTTCTTAATAAAATTCTGAAACCAAAATTGTTGACTGCAATAATGGGTAGAATAATCAGATCCAATCAAACACGGAAGAAAGGCATTTTCCTTGGATGAACTAGATTGAGATATTGAACAATCAAAAACAAGAGAATTACAGGTGCTCGACCCAGAGTCATCAAAGATCACAGCTTTATATCTCTAATTGATTATGCATCATTCCCAGAAGACACATTCAACTTGCAAAGGCATATATTACCGTTTGCCTCAATTGGGGTGATACACATTATATAGATCCGAACTTCTCCAGTATTGACAAATTCCCAAGTAGCGCAAACTTGATAGATCCCAGAAAAGAAACATCCAAATAAAAACAAGTCGCATAAACGACAAAGAAATCATGAAAGTAAAGGGTGATTAATAATGAATGACCTGAATGAGATTAATAATGAGACCAGAGAGTATGAAAATGATCCCAACAGGGACAATAACGAGTACGGCTGGCCACGCCATTAATATTCATCACCAAACCTGCAATATGCAATGCCAAAGCAGAGAAAAAAAGAAGGGATGGTGAGATAAAACAAGAAAAACAAAATATGCGGTTTGTGTTTGAAGAAGATACCGATTTCAACGCTGTTGCATGAAATGGGATGAGAGGGAGACTTCCTAGTATTCTTTCTTCGCTGTTGCCAGCATTTTTATATTTTAGCTCTCGCGAGGTTACGGGTTATTTGCGCACGCGCTGTACTGAATTTTTTTTATATAGAAAACTAATTAATTTTGGACCTATTATAATTGGTTATTTTTCATAAAATCTATTAGAAATGGATTTTTTTCATCTAAAAATAATTAAATATTACTATTGTTAAAAATGTTTTGATAATTTTTTAATCGATAGATTATATAATTGGAATCGATAAAAAATTTTGAACATGAGTCATGTGCTTCGTGTAATATACTGATTGATTATTGTGTATGTTTTATTTGTTTGATGAATTATTTCATTAGCAAATAGTAAAATTATAATCGGTGAATTTTAGCACAAATAAGTGATTTGTTTTACGCAGCAAACAATTTGATTGATGGTTGTTTTTCAACTACTTGGATAATAATTTAATTGGTATATAACAAAATCGTATTTGATCAAATTGACTAACGATGAGCTATTTGTTAGATGCAACATACTAATTGTTTGTTGGGCATGTTTTAACTATTTGACGAATAATTTATTTGACATATAGCAAAAATACAACTACTAAAATTTATTAAAGATTAGTTTTTCATATTTTTCTTCATATTATTATATGAAAAGTATTTTAAAATACTGAGATTAAATTAATGTGAGATTTATTAAGAAAAGTTAGCTCATTTTTTAAATATATTTTAAGAAGTTAATATAAAAAAAAATCACAATATATAATTAGTCTCACCTATTTTTCAAGGAAAAAGTCCTGAAAATAATTATTATCATTATTTTAAATGTCTTATCTATAGTAAAATAAATACATATAAAAACTATATCATCTTAAATTTTTTAAGTTGATTATTTAGCTCAAATGTATAGCATTATAAAAAATATATATAGGACAATTAATAATTTTGTTACATGTGAAAACATTTGGTGCTGGCTGCGGCGAAACGCATTGCAATTGTTTTTTATTGTAAATAATTTGGCATAGTTTTTCTACCTGTCTTGTTTACGTGTGGCTTCGTATATTATTTTTACGTGATAAGAGATCTGAAATATTATACATAAAAAAAATCCCCATAAGTTAATTTTTAACAAAAATAACATCAACGAATAAATTATTTAGATTATTATTTTTATTATTACTATTATGATTGTTAAATTGTCACAATTATTGTAATTATTATCATAATAATCATCACGACAATCAACACCATTATTTTTATTAATAGAATCAAAATTATAATTAGTATTATTATCATCATTATTAAATTTTTGTCATAACTGATATTTTTATATTATTTTATGAGTTATTATTATTCTTATCATCAAAATCATAATTATTAACACAGTTAGCATAATAATTGTTATAATAAATAACAATTGCTATCATTATTATGATTAATAATGTCACTATTATTATGATGATTATAATAAATAATATTATCTTTACTGTTAATGAAAAAAATATCAAAATATTTTGAGGAATATAAAAAAATACAAAATTCTAACAAAAGAGTAAGCAAGAATTTTTTTTTAACTATTATTATTACTGCATAAATAATTGAAAGAACTAAATTACATCAAAGAATAAAAAAAACAAAATGACAAAAGAGCAAACAGAAAAAGTGAAAGAAATCATAAAAAAAAATTATTAGCTTAATATTTTTTTAACTTGAACAAACAAAACATATAAATTAAAAACTAACAAAAAGAACAAAGGGAAAAAATATATCAAAATTCAATTATTATAGCTTTTATTGTAACAATTATTGTAAATAATTAATATTTTAATCTCTACTAACAATATTATCGTTGTCACTATCATTATCGTTATAAAAAAAATTTAATTATGTTTTTTATTTTTCCAGATTTATTCTTCATATTATTATATTTGAAGTATTTCATAACACTAAGATTAATTTAATTTGAGTTTTAAAAAAAATCTTAGTTCATTTTTTATATATTTATTTTAAGGTGCTAATATAAAAAACTTAGTTCATTTATATATATATATATATATTATAAGGTGTTAATATTAAAAACATATCAAAATATATAATTATTTTTAAGAGAACAATTCTTAAAAATAATCATTATTATTATTTTAAACGTATTTTCCATAATAAAATGAATTTATAAAAACCTAATATACAATAATTATTATGATTATTATTGTAAATAATTTTGCTATAGTAAGAATCGAAAGTTTTGTATGCTGATTATTTTGCTCAGATATATAGAATTATAAGCTCGTATATTTTTTTATTGTAGATAATTTGCCCTAATTTTTCCACTCGCTTTCTCTACGAGTGATTTTGTATATTTTTTGTTTATATGACATTAGATATGAAATATCATACATAAAAAAACCATAAAAGTCAACATTTAAGAAAAATAACATCAGCTAATTAATTATTTCGATTATTATTCTCATTGTTATTATCATGATTGTTAAATTGTCACAATTATTATAGTTGTCATTATAAATATTATTATAAATAATAAATATTCAAATTATTATTGTTAGAAAAAGAAATTAAATTATTTTTTATTTTATAAGATTTATTCCTCATATTATTATATTAAAAATATTTCAGAACGCTGCTATCAATTATTATTATTTTGCAAAAAAGCCTAGATCATTTATATATATATATATATATATATTAAAGCGTTAATATTAAATAAACATCAAAATATATAATTAGTTTCACATATTTATAAGGAAAAAAAACTTACAAATAATCATTATCATTATTTTAAATGCATTATCTATAATAATTAGAAATTTTAACACCTAAAAATATTAACAAAAAAGCAATTAAAAAACAAAATAAATGACAAAACAAAAATAAATATTAGTACAATTAAAAAAATTATTTGACTTGAAGAATAAATTAAAAAAAAAAGAGAAAAAAAATAAATATCAATTTCCAAATAATCACGAACACAAATTAAAATTTCAGCATTAAATAAAAAAAAACAATCTTAATAACAAAGGAATGATAAAAAAAAAAAAACTAAGAGCATGTACATAAAACATGGACAAAAATAGGAACCATTTAAAAAATACATATTAAAAAATAAAAGAATTAAAATAAAATCAAATATTAAAAGAATAAGGGCCGAAATGAAAAACATATATACAATAAATTTAATTTAAAGGACAAAATTAAAACAAATCTAAATTTTGATACCGAAAAAATTAAAGTATTTAAAACAAAACCGGAAATTAAAAGTCCAAGGACCGAAATGAAACTAAAATATATAATCAATTTGAATTGAAGGATAAAATTGAAACAAATCAAAACTTTGATACTAAAAATATTAAGGATTTCAACCCAATCCGGAAATTAAAACCGAAAGGAAACTACAATATATATTCAATTTCAATTGAAGGACAAAATTGAAACAAATCAAAACTTCTATAACAGAAATAAGGACCATACAAAATAATCGAAAGATCAGGGACTACAATGAAAACCCAATAAACAACGGGGTCTGACGTATACTTTCAGAAACAGGAGAGAGAAAAGGGGGGAAAATTCAACTGACCACAGTTACATCTCCGGCCACCTTTGAACGCCGCACCAGGAGGAAGATAACATAGAGGAGAATCATTCTAGATGTCGGTTGAGTATTTTTACACGTCGGAAAATGCCACACGCACAGTTTGAAAATTGGCGTGAGCGCGGAAATTGACGGCGAGTCCGACGACGCGCACACAGTAACTCTGCAGCAAATATAATTAAAAAATGATAAATTACCATCACACCCCCACAACCAACGCTTGGATTTTACCTTATATGGCGGTATATACATATATGGTCATTTTAAAAATTTTGTGCAATTACCCTACTGACCCCGACGTGTACTATGCAATTTTGTCTTATATGGGGGTATATTTGTATTTAGCTATTTTTAAAAATGTGCAATAAACGTAATACTCCCGGTGGTAACTGTGTATTTTTATCTCATATATAAGTTATGGTTATTTTAATGTGCATAGAAATAAAAAAATCAAAAATACCCCAAAATCCAATGTTAAAGTTACTATGCACTAAGAGGTAAAATAATAATTTTACTATTATAATGCATAATAATCCGAGTCTAGATGAACAATGATTTTTACTATATATTCCTATTTAAAACCCCAATCTCCACTGGCTTTTTCTATAATATACATAAATGATTTTAATATACTAATAAAGATAGTTTATATATATATATATATATATATATATATTTGTAAAAAAGAAGTTACTTTAGCTTCGGCGACATCATCCCACTTAAGGTCTCCTCCCTTGTAGACAGATAGATAGAGACGTGATGTAATAGTAATACTGGTCAGTAGGGTATGGCCCATAGAATTCCAAAAGAAGTAAAGAGGTAGACATGATTTGTCAAATCTCCTCGCTAGATTTGCTCATCATTTTTTGTTTTACTTGCATCTAAAAGAGGAGTAAATGAAGAGCCGTTCCTACTCTCACTGTATATTGTATATTGCAACAGAGAAAGAACGATTTGATTTAACTTATAACATAGTTTTTTGTTTTACTTGCATTCAATGAAGAGTCGTCGTTCTTTCTCTATTCTCATAGTACATTGTAAAATAATATTAATTGTATAAGTTTTTTATTATAATATAAATTTAGAAAAAATAATAAATTTATGCTGAATTCATGTGAAGTCCAAGTTTCCTATAAAATATATGAATTTTAAATCGATATAAATTTATTTGTTTAATAAATTTCAACGAAATCATCAGAATAAAATTATCATTATCATTAAAAAAACAAAAAGATTCGGGTACCTGAATTATCGAATGCATTGTATTGGGATTAGTTCATTTTATAATCCAATTTAAATTAAACACAACAAACAAAATATAAACTGTGAAAACACCTGCAGTAATCAAATAAAAAATAAGTAGTTAATTTTTTTATCTACAAAAAGAAAAAAACATCATTGAAAACTCATCCCTACGTTATCATCATTAATTATTATCAATATTATTTTCCAAACAATTAAAATCATTAAATTGCACTAAAATATAATAAAAAAATATTTTTACAAAAAAATAATAACAAAATTTATCATTATTATTGCACAAATAATGAAATTATAAAATCATCTGACCCGAAGAACATATAAAAATAACATAAAACACAAAAAAAAACAAAGAAAAGAAAGAAGAAATATTAATTTTAAAATGATCATCATTAAAAATTAAAATTTCAGGATTGAACCTAATAAAAAAAAACAAAAAAAAAAAAACAAAAATTCAAAAAAAAACTAAAAGCATAGATGCATAAATATGGGTAAAAAATAAACACGATCCAAGAAGGATCGAAAAAACAAAACAAAAATAATAAATAAATAAATTCCAAAAATAAGGACTGAAATAAAAAATAAAATATATAATTAATTCCAATTGAAGAATAAAATTGAAACAAATAAAAACATTGGGACCGAAACAAAAAAAAAAGCAGTGTACTTTTGTTGAAAAATTAAAAGAATAAGGATTGAAATGAAAAGTAGCATCTATGATTAATTTCAATAGAGGACGAAATTAAAATAAATTAAAACATGCATACCAAAAGAAAATTAAAGGAACCAAAAACAAATCAAAAATCAAAAGAATAATGACGAATTGAAAACCAACACATATAATGAGTTTTAATTGAAGGACACAATTGAACAAAATCAAAATTTCAATTGAAAATCAAAAGATTAAGGACTAAACTAAAACAATCACAAACATAAAACTCGTTCACCGGCAATTCACCAACAACCTTTAACCGACATGCGCCACACCGGGAGGTAGAAGACATGGCGTCTCACAGGGTGACACGACAGACGGGTAGTTCCGCTGCCCAACGACTCCGCATGCATCGCCTGAATGGCGCGTGCACATGAAACACTACTAGTGTGTCTGTACTACGCGCCTACAGTGTTTCAGAAAAAAACATAAAAAATTATAAATTACCTATACACCCCTGTACCAGAGATAATCACGAAAAACCATGGGTGAAAGTACCACAATACCCCCGGATCCAAGGCTTCTTTTTTGTCTTTTTAAGAGTTATTTTCATAGTTTTATTTTGCACGAATATGTGAAAAACCAAAATCAATCTCACAGTTAGGCGTCTTTTTGACAGCACCAGAGGTAAAATAGTAGTTATACTGTGCAAAGAAATTGAAAATACCATCTATGTTTCCTAGAAAAATATCTAAAATGACCTCAATCCTGAGGGTTAAATTTTTCAGTCTTGTGATAAAATGATAATTTTACTATCGCAATCCACATTAATTTGTGTCAATATGAACAATGAAAAATTCTACAATAAAAACGTCACACCGTTTATTTGATCATTCGTACAAATAGCCAGATTTGTGAACGCGATACAGAGAAAATTTGCAGCATCAAACATAGGAGTCTTGTACTTGGATACAATCCACATTACAATAATTAATATGATCGGCAAAGGTTCATTGACTCAATTCCGGAGTCATTATTACTTATTTAGGCTGGCTAATGCGGATACTTTTTGTGCAGATTCATCCAGGGAGATTCAATATTCAGGCGAAAGAGCCGCTACATGCCACCGGAGTTCTGTCTACGCCTCTTTAAGCCAAGAATGACCAGGAGCATTCCAAGATAGTCAAAATTGTACGTCGCTTCTAAAAGCAACAGCTTGTAATCATTCCATGGAGGAAATCTGTACCAAAAATCGGTCAAGAAGCTTCTTCTTGTCACTCCCTTGTAGTGGCTAAACGTGTCGAATGAGAATTTTCCATGATACTTGCCAACCCCACTTTCTCCAATCCCTCCAAATGGTAAGGAATCAGCTGCATACTGCATTTGCAATTCAGAGTTAAAAACATAAAAGGAACGGGAAATTTTCTTTAAGAGAGAATTAAAAAAATGGATGAAATATTAGTCTTGTACTGGATGAATCGATCGAAGTACCTGAATCACTGCATCGTTGAATACCAAGCTTCCTGACGATGTTTCAGATAACATTCTTCTCTTGAGTTTTTCATTTTTGATGAAGGCATAAATTGCAAGTGGCTTAGGCTTTGAGTTGATAAAAGCAATGCTGTCCTCAACATTGTCCAGCTGCAGAAGCAGAACTAAATCAATTAATCTTTGTAAACTAAGATTTGGATATTTCACAGACATTAATTATGAAAATAATTGACTGTTAATATTCTAGTTTTCTTGATTATTGTTGGATGAATTTTTTGAAGAATACAAGTATAAAGATGAAAAGAGATGATTGGAATGTAGCTCACTGTGATTATGGGAAGCAAGGGACCAAATATCTCTTCTGTCATTATCGCTGCATCAAGTGGAGGATCTACCAGGATTGTTGGCTCAACGAACCTGCATGAAGGTTACCACGAACATGTTATTAGTATCAGCAAAACTATATCATAGCATTTAAAAGATAAAAAAAAGTATATATAGTGCATCATACAGATTCTTTTCATCCAATGAACCCCCATAGACAATGGAATTTTGCACGGCTGGGTCCCTTAGTAGATTCTTCAATCTCAAGAAATGTTGTTCGTTGACAATTCTGGCAATAGTATTTGTCTCTCTTGGGTTTTCACCAAACATTTTCTTGGTCATAACCTTCATTAAGTCCACCTGAAAACAACAGTAGACACCAGTTCAAAACTGATCTCTTGTAGGGAAGACAGTACTAGAAAAGGTTGAGTGATCAGTTCAGAAACCTATATATTTCCCTACAACTCACCAAGGTGGGAGCAAATCTTTTCTCCACCAGGATATAATCAATTGCTATGCATGCTTGACCAGCACAGGCTCCGAATTTCGACACTAAAATTCTGTTCACAGTCACCTTGCAATCAACAGAGATTGTATTTTAGCAGTAGTGCAAGTTCCTACTACATCACATATTAACCGTGTTCATCATAACATGATTCATTGACATATTTTTTTTACCAAAACCAACCTGTTTATCCCATGAAGATGATAAAGAATCCACGACAGCAGGGCTTTTACCTCCCAATTCAAGAACAGTAGGTGTAAGATGATTTACAGCTGCTGACATAACTATTCGTCCTACCCGTGCACTTCCTAGGATAGATTTATAGGAAAAGGATGGGGAAGAAGCATGAAAATGAATGTCAGATAGTTAATATAACATAACCATGCAGGTAATATTATTCCATTTTAATAGAAACGAAAAGCAGGTCATGAGTTTTGTTAAGGAATCATCTCATCTAAAAACTTAAGCTGTTTGGTGAAGTCCTGGAATATAATTTATATTATTCTCTAACACATTTTCTCAGGTGAAAGATCTTTGGACTTGAAACTTGCACAGACTCACACTACCTTGTGCTTGATTTTTATCAAATAGAATGAGTGTGGTGAGATTCGAATTCGTGATCGCTGGGTCAACAAAACTTTGATATCATGTTAAGTAACCATCTCATCTAAAAACTTAAGCTGTTAGATGAGACCACAAAATATGATTTATATTATTCTTTGACAGTTTTCTAATGGTATACGAACAAAAATGGCATTTTATGCAGACAATCGCGTTCACTCTACATGCATGCTCATTCATATGCTTATATATGTGTGTTTGTATTATAACTTTATGTAAACCTGTAAAAAAGATTTTGTCCCATTTCTGCTGCAGGAGACGTTCACCCACAGCTGGCCCTCCTTGAATAACCTTGACAGCTTTATTGTCTAGGTAAGTAGGCAACACATTTGCTAGAAGAGAAGCACTTGCAGGAGCTAATTCCGAAGGTTTTAAAACCGCTGTGTTACCTGCAGCTATGGCTCCTATCAGTGGTTCCAAAGATAGTCCTGCATATTTTTGATACATCGATCACTGAGTATAGCAATCGTAGACAGTATTCTAGGGCATAGTAGCCCCGTCCTTTTTTTTTCTTTTTTTTTAATCTTCTTCTCAGTTACGTCGCAAATAACTTACCAAAAGGAAAGTTCCAAGATGAAATAATTAGGACAAAACCAAGAGGTTCAGGTACCAGTTCTGCAGATGATAACAGGGCAACTCTCGGCAACTTGGCCTGTCGTCAATTATAAACAAACATTGTATATAATTATTAACTCACACGGAGAAACATAAATCTTTAATGTTAACCTTTGATAGTTAATGTTAGAAAATAATATAAATCATATTCTAAGATCTATACGCTTAGCTTTTAGGTAAAATGGTTTTTTAATATGGTATCAAAGATTTGTTGACCTAGCGGTCATGAGTTCGAATCTCATCATTCTCATTCTATTTGATAAAAATCAAACACAAAGTAGTGTGGGACTGTGTGCAAGTTTCAAGCCTAAAAAGCTTTCACTTAAGAGAATATATTAGAAAAAAAATATAAATCATATTTTAGGATCTCATCTAACCGTTTAAGTTTTTAGATGAAATAATTCTTAACCGTTGAAAACATCAAATATTAATTTAAATGAAGGTCAGCCTGTAAACAGATGACACAGAACATGAAATCACTCCTTGGTGGGAAAGAAGAGGAGAGAAGAAATTATAACAATTTACAAGAAGCTTTTACAGCTGTTGCCGAGAGAGAGCAGAGATTACCTTTTTACTTGACATCCAATCTTTTAACCCGTGCAGTGCAAAATTGATGGATTTTGTCACTGTCCCTACCTGCAACAACAATCCACGTCTTATGGATTTCCAAATCACAAATTTTGATCTTCTTTTTTTCCTGAACCAAAAACGTTTCTAATTACAAGAAATATCCCCACTCGTTTACATCTGGGGACAATTATTTTTAAGAAAATGACTCCATGTATCGAATAATAAATGGTCAACTGTCATGCAAGAAGATTTTGCACCATGATTTGTTTATTTGTAGCATTACTACCTTCAAACCTACAAACCCACCTGATAAAATCTAACCAAACAAAATCTAATAACAGGAGGGCGGTCTCCGGCAGGCATTTAACAATAAAAAAGGAAACTTCTATGAAATTTCCAGTTTACTGGTAAAAACATACCTCATCTCTGTATCCCTCGACAGGATGCTTCCCCAGATCTTTCTTTAAGGCATTGAAGATGTGTTTCTCATTTTCCTTAATAAAAAAAAGTAATCCTTTCAGCTGAGACTGCCTCCAGGCTGCATCTTTGGTCTTTCCACTCCTAAAATACTGTCGCATGGCCTCTAAATCACTCTCCAGACCCTCCACTCCCTCCATATCTGCTCTAGTTGACAAGAACACTCTACTTGCTCGACCTTCGATGGTGGAATTGTGTGTGTATAATTCTATCTTCTTCAACCTAGTTCATGGCTTCCTGAAGTAAAGCTGCTAGCTTCAGCTTGCCATAAATACAATGATAATGCCCCGTTTATTAAATCTGTAGGAGCTTCAATATTGGTAGGCACATTAATTTCATGTAGACTTCTGCATATTATACGTCATTTGAGTAGCTTGGATACATTTATTAACATATACGCACACATTTATCGATGCTTGAAATAAATGTATATCCTGTATAACTGGCCTGCAATATGTACACATGGAAGAGTTCTTTTCCACGATGTACTTTTCTGATCACATGCATGCCATGACGATTGGCAGTGTACAGATAACACTACTTTATTCTTGCGGTTTTTTTTTTTTTTTTTTGTGGGTTTACATTATTTTTTTAAAAACATATAAAACAAAACTACGAGTAAAAACGTTTTTCGAGTTTCCAATAGAACCGTGTGGAAACTGGTTCAATTAAATTGATTGATTTCATGAATTTAAATGTAACCTTGATGGCTAGTAAAAATTAATTTAATGTTAAAAAAATAATTCATGATAAGACTTTCAAAAGAAAACCATTTTGAGACAGTAACATTTTGGGTCGACCCTGGTCCTCTCACATCCCAAGTCATAGACTATTGGGTTTAGTTATGGTTGTCAAAATCGCGATTTTGACACGAATCGGAAGTTGGTTTTGAACTTGGATCGTAAAATCATACTTAAAATTTACCGTACAAAAATCATAAAATCACAATTAAAATCGTGTAGGTAGAAAAATCATAAAATCATAAATAAAATATTTTCGAATACAATATAATATAATTATGGCCATAAAATTTTATTAGTTAAAGTTTATACATGATTTAAAAGAAATTAAAAATACATAACAATTATATCATTATATTAGCATTTAAAAAATACTGATTTTTATTTTATTTTAAAATAGGAGAGAGAGGGGGGAGGCTAGCTTGATTTTTTTTGTTTTTTGTTTATTTTAAAATAGGAGAGGGGGTAGGCTAGCCCCAGGCTAGCCTGGGGAGAGAGAAAGGGAGGAGAGAGAGGGGGCTAGCCTTGGGGGGTGGGCGGGATAGGTGCTAGGGTTGTAGAGTGTAGGGAGAGCGTGGGATGAATTTTGGGATTGTAAAATCGACCGATCCGGTCTGATTTTACGAGTTTGATCGATTTTGATCAAAATCGATTTTTCTACCCGAGTTGACAAAGTTTGATGAGTTGACTCGCAAAATCGTACGATTTTACGAGTCAACTCGTGATTTTAACAACAGAGGGTTTAGTACAGATTATTTATAAACTTTTTTTATTTAGTTATATAATAAAAATAAATGCTCACAATACTAAGCAACAACCTGAAATTAGACACTTGTTCGAGTAAGTGATAACCATATAGAAAACAAATAAAAATAAATTATTTTGTTTGTTTATCAACCAATCAAATATTGAAGAAAAAAATTAAAAATTAAAAACAATCAATGGCCCAAAATAAGATAAAAGCATATCATGTCGATAGGTAAATTCTTTAAACCCGTTAATTGGATAACCTTGACTATCAAGTCAAGCCTAATTGGTTATGGACTCTACTGGGATTATAATATGTTTCTTTTTTCAAAATAACTTTTTATTTAATTATATGATAACAAAAGTAGTCGATCATAAAATCAAACATCAATCCAATACCAAGATTTCTTTTTAGATTGTGATAACCTCAGAATAAAGCAAATTGAAATCACTTATAAAAAAATCCTAATTAACCCAATATCTAAATATAAAATTGAGGGGGGAAAGTTAAACCTGTCATACATGTATATCACGTTAACCAACCAAACCTATGAACAAATTCATGGACTTTATAAAATTTATTAACATGGTTTTCTCTAAAACTAGTTTTTTTTATATAAATATATGAGAAAAAAATAAATCAAATTCAATTTAAAAAAAAACAATTTGTCAAACCTGTAGATCAGGGCAACTTGGTTATCCTAGAAACCTGCAAACTAAGTTGACCTTATAAAAAGACAAAATAAAATAAACAAATTACAAAATTAATTTCTAAATCATCCTAATATTAAAAGATGAAATTAAAAAAAAAACATTGTAATCAATATGCAAGGGGTGGGTGAACAATGGTTTTCCCATATCTTTTAGTTTTTATTGCTTTTTAAAGTTGAATGACATGATTTTTTTTTCTAAAACTAATTGTTTTAACTATATAAGGGAAAAAATACCATAAAAAGGTCAAGTTTAATTTTTAATATATATATATATATATATATATAAAACAGAAGACCATATGAAATTCATAAATCAGAGCAACCTGAGTTACCCTAATAAACTTGCAAATCATGTTAACTATATAAAAATAAAAATAAACAAATTACAAAGTTAAATTCTTAATCTTCTCAATATTAAAAAAAAAATCAACAAAATAAAAATGAAAAAATATAATAAAAATTCAATAACATAAAAAAAAAAGAGAAGAAGCAGAACATAGTGAATTATTGCTATAATCCATATTGGAATAGGTGTGGGTGAATGACAGTATCTACGCACCTTTTAGTTTTTGTTAATTAGTTTATTGAGTCTTGCTACTCTAGTTCTCGAAATAAAATGTTATGAACATAAAACATAATTTTAAGGTAAAAGAAATTTATTTGGTATTACTATTAAATTTAGCCTAGCATATTAACCTTGAAATCAATTGATTCCTTGTTTAGCTTGATTTTAAAATTAAACAGTAAAGGAGTTGCCCCAACATGACCCAATCAACTTGATTGATCCAAGTACAACTCAAATGGCCACTTAATAAAATTGTTTGACTTTTAAGAAAATTCAAGATGATTGTTTTTTAATAATGAGTTGACTTGAGCTTTATGACTTAACCCGCCAAATTTATGATATGAGTGGTGGACTCTATTGGGTTAAGAACTTTGTTTTAAAGAAATTATTTTTCACTTAATTATATAATAATAAAAACAAGTGTTTGTCAAATCAAGCACAAACCAAATATAAACTATATATTAGGTTTTAGATATAGTTTGTTATTGTGATGCAACATATTTAGGGCATGTTAATTTTTTTTTAGTACATACTATAAGTAGCAAATACTAGCCTCTACCAATTAATTTTATTTTAAGGTAATTTTACTTGTTTTTATACATGTATTTTATTAATGAATTTTTTTTATTTGAAAAAAAAGAGGAAAGGAATAAGAAGTCCTCCCATTTATTTTGTTCTTATCCATATGCATATATCTAAACTATTTGTTTTATTTTTCCTTTATTGAGGAATATTTTTTATTAAGAAAATAAATATACTTTAATATATTTTGTATTATAATATATGAGGAAAGATGCAATTTTAGTTTTTGGTAAAATATTCTCAATTTGTATTGGGGATTCATTCGTATGCATGAAAACAAAATATTTTTTAATGTTTTTGAAATGAGGTTTTTTTTTTTTTTAAATAGAGAACATCAGATATTTTATATCAAGTCCATATATTACAATGGAAGTCTACATACCAATATTAAACATAATTAGTTGAAAGGCATATTGCAAAATCTTAAAATCTTTGAAATGGCCCCTGAATTTTTTTATTGATGTTTCTAAGAAAACTGAGTATTTTTAATACCGGTTAGTAATTTATAGTGTAAGTACACAACTCGATATTATGAAAAGTATTAGAAAAATATGCAAGAAAAACATGAATTTTTATTTTGTTTTTAATAAAAAAATATTATTTTAATATATTATTATAATATCAAGTATGGGTTGGGTTGGACCCAACAAATCGAGTCAACCCAGCAAGTTGGGTCTAGTTCGATGGTGGCCCAAAAAGGTGTTAGGCCAATGGCAGCCCAACCCAAAAAAAGGAAAAAATATATTGTTTACTTGCATGTGAATAGAATTGTTCACATTCACGTGAACAATGAATAGTTAATTAATTCACTCTTCACAGTACAATAGCAACACCAATGTGGAGAGGCAAAGGTGGAAGAAAGTCATTGGTGTGGAGAGGTCACTTTGTTGGTGGTTGTGGTGGCGTCGCTAACGATAATGGTTACCAAAAAATAAGGGAAAAGCTGATAGTGAAAGATGGAAATAGAAGGAAAGAAAGAGGGTCGAGGATCGTGGGTGGCTTAACTCTGTAGGGGAGGTTTTTATAATGATTGGAAAAGTGTTGATGGTGGCAATGGTGGGCGGAGTTAACGAGAAAAAGGAAGGGAGATCGTTAGGGCAAAGAAACATAGGAGGGGAGCTGTTTTTTTTATTAAAAAAATGGCTTCAAATTTCTCCTCCCTCATGCCATGGATTTCACTCTTATTTATAGATCGTTGAAGAAAAGGTAATCTCTTTTTTATTACTGTAAACTTTCAACTCTTTATTCAACCCAAAAATTCCATAAACATTGGCTCAAAATATGTAATATAAGCTGTCAATTTTAGCAACTTAAACAACTTGAGCTGTCAACTTTAAACTGTCTTTATAGTGCGTGTGGTGTTAGCTAGTTAGAACTCAATATACCACCTAATAGTCAAACATCCTAGGATTATTTTCATGCAAGTTTTGTTAAATATGGTGAAAACTAGAGACATTAAATGCACATGCAAAGTAGATACTGAACCTAACATTTTAGGGGAAATTTGGGATAGAAAATGAATAGTGATCAAACAACTAGTTGTCTGGACACTCTGCGTTGTCTGGTCCTCTTTTTTTTTGTTATAAGCTTTAAAAAAGTGTTGTTTTGGATTAGGATTTTGGAAAAAACTCAATTTAGTTTTTTATCTTATGATTGCTCTAATTTGAACCCTAATTGACCCAAAACATTTAATTTTGTGCAATTTCACCCATGCTAAATTTTCATGCCAATCCCTAATTTACACGCATTTTCTATTATGGTTCTTGGTTTTAGATTATACAATTTTGTTGAGTTTCACAATATTGCATTCTCTGATGTGTAAAATCAAAGTAGTCTCAACATTTTATTTAGTTGCAAATTGGTCCTTATATAGGCCATGTTACAACAACAATAACAGAATGGAAAACTTACTAACAAATTCCAGCTACTAACTAATTTGGTAACTGAATAACAACAAATTGAAATAACAAACTTATAGCTAATTCATAACAGACCCAACAAACCCTCCCTTAAACTGAATTACCCAACAGTAATCAGTTTAATGGTATTATGCCCACACCCATCATTTCTCTCAATTTCACATAAGTATCCAGCTTCAATGGCTTTGTCATCACATCTGCAATTTGATCTTGAGTTCTGCAGTACTTAAGCTCCACTACTCCTTCCTTTGTCAAGTCATGTAGAAAGTGATATCGTATGCCTATGTGTTTGCTTCTCCCATGCATCACCGGGTTCTTAGACAGTTTAATTGTAGAACAATTGTCACAGTAAATGACACAGCTTCTTTGATCCCAACTGAGATGCTTGAGGATTCTTTGGATCCATATGACTTGACAAGCACAAAATGCAGCTGAAATGTATTCTGCTTCTGTGGTTGACAAAGTCACTACAGCTTGCTTCTTGGAGCTCCATGACACAGCTCCAGATCCCATCATAAACACATAACCTGAAGTGCTTCTTCTATCATCCAAGTCCCCAGCGTAATCACTGTCAAAATATGCAACAATACTGTCAGTTCCCTCTCCTTTCTTGTAACAAACCCCCAGTTCACAGGTACCCTTAAGATACCGTAAAATCCTCTTTACTGCCACCATATGCAGTGTTGTAGGTTTTTCCATGTACCTACTCACCAAGCTCATTACATATGTTAGGTCAGGTCTGGAAACCGTAAGGTACATCAGACTCCCAATCATCTGTTTGTATTGAGTAGGATCAACTTTCACTCCCTCTTCATCTTTGGTCAGTTTGAATCCAGGAACCATAGGAGTCTTTGTGGCATTGCTGTTCTCCATGCCAAATTTCTGTAATATCTCTTGAGCATATTTCTTCTAACTGATGTAGATCCCCCTCTCATTCTGAGTTACTTCCACACCTAAGAAGAATTTCATTCTCCCTAGGTCAGTCATGTCAAACTCCCTTTTCATTGAGTATTTGAACTCATCCATCATGCCACTGTCATTGCCTGTGTAGATTACATCATCTACATAGATGCTTACAATTAATAGCTTTCCTGCTTCCTTGGACTTTATGAACAAAGTATGCTCACTTGCACATTTCTCAAACCCTTCTTTGAGAAAATACATCTCTATTTTGCTATACCAAGCCCTTGGGGCTTGTTTCAACCTATACAAAGCTTTATTCAGTTTCAATACCTTCCCTTCTTCACCCTTCTTCACAAACCCTTTCGGTTGTTCTACATAAACATCTTCCTCTAATTCACCATGCAGAAATGCACTTTTCACATCCAATTGATAAACATACCAATCATTCATTGCTGCCATTGCCAAAATTACTCGAATTGTATCCCACCTTGCAACTGGAGCAAATACCTCCGTGTAATCAATTCCATGCTTTTGTGCATACCCTAAAGCAACTAGTCTTGCTTTATGCTTATCCACCTCTCCCTTCTCATTCAACTTGGTTTTATACACCCATTTCACTCCTATGGCTTTTGTTCCAATTGGCAGACTAGTCAAGCTCCAAGTTTTGTTTCTTTCGATAGCCTCCATCTCACATTCCATAACTTTAGTCCACTGTGGAATTCCTTCTGCCTCTTCATACGAGCTTGGATCTCCATATTCAGTATACATTACCATGGCTTGCATTGCATCATCATCAGATAACCCTTCTCCTGTCACATGATCAGCCATCCAAGCTGGTTGCTTGGAAATTCTCCCCTGTGAACTGCTTGATTCTGCCAAGCTACTGCCAATTGCTGCAGTAATGTTACTGTCATTAACTTCTCTGTCCACTTCAACTATCCCACTGTCACCTTCAGTTTCCCGTGTAGTATTTCTTTCCCTTTCAGTTTCAAGCATTCCAGAGCCTGTGTTATCATCTGCATTAATCAGTTCTTCTTCATCATCCATAGATTCAGTATGCACTGAGCTGTCTCCACATTCTGAGCTACTGTCTCCCCAATCCAATAAATTCTCATTAGCAACATATCCATCAATGTTCCAATCCCAGCTATCCTCCTCATCAAACATAACATCCCTACTTATTATAACCCTTTTAGTAATAGGATTATACATCTTATAAGCCTTTGATTCACTACTCACCCCCAAGTGCACACACTTCACACTTTTATCATCCAACTTTCTTCTCTTCTGGTCTGAAACATGTACATAACCAATACAGCCAAAAATTTTGAAATGCTCCACAGATGGCTTTACATTACTCCATGCTTCTTCAGGCACCATATTACTCACAGCACTAGTTGGGCTTCTGTTCATTACATGCACTGCCCAAGCAGTGGCCTCTGCCCAGAATTCCCTTGGAATTCCCCTCTCGGTTAACAGACTTCTGGTCATGTTCATGAGACTTCTGTTCTTCCTTTCTGCAACCCCATTTTGTTGTGGGGAATATGCAGAAGTTAGCTGCCTAGTTATCCCATTGTTCTTGCAAAAATCAAGAAAATTTTCTGATGTAAACTCCCCTCCCCTGTCAGTTCGCAGACAACAAATCTTCTCATTGCTTTCCTTCTCTACCAGTTTTTTGAAGTTCTGGAAAGTATTAAATGCTTCTGCCTTCTCCAACAGGAAGTATATCCAAGTTTTTCTTGAGAAATCGTCTATGAAGGTAATCAAATACCTCCTGCCACTCATGGATGCTGGTGACACTGGACCACAAATGTCTGCGTGTAGCAGCTGCAATTTTCCAGTTGCCCTCCATTGACTCTTCTTTGGAAATGATTCCCTGTGTTGCTTCCCTTTTAAACATCCTTCACACACCTTCTCAGGACATTTCAGTAAAGGTAATCCCCTCACCATATTCTTGTAATACAACATCCTCAGACTTTTGTAATTCAAGTGCCCCATTCGTGAATGCCACAGCTTAGCATCATTTCTAGTTGCAGCAGTTCTAAAGCATGCAAGTTCATGATCTACAGGTTCTATATGATTCACAGAAGCAATCAACACAAACATCCTATTCGCAGTCATCTCACTCTGCATAATGAGTCCCCTAGAGAAGTGAAATAATTTGCATACATTGTGTTGTATTAGTATAGCTAGACCTTTCTCTTGCAACTGACCTAAGCTTAGCAAATTATTTTTCAATTCAGGTATGTAAAATACTTGAGTAATTACTTGAACCACTCCCCTTACATTCATTCTAATACTCCCTCTCCCCATTACTTTCATTCTAGAATTGTTTCCCAACTTAACAGAATGTCTATATTTTTCATCTAAGTTCTCAAACCACATTTTATTTCCAGTCATGTGGTTTGAACAACCCGAGTCTAAGAACCATACCTCATTCCTTTGTGCTTGATGCAATTCCACATGAGTCATGAGTAGCATCTCCTCCTCCTCATCCAATTCTGCGTAATTGACTCCTCCTCTTTCCCAATTAGGGCATTCATATTGAAAATGCCCTAATTTATGGTATTTGTAACACTCTATCAGTTCTCTATTAAGCTGCTGTCTGTCTCTTCCTCCTCTTCCCCTACCTCGAAACCCTCTGACTATGCCTCTGCCTCTTCCCCTAGGTGCTCTATAGTCATGCACAACTTTAAGGGCTTGATCCTCCTCTTTATACTCCTGCATTCTTTGCTCATGAACCAACAGGCTGCCATGGAGTTCATCAATACTTAAGGTGTCTAAATCATTTGACTCCTCTATAGAACAGGTGACATAGTTATACTTCGATGTCATCGACCTCAAGATTTTTCCAACAACCACATTCTGCTGCATCTTTTCACCATGAGCTCGCATTTTGTTGACCACAGTTAGTGTACGAGACACATATTTATCCACCTTCTTTCCCTCTTTCATACTTAGTAATTCAAATTCTCTCCTTAGAGCTTGTAGTTGTGATCTGCGTACCTTTGTAGACCCTTGGTATTTTTGCCTCATTGACTCCCAAATTACCTTCGCAGACTCCTTATCAAGAATCGTCTCCATGATCTCTCTATCAATTGCTTGAAATAGAAAGTTCTTGATTCTTAGGTCTTTGAGCTTGGCATCTTCTACTGCTTTCTTATGGCTTTCACTTGCAGCTTGGGTAACAGTTGGAACACCATCCACTACGAGATTCCACAGCTCCTTGCTTCGTAGAAAATTCTCCATCATCATTGCCCAATGATTGTAGTGACCCACAAATTTGGGTATGGATGCTTGCACAAATTGCTCAGAGTTCGTCGTCATTTCTGGGCAGACTTCTTCACTCTCTTCACACTTCACAGCTCTTCACAATACTCACAATCACTCTGTGTTTCCCAGTGAGTTTCCCAGTGTTTTCCCCAAATTTCTTTCTCTCTTAATCACTCCGAAATTTCCCTTTCTTTCACTCTAATCAGATCCCTTCTCGGAATGCTCTGATACCATATGTTGAGTTTCACAATATTGCCTTCTCTGATGTGTAAAATCAAAGTAGTCTCAATATTTTATTTAGTTGCAAATTGGTCCTTATATAGGCCATGTTACAACAACAATAACAGAATGGAAAACTTACTAACAAATTCCAGCTACTAACTAATTTGGTAACTGAATAACAACAAATTGAAATAACAAACTTATAGCTAATTCATAATAGACCCAACAAATTTGACCCTCAATTGATCCTAAAACTTTCATTTTCTTACAGTTTTGTCCTTTATTTCAATTAATTGACTTGGTAAAAATTAAATTTTGTTTAAAAAATTTCAATCTTCTCAATTGTGTCCAAGTTAGGCCTCCAAACTTAATATTTCACCACTTAAACCCCTAATAAAATTAATTTGGTATTTTAGAAGTATAATCAATTCCTCGCATTCAATTAAATCCTTCAATTAGACCCTAAATTAATTTCTAAACATAATGAAATTTTAATTTAGCCTATAATTAAATCAAATTGGTTTATTAATAATCTAATTATGCTTTTAGAGTTACTATTTATATAGATTTGTCTAATAAGATAAGACAATCATACATCATTACGTACATAATATTAATGTTGATAGGATCAATTCTTATAATCAACTTTTAAGATAAGACAATCATACATCATTACGTACATAATATTATATTAATGTTGATAGGATCAATTCTTATAATCAACTTTTAAGATAAGACAATCATACATCATTACGTACATAATATTATATTAATGTTGATAGGATCAATTCTTATAATCAATTTTTACATTGATTGACATATAATTAAGTGAGATCTTGTCAACCTTGTAGGGCCTGGTGGGTTTGACAATTCTCTATATTTTTTTATCATGAGTTTTGATTTTTATATATAAAAAATGTTTTAGACCTTCCAATCATGGGTCTTCTCAAATGATAATTATTAATATAAAATATATTGATTCATGAATCATGTAGCTGCTGGCGTGGAGGATTGATGATCAACGGCTGTGGATGAGGGGCTGGTTGATGGACATAACTCACAAGTAGTCTATCTACCGACATTTATGAATAATGTGAGATACTACAACAACTGAGGCTATGGAAAATTATGTAAGATACTTCAATTCCTGGGATATGGCTGTCCTTTAATGATGAAACATAACAGAGGCTCCAATTCTCTCTCTCTCTCTCTCTCTCTCTCTCTCTCTCTCTATATATATATATATATATATATATATATATATATTTATCTTGAAAAAACAATAAAATAAAATAAAAAAAGCTAACACCCACCTGTACGGATGCGACACCATATTTTATCCTTTACAAGTCAACGACAAATGTTAATGGCTTCGGAGCTCGGGCTCTAATTTGCATCGCCCAATCTTTCTTGCTGATGCCTCTACAGTTTTGAAATTATTTTTGAGTGGTCAAAACATTTAGATAAAAAAAAATTATATTTTTATGGATCATAAATTTTATTATTTGTTTTTATAAGATAAGATCAAGAAATAATTAATAATAAATATTCAAACCATCTTGGTGGCATGATCTATTTTTGTCTTCACTCATGTGAACTTATTTAATTAGTTAGGTACTGGATCTCAATAGCTGTAGATCGTAGAGCCTGCTTACGTTTAAAAGCATTTAAAAAACAAATTATTTACTTCCATATTTTTTAGAATTATTTTGACATGGAGTATTAAAAGTAGATTTTAAAAATAGTCTACATATAAATATTTTCAGAAATTAAACATTAATTTCATTTGAATATAATAGATGTCAACACGAGTAAGTTTTTCTTCTTCTATAGTTACTTTAATTGAAAGATATATTTATATTTATATTTATATTTATATTTATATTTATATTATATAGATATTTATGCAGAATATTTGTATATTTTAAATATAACTAATATATACATATTACAATATTAATATATATATAAATATTGGAGAAACTCAGACATGCGAAATAATTTGTGGAGACCAATGTTAAGTTCCACGTCCTATCAATAATTTAATACTTGTTCTGAATTCTGATTGGGTAATTTAGCCAGGAAGAACTAACAAAAATTAAAAGATAATATGGTTATGGTTTCTATTTCATCTCTTTATTATAAAGCATTATTTACTAAATTAATTTTTTTAATTTTTTAATTTTATATTAAATATAAATGAGATTAAAATTTTGAGTTTTCTTCAGTTCACTTATTATAGAGGTAACATGATCTCGTAACCATTCGTGAATTTATTAGGTTAATCTAAATTAACTTGAGTTTTTTTTATTCTTATAGATTTTAATATTGATTTTTATGATTGCTAATTATTTTCACAGCACTATAACAAAAATTTAACAAAGAAATTGATGATTTTCTTAAACAATGTTTTTTTTTTCATATTTATATTTTTTTTTCGTTTTTAGTTGTTTGATCAAATTTAAGAATGGATTCATTCAAAGAACAATATAATTAAATAAAACTTAAATTTATAGTGAAAAACCTTTTTCAAGGTCTAGCTCCTTAATTTTGAAAAAACAAATTGTAAAAAAAATGGATGATAAAGAAAGTGGCTAGTTGGCCATTCTAACAATAAGAAATATCAATTTTGGATCACTAGATTTCTATTGACAAGATGACTATCATTAAAGTGTTTTTATACTTACATCTCATGAGAAAAAGTAGATTGAGATTCAAAAATATTATTTTGACTCAGTTTAATTTGAGATTTTTTAACTCATCTAAAAGTGTTTTACATTCATGAATGAGTTTATTAAAATATTTAGGTTTTTTTATTTTAAATTAAAAAAAATAGTGTTTTTAGATGATTTTCATGTGTTGATGTCAAAAATTATTTTTTTTAAGAAAAAATTATTTTGAAGCATTTCCGAAGAAAAGATATTGTCATAAATAATCTCAATCACACTCTTGAACAAACACAAAAACAAATAGGAGGAAAATAAAGCCAAACATGTATTTATATTGGATTAGGTGTACTAGCCATCCAAGACCAAGTTCCTATCCTCTTTTTAACATATCCCTTTAGTTGTATTATTTTATCATTGTTTTTTAAAAATTATAATTAAATTAATTATAAATAAAAAATATTATGAAATGTTATTTTATTAAATACCATTTAATTTTGCATTTGTTTTTCAAATAAGACTATAACACGTTTTTTTAGTGATATTAGTAATCATTTGGTTAATTATTATATATGAGCTTTATATGCAGGGGGAAAATGTGTTCATGAATGTTTTATGAAAATTATTATTTTTATTTTAGTTTTTTAAATAGTTTTCTCATATTCATTATTTTTTTTCTTTAATTGCATACATAATACCATAATCGTGATTTTTTTTATTGAAACTTTCTCTTCATTTCATATTTTTTTTCATTAAAAAATGTATCAATAAAAAAAACATGGTTTAGATTGAAGAGATGCATTTTCCGTACTTATTTTAAATTATTATTTTTAAGAAATAATTTAAATTGCCTCTACTTTTAACTCAAAAAACATGCTACTGATAAAACAAAATCCTCAAAGAATGCATGTAATAAAAAAGAATAATTCAATTAATAAAATATATCTTTTCTTACTAATTTAAATCATAGTTTTTTAAACAAATATCTATTTTAAAAAGAACTATATAAGCAAGTTATATTTGATCGAATTTCGTTTTTGTTAGCTAATTGCTCAGTGGTAGGGATGCATGCTCCTACCACTAGCACTAGCTTAACAATGTGAGTGCAGTCCGTACATGTCATAGCAAGAATCTAACCTCCAAAATTTGTATAATTTTATATCGATTATTATCATGAAACCACAGGTATCTATCATCATGGAGCTTTCTAATTGTACAGCCCTACCGGTTATGAATGCCGGTTGGCTCTAGTCTCTAGGTAACCACAGCATGCCCTAGGATCCGGAGGGTTGATTGGCAACCACCGCGCCAAAATCTACACTTCCATGCACGAACTATTCTTCTAAATCATCTAAATGATTGGAAGCGGTAATATATGCAACCAACTGCTTCATTTTTTGCAACCATTTTACTGGGAATCCAGATATTGCTTCTCATTGATATATGCCCGACTTGTTTTAACCTGTGACAGCAACCTGTGGTTTAGCTAATCCTTTATCAAGTTCTATGCCACCCTTCTGAACAGATTCCTTGTCAGAAGTCTCTGGTTTTACCTTTATCTTAACTGGTTTCCCGAGCTTTGACTTATCTTCTAGTCTAGCTAATTCAAGAGCCTTTTGACATACAGGAAAACCTTTGTCATCCCAGGACTCCAAAATCACACCAGAACCTATGCATGTTCTTCCCTGGTAGAAAGCTGTAAACTGCCCTGCTGCTAGACCTTGATCATCTTCACATAAGTGGACAACCACAATCTCTTCAGAACTATCTTCACCAAGTTCTATCTTCACACTGCAATCATAAAATGTGGGGCCATGTCTGACCTGAAAAGTTTCGAAGAGTCGAGCTTCAAGAAATTAGCAATTGACTGCAACTTACTCTAATAGGTAAGGCATAAATGACTCAAATGTTGGATAAATAGGACTACAGGGTTGCCAACCAAATATAAAAGTAAACATTCATGGAGGGAAATGTGCAATATTGGTTATCAAATAACGAATCATGTAAAACATATTTCTACCTTGCACTGAAGCTGACTGGTCAAATCAGGTGGAGACCCGCTAAGCCATTTCAAGGAGCCAACACGGAACGAACGCCTTCTTTTGTCTAACGAGAAATAATGTCTTGACACAAACACTACATTGTTTTTAACATCCTTCTCGACAACATACCTGCATAAGACGCCCCACAAAGAAAATCCTTCAGCAAACAAAGTGGGCGAAGAAGAGCCCAACATAACAAGATTGGAAAAAACACTAGAGTAATATGGCATCTTTAAGTGCACGAGGTTAACAGTGGAAGAAAAAGAATTTTGGCAAACTCCATTACTAGAACCACCACATTAATGTTGCCACAGCTATATAACAATTTGGCAAAGCATACCAGGGTCCCCCAGGAAGACGTAGGCCTTGACGTTGACCAATTGTGTAGAACCAAAAACCACGATGAAAGCCAAGGAAATCTCCCGTCTCAGCTTCCAAAATTATACCTTCACTCTCTCCAATATGTCTCGCAACAAATTCACTAAATTTTATCTACGAAAAGAAGAGTACTAAGATAAAGCAGTCTCAAGTCGTTATTAAGACCAGTTTCAATTTTTTAAGACTAAGCATGTTTCAAATTTGAAATGGCCACTAAAAATAGAAAGAATAACAACAAAGAAAGAAAATTTAGAACCAGTCAAGGCTAATATCAGAAAGTTCTGAAAATTGAAGTTCAATGAAGGATATTTCTTTTTTCATCCATCCAAATTAGCAAGGCATTACATGCCGATATAGGACAAAGTTATATACAAACTAAACTTGACTATACATTACATAGAGTTAACAGGCATCAATGTGCTTGGTTTTCATAAATGGGTCAAGTTTCCAAGATAAAATGCATTGCTATGCAAGGAAGTACCTTAAACAGCATATTTGTTGAGCAGATATAGCACATATAATATCACATCTTAAAAATGTTTCCTGTACTATGCAAGGAATGTGGCAAAAACTGCCATTAGGAAGTACCTTTCCAAGGAAGCATATTCCTTGTGAATCCTTTCTGTCTTTGTTAGGCAAATCAAATTTTGAGGCAAGATTGCGAACTTCTTCCTGCAACAATGGAGACAGAAATATTCATTCTTTAGAAATATAGGAAGAAACAAGAAAATACTTTAGGAAGACTTCTGCAATCCCAAGAAGTAGAGCCCTGCAATGAATTACAACTGTAGCATGATATACTGTAATCTACTTTCAAAATGAAGAAATATAAAATAAATAAACATATAAATAATATATGGAAACTTCAGTTCCAAGACGACATTCCAAGAAAATATCAGCTTTAAATTACAAGAATTTCATGTACTCATGTTAGACAACGCATTTAAAATGATTTAGTCAACAAGGCAACAAGTGATTTGAGCCCTTGCATCTATCAATTTACTATTATAGTGTATGATGGAGCCAATTTGAACTAACTTATTGTTGGCATATACTGCAATGCTTTCTTTATCTCACTAAACTTTTTAAATCATATGCACAATTCAAGACAAAAAAGAGAGTATAAAAACTAAAATATCCATGAGCTAATTGATGAATAAATAGCTATATAGAAAAATACAAACTCTTAAAAAACTTTTGGATGGTTATAATACTGTTATATTTTCTCTTTAACATCCAGCCCTACTTTTTCTCCCATTTATTATTTTGCTAATGATAAATATGTTACTTTTAAAAGTCCTATCACATCACATCCAATACCCTCATGGACTGAGAAACTAAATAATAGTCTTCTAATCGATGCATTAATGATATAAATGCATGGAAGACTATCAAACTCATATCATAAGTACAAATATGGCACTTAAGTAAGCATATAAGCGACTCACCTTTGGAATACAACCAAGTGGAAAAATAAGATGTCTAAGTTGAGCTTGTGTCAAATGTGAAAGAAAATACGTTTGATCCTTGATCTGTAGATCATTATTTATTGATATTAACAACACACAATAGATAAATGTTTCAAGTAATCTATTAGGCACTAATCCTCATGACAGAAATAACACAAAAACATCATACAAGCATAAATGTAATTTGAACATGGGCAGTTGAATTTATCAGAGTTTTAGGATAAAGATTATGGAACAAATATGACAAGTAGAATTTTTAGCTATCAAATGACGTTGAAGATCTATGTGATCTCTCAACCCTATTCCCCAGTTTTACTCTTGGAGAGAGATAATGCGAAACTTTTAGGTGGGGGAAATCAATGATTTGTGTGAACATATTGCAAGGAAAAAAAATGCTGAAAACCACTGTCCTCTTTTCTTATGTGGACAACTAAAACTCTTCAAAATTCTTAGATTCATGCATTACAAATTCTAATACAACTTTAAACCAAATAATGAGCAAACTCACATATTGGATTAGAAGAAACTACTAGAATATGATTGTAAATCTAAAACCCCATTTACCATAAGGTTTCCACCTTATGTGCTTGTTTGGCACTGCGTTCCAAAAACACTTTTGAAAAAAATTGAAAATTTTTTATTTTTATTTTTTGTTTTAAATTATTTTTTTTTGAGTTTTTTGATCATTTTAATATGTTAGTATCAAAAATAATTTTTACAAATAAAATATCATTTGATGTATTTCTGAATGAAAAGCAACCTCAACCACACTAACAAACAGGCTCTAAGGTATCAACAATGCTGTGATTGTGTAGACGAAAGCATCAGCAATGTATCAAGCATCTAAGAAAATGAAACACAATTAACCAATTACAGTTTTAAGACAATACACAAAGACTGATTGTAAAGCAAAAGAGACAAAAAAAGCAAAAGATCAGCAGATATGTTCTCACTCACTTACCATGTCTTTTGAGAGTTCTAAAACAGATGGCTTATTTATTTGATCCGAAACTGGATGAATGACATGGGCATAATGCCCCGATGCAACATAATCAAATTCCATGTTGTTGATGGCATCCATGAATGCACCTGAAATTTTTGTATTTCAATGAAAAAGTTGAGCACAAAGATAGTATGAATCAACTAATCAAAGGATAATTCACGTGTTCAAGCTCAGCTAGAGATACCAAACTTAATTCTTGTATTGCAAAGAACATCAGGATTGGGAGTGCGACCACATCGATACTCTTCAATAATATATGACACCTGGAAAATTAACCATCAATTTTCATTATTTCACTGACCATAAAAATGTCTTCACAACTTCATCTGGATTCTCCAACAAGAAGACTAGCCAAAAAAAGTAGATTTTCCACTATGCAACAAACAGAGTTGATAAATAACAGAGTTTCCTTTTCTTCACTTAAGGGGAATGGTATCTAACAAAAATGCTCTTTGTTCAGCTATACAGAAATAACCAAGTGAGAAAGCAAAAAAATAATTTAAGGAAATGTTCTTTTAGTGGAATTACATACCACATTACTCCAATATTCGTCAGTCAAATGCACAACTTCTAATGGGACACCAACCTGAAAGCCAATGCCATCAAACTTCAGTTAAACAACCCCTCTCTCTATCTCTCCTGTACAAGCTTATAGATTACAAACCAAGTAAAGAACTTCTCCAACCTTAAAAGTAAGAGGAAAAAAATTCCTTTCATCGAAATCTCATTTCAGAAGCATTTTTTTTTGCCAATTTTGTAACTCATAAGAGCAAAGAAAAGGTAGAATTCCAAACAATGAAATGAAACCGCTGAAACAGAATCTATGTAAAACATCTTCTCAAACTTGACCAAACGAAAAGAATTAGATCAAAGCTTGCCTTTCGAGAAGGCAAAAGAAGAAATCTACTTTTTTTAAACGCAACTATAAATATTAAAAGCTCGATGTAAAAAAAATGAAGAAAAGAAAGTGATTAACTTGATCACAGACGCCTTTTGCAAACTTCAAATCCTCTTCCCATGGACATTCTGACCAGAAGTTGTTAAAATCTTCCTGCAAAACAACTCCTCCTAATTAAGACTAATTTCAGACAAAGTTTCAAACTTTGGAGCCAAAATAAATGGAAGGAAAAGGGTTACTTGGAACCAAATTTTGAGGTAGAAAGCAGTGCAGTGGTGCCCAGCAGCATGTAAAAGCCGAAGTGCAACGCTACTGTCAACGCCGCCGCTGAGGAGGACAGCAATTCTCAGAGGCTTATCTCTGTCAGCCATACAGCAGGATAAATAATAAGGGTCAACAGAGATGACATTCTGGCCACTATTGAAGAGGCTTGTTGGTTTTGGATTGAAAGAATGAGATACCGAAGAAGATTGAACCGGTGCCGTAGAGAAGCGGGAGAGAGAAAAGAAGGGTTTGGGAGTCATTATAGGAGAAAGGAGGATGGGTTTCGGAGAGAAGAGAGACGGGCGGAGAAGCGGTGTCAGCGCTCCCAGTCTCAGCAACATCGCGGTTGCAGGAAGCGACTGCCTGAGGTTTTTCTGTTACCCAATGAGATAAGGAGGCAGGGGGTGAAAGGTAGACTACGTGTCTCCTAATGTGCTCCAAATATTTTTAAATGAACGACATGTCGTTTCGAAGACAAAACCCTTGCTACATAAGCCGCCTCTTTGTATGTTATTACTTCCTTACTTTCTCTCTTAAACCCTAGAGAGAGGGCCTCCTGCTTGCGGCGCCCTTCTTCTTTCTCGGTTGCTCCCAACAAGGTGAGTGCTCCTCGTCTTTTCAAACTTTCAATTATCTCTGCTATTGTTAGATTCTTTAGCTTTTGCAACTGTGTTCTTGCTATGTTGTTATCACCTATTTTTTCCAGTTTTTCAATTTTTATTTTATTTTTTTAGTTCTTCCCATGGATTAGTTTTGATTAGTTGTTTTTAAAAATTAGTATATGTATGTTTTTCATCAAGAAAACTGCTAGCGATACCAGTTATTTGAATATGTTTGTGTCTTTTACAGTGTAGAAAGAGTATAAAGATGGTGCAGTATAATTTTAAGAAGATTACTGTGGTCCCTAATGGGAAGGATTTTGTTGATATCATCCTTTCTCGGACCCAGAGGCAAACACCAACTGTGGTCCACAAGGGTTATGCTATTTCTCGGCTTCGGCAGTTTTATATGCGGAAAGTGAAGTATACTCAACAGAATTTTCATGATAAGCTTTCAACAATCGTTGATGAGTTCCCTCGTCTTGATGACATCCACCCGTTTTATGGTGACCTTCTTCATGTGCTCTACAATAAGGATCATTACAAGCTTGCCCTTGGTCAGATTAATACTGCCAGGAATCTTATTGGCAAGATTGCTAAGGATTATGTCAAGTTGTTGAAGTATGGTGATTCATTGTATCGATGCAAGTCTCTGAAGGTTGCTGCTCTTGGGCGAATGTGCACTGTTATGAAGAGGATTGGCCCAAGTTTAGCGTACTTGGAGCAAATTAGGCAGCATATGGCAAGGCTACCTTCAATTGATCCAAATACTCGTACAGTCTTGATTTGCGGGTATCCTAATGTTGGGAAGAGCTCTTTCATCAACAAGATCACAAGGGCAGATGTGGATGTGCAACCTTATGCATTTACTACCAAGTCATTGTTTGTAGGTCACACAGATTACAAGTATCTGAGGTACCAAGTGATTGATACACCAGGGATTTTAGATCGGCCTTTTGAGGATCGTAACATTATTGAGATGTGCAGCATCACAGCTCTGGCTCATCTTCGAGCGGCTGTGTTATTCTTCTTGGATGTCTCTGGGTCTTGTGGATATAGCATCGCTCAACAGGCTGCTTTATTTCATAGCATTAAGTCTTTGTTTATGAATAAACCATTGACCATTGTCTGCAACAAGACTGATTTGCAACCACTTGAAGGGATTTCTGAGGAAGACATGAAGTTGGTCATGGAGATGAAATCAGAAGCTATGAAGACTCTGGTTGCTCAAGGAGGTGAAGCTACCAGTGATGCTGATGTGCTTTTGACCATGAGTACCTTGACCGAGGAGGGGGTGATTGCTGTGAAGAATGCTGCCTGCGAGAGATTGCTGAATCAGCGTGTGGAAATGAAGATGAAATCCAAAAAAATTAATGACTGCTTGAATCGGTTTCATGTAGCAATGCCAAAGCCACGTGATCAAAAGGAAAGGCCATCTTGTATACCTCAAGCAGTTTTGGAAGCTAAAGCTACAGAGGCAGCAGAAAAGGAGAAAAGAAAAACAGAAAAGGATTTGGAGGATGAAAATGGTGGTGCTGGTGTGTACTCTGCCAGTTTGAAGAAGAATTACATCTTAGCCAATGATGAATGGAAAGAAGATGTACTCCCAGAGATTCTTGATGGCCACAATGTGTATGACTTCATTGATCCTGATATTTTGCAAAGGCTTGAGGAGTTGGAACAAGAAGAAGGTATCCGACAGGCAGAAGGAGATGAAGAAGACTTTGAGATGGATGGTGAGGAATTAACCGCTGAAGAGAAAGAAGCCTTAGCTGTGATCAGGAAAAAGAAAAGCATGCTCATTCAAGAGCATAGAATAAAGAAAAGCACTGCTGAGAGCCGGCCTACAGTGCCCAGAAAATTTGACAAGGACAGAAAGTTCACAACAAAAAGAATGGGCAGGCAGCTGTCAGCTTTGGGAGTAGATCCATCTAAAGCAATTAATCGTCTTCGTGAGAGGTCACTGTCTAGAAGGGGCCGCAAAAGAGACAGGTCAACTGACAGGGGGCATGATGATGGTGGTGCTATGGATATGGATGTGGACCAGCCAAATAAGAAGCTGCGTTTGAGATCCACATCTCGGTCTAGGTCAAGGTCACGACCTCCAAACGAGGTTGTTCCAGGAGAGGGCTACAAGGACTCGGCTCAAAAAAGCAAGGCTCTTAAGCTTTTCAAGAAATCTGCTCAAAAGAGGAACAAGGATGCTAGACGTGGAGAAGCAGATAGAGTTATCCCTACACTCAAACCAAAGCACTTGTTCTCTGGGAAACGATCCATTGGAAAAACAGACAGGCGTTAAATATTCAAGGTAATATTGCATGTGTTGCTTTGGAGTGTGTCCCTGATTATATCCCCCTTGCCCTGATTATGCAAATGGAATCACTAGACCAGACCTTAAAAAAAAAAGGGGATAGTCAAAGTTATGTTGTTATCTTCCCTGCCTTCATTGTATTTTAAAATTTAACATGGCATATTCATAAACATGCTCTACTAGCAATCTTGGAGGAAAGAGCAAAACAACAAAAAATTAATGCTGGTGATTTGCTTTTTGTTTTTGCAGGGATTGTTGATTGATATAAACTGCAACAGATCATACTGAATCATGGGATGAACTTCCATGCTTGCTGCTAAGGCAATTTTGAGAGAGATTTAGTTACATGCTTGATGCTAGGTTCTGGACCTTGATTATGTACTTTTGTTGATTGCTTTTCTAAATTTTGCGAACCTGAGATTTATTCGGGTAAAGCTTTGCTGCATGTTCTTTCCATAACTTATTTTTGTTCATGAACACGCTTTCAATTGATAATACCTTTGTTCTACTTGCTTCATGCACTCTGCCCCTCGCTGTGTTTTTATTGAGTTTGTAGTTTAAAGATCTTTCTTTGCTGTTTAGTTTCTTGTGATTTTGGGCGATGGTTTTTTTATTGAACCATCAAGAGGTAAAACTTGTTGAATTTGGTTGTGGTAGCAAAATAACACGAAGTACCATTGCTGGGTCTCCAGGGAGACTTCGACTGGGATAGGGCTAGCTTTTGAGCGTTACGGTGTGTTTTTCCTGCTGGCTCAATAACTTTCATGGTCACTTATTCAATTTCACTTTTTGCTGGTTCTTTTTTCTCTCCTACGCGCTTAAGGTCAAGATCCATTTTCAATTTTGAGGTGTTTTCTCCGTAGTGCTCTCTATTCATTACAGATGGCGAGTACTTGATTAGGACTGAAGTCTATCATTTTGAGTTTGAAGATTTTTGACCCATTCGTTTGCTTGGATGAAAATGTTTCATCTAGGACTTGGATTAATCGGGTTGGTTAAGCATTAGCCATGTTAGATATGTTGGATGGATTTCTATAGAAGTGCCTCCATGTTCGTTAGAGGCTTATACATTGGGTCGTCAGCCCTGCAAGTCAACCGTTTCAGTTCATGGTCTACCAGGGTTTTTCTCCCAGTTAATTTGCAAGAAATGTTGCAGTCTGCTGACTGAATCTGAGAGTAAATGGAAGTCAAGATTTCTGGTGCAACTTTGCGTGATAAACTTGAGCGAGTTCCTCCAAAACATGTGTCAAGATTTCTTGCCAATCAAAAACACAAGATTGGTCAACCATTTGCCCGGCTATGTCAATCCTTGTGGATTCATGCTGGAAATTGCCCCAGATTATATATTACATCCATGGAGTTTAGACAAGACACATAGAAGGCAGCGTCAGTAATTTAGGATGTTCTTTTTTAATCAGAATCAAAGATTCAAATCGGCCAGCCTCAACTAAATCATACTCTCACTGAGTGGTCAGCCTATTGTCCCAGATTCATAAAAGATAAGGCACCACCAGAGCTAGCTGTCAGGACTCAGGCGCAGAAAAATGCTCCTGCATGGCTTTCCTGCCGACACTACCTTGTTATATGCTTTTAAACTATTGCATTTTTTTTCCATTTTCAGCTTGATTTGCGCCAGGAACTTCAGCTGATGCCAAAATCACCCCACCTTTTCCTTCTAAAAACCAAAACTCAGGCACTGTAACCTTTCTAAATTGCGAGGTCATCATCTCTTCATTTGAATGCAAAAATTAAAGTGTTTTTCGACCAACACTGTGATTGATATTTAACAATGACCAAATAATATGTATTAAAAAATAAAGTATCCCTGTCCTGCTGGCTGATGATCTTTCTCGTTTGATCATCCATCTTAGTTTGCTTTAGTGAATTAGAAGGCCTTCCTCACTGGCCCAGTCCCATCACCAGAAGGCATTCACTCATTACTGGTAACCATAACAAGTAGAGACAAAGCTTGGGAGAACAGTGAAGAGAAAGAAAGCATGGAAAAAGCTGGAATTGTATGAGTACCGTTCAATATTTCCCTTCAACTTCTCTCCCTTCATCATTTATGTACGTGTCTTTTACTCTTAGACAGACACTGCTGCAAAAATAAACGTTAATTTCTAATGCTTGATTTTCTCTCTCTTCAATTTGGATACCGCTCGCTCAGTACACCATAAACACTGTAATAATTGATGAAATTATTCAAGTCAATGCAAGATGATGTGTCATATGACTTCATGGATCAAATGGTGAGGCCACTATGTATTCTGATGAATCTTCAACCGCACAAATTATAAATTTCCACTTACGTGAGTTCAATCTGTACATCCTCTCCACTTAATTGATTTCTGGCCCTTTAAAATGTTTTAAAAGCTGAGGAATTACATTTTCTGAGTGTTTTTTATAGTGAAAAATCACATGTTTTTTTACAGCTTCGGTTGTAGAGGCCTCTCCTATTATGGCAATCCCCTTGCCCTCACTCCTGATTTCAGTTATAGAAATTTCTTCATCTATTCAGACTATGCTTTTTAAAATGTTGGATAGTCTAGTTTGAGGGTCTTTTGGTCAATCTCGTTCTTGTTCAAGAACCTTATTCTTTTTTTTTCTTAGAGAAAAAAAAGAGGGTAGGTTATGAAAGTTGTATTGGTATAAGGTCTAGCCTCGAAAATAATGACCAAGAAATTATGAAGCATTTGAAGAGGGTTCCAACCATTATTTTAAACATCTTTATGATGTTTGATGGTATTTATAACCACTGCAATGACCTTCGATGTAAGAAACTCTCATGTTTAACCTTATTATTTTAGTTTTATAACTATTATTTTTAATAATTGTTTTTAGCATACTTTCATGATGTGTGCCTTTTTTAAGAGGTATTTGATGACTATGAAACCATTCTTTTAAACATATTTGGTTTGGTTCGATTTGATTTGGTCGGTTTTGGAGTTCTAAAACTAAAACTAAACTAAATTTTTTTAAAAGATTTTCTAATTGACTCGTTCACATTTTTTTCTTGGTTTGATTTTTTCAATTATTTTTTTTATTTTCTCAGTTTAATTGGTTGCTCGATTTTTTTTCTCATCCTTAGCTAAACTCAAAGATGTTGAGTTTGTCTATTTGCCAAACTCATATTCATTTGGACTCAACATGTGTCTAAATCTAAGGATATTGAGTATAACAGCTTATCAATCTCATATCTATTTGAACTCGGCGTGCAATTGAACCCAAAAATATTAGTTTTGATAGTTCGTCAAACTCATATGTCTTTTAGCTCCATGCTCAATTAAATTTAAAAATAATGAGTCTAGAAGTGAGTCACACCCATGTCATTTCTTAATCTGTTCTTCCACCTAGCCTAGTATCTTTGTTATTTTTTTAGATATAAAATTAGGATAAAAGTTAGGAATTTTTAAAAGCATTGGGTACTTCTTTTTTTAGCTTTTTAGTACTGACTTGAATAACTTCAAGACCTTCCTTTTAACCTTTCGAAATCTGGAGAGGAATTGGTGAAACAGTGAAAAAGAACAATCATGCACAGGCATGGGCAAGATACAGGATCATGTATGTATGGCACCTACCATCACATCATTCATGTTTCTCTTCTCCGATATATCCTAGCTCGTTTTAAGCCTATAGGGGTCTACATGTACGTATTCAATTTGTTGGTCGGAGAGATTTGGTGCGAACAGGTCTGTCTGAGTTTAGACGATCATCTCTTACCAATCCAGTACTGTCGAAAGGTGTTGGACTTTGCCCATTATAACTTGAACTACCACAGGTAGTAATTTGTTTGGCATAAGAGAAATGATTTTATATGCCGTGATGATACATATCTTGTGTCTGTATAATAGATTTTGAGTTTGAATTAATATATGTATTTTTAGTAAAAACCTGGAACAATCAGAGTTTTATTATCTTATTTAGACCCATAAAATATACTTTTCAGAATGTTTCCTCACATTCTAAAAATATGATTTGCATGGAGTAATGATAGGGTTACAGCTTTGCATTCTTGAATAATATTTCAATTCGATAGACTATGGGGTATGTTTGGTAGATAAGAAATAATTCAAGCATGTATTGAAATAATATATTGAATGGTTTTATTAAAGATTTATTGACTAAATAATTATTTAATAAAAAATAAAAATAAAGTCTTATTGAATAATTTAGTATTTTAAGTTAGATAATTATCTAACATTACTCCCATTCGAGAAGATGATTTTCCAAGTCCCGAGTGAAAAACCTACCCCATTTGCTTCCGGCTTCCGTCAATATTAACATAGCTCTGCATTCTCATCATACGTTTGAATGTCATGTCTGCTATTCTTAAATTCCTAGATAAAACAGATGTGCTTCTTTTTGTTTGGTTGGCAAGAAAACAGAAGCAATGTGATTTTGTTTTGTCCGGGAAAAGTCAGCAAAAAAGGTCAATTTTTTGTTTCACCATTTCTTTCATCTTTATTTCACATCATTCATCTCTTGCAACTGTGCATTGAATATGTCAATGGAAAACTGAAAGTTTACGGGGAAAAAAACTCACTTGCTTGAATTACAATGCATTACTATACTTTGTTTAAAGGAATCAGAGAAATGTCCACAAACGGAATCCATGCAACATCTTAAGATCAGATATAGAGCACAGCAAAGCTATGTTAATATAACTGTGTTATGATGAGAGAATTTTGCCCTTCGATCTCTTTTAACACGATTTATTGTGTTCGTCGAGGAATCAAAATATAATTTATATTATTTTTTATTACACTCTCTTAAGTAAAAGCTCTTTGGGCTTGAAACTTGCACAAACTCACATTACCTTGTGCTTGATTTTTATCAAATAGAATGAGGATCTTTGGGTTTGAAACTTGCACAGACTCGCATTACCTTGTACTTGATTTTTATCAAATAGAATGAGGATGATGGGATTCGAACTTGTGACCACTAAGTCAACAAGTCTCTGATACCATGTCAATGAATCATCTTACCTAAAAACTTAAAATTTTAAATAGAATCCCAAAATATGATTTATATTATTCTATAACGATATATATTAGCTAGCTGTTGATAACAATATTTATCTGGAGAACTGAACAGTTAAGACAAAGATATAAAGAGTGTTTGGGAGAGCTGTTACTAGTAGTTTTTCAAAGTGCTTTTCGTGCCGAAATACATCAAAATGATGTTTTTTTCTTTTTTAAAAATCATTTTTGACATCAGCACATCAAAATGATCTAAAAACACCAAACAATATTCATTTAAAATAAATAAAAAAGCTGCAAACCGGCGTTTGAAATGCTATCCAAACATTATAATAATCTCATTTAATTAGTGTATTCCGTAGAATCTTGTGCAGATTCTGATATTTTCCTTAGATCAACAGATGTTTATAGTGAGGTAGCTTGATTAGTTTTCTGTACAAGACTCAAGAATAAGCTACACAACATGTCGGGGTAGGTAGATAACTACTTTCACAGGGCTTCCTGGATGGAAAAATGCTCTCATAAATATGCAACCAGCGATTTATACAAGTGTGAATACATTTATATATTATAAGATGGTGATTGAAAATGTCATCTCTATTCGATCTTTCCTCGCCTTAATTTCTCGCATGAAAATAATTAAAAGTTGGTATTAATTTCAAATGTTGGAGTCTTTTCTACTCTAGCTAGCTAGCAAGCATGCCTTTTTATGAACTGAGGCCAAATTAATCACCAATAAAGATGCATGTTGATTCTGTGATCCACTGAACATTTTCCATGTGTTTCTGCAAAACTATTCTCTTATCCTATTCACTATATGTCTTCAATCACACGTGTGGATGCTGGGCAGGGAGAGAGTGGTTAAAGATTATGTGAAGTTAAAGCAAGTATCGTGGCTTGGTTATGAAACAAACTTTTTTTCCCCTCTCTTCCATGGGTGCTCTCTGGCTTCAGTCTATCTTACGGTACAAATGTATGGTGATTACCTTGGAGTGAAGAAAAATGTAACGGAAAAAGACAAGATCACTCAGTCAAGGACAAGACGAACACCTCCCTCATTTGCCGTCCCTCTCCAAACCGTTTTGATGCTCAGACTCACTCATCGACCAACCCCTCTCTCTCTCTCTCTCTTTCCTATATTTTAAGCAAGACCCCACAACCATCATCGCCATCATGATCGTCATACCCACTACTCTGCCAAGCCTCCTCTTTCCCTTTCTCATGATCTGCCATTTTCTATAAAGTCTTAACTGATCTACATCACGCCAGTTGGGAAGAGATATCGATCACCTTAATTTCTAGTGACTGCAGGGTCCAAAGCTAGGCTCTCAAAATGAGGAAGCCAGAGGCCACTGGGAAGAACAACGATAGAGGTAACAAGTTCAAGAAGGGCCTGTGGTCACCGGAGGAAGACGACAAGCTCATGAACTACATACTAAACAATGGACAAGGTTGTTGGAGTGAAGTAGCAAGGAATGCTGGTTTGCAGAGGTGTGGCAAGAGTTGCCGGCTTCGTTGGATTAATTACTTGAGGCCTGATCTCAAGAGAGGTGCATTTTCACCCCAAGAAGAAGAGATGACCATCCATTTGCATTCCCTTCTTGGTAATAGGTATTAATTTGCTTATATCTATCCCTTTTTACTTTTTCTTATTTCTTTCTTTTATAGCTTAAAAAGGTCCCTTCACCCTCTTTCTGCTTCTTTTTAAATATTGAATGAATACATGAGCTTGATTTTACAGGGTACGTATATAGGTTCATATATATATATATATATATATATATATATATATATATATATAAGCAGTTTTCAGGAGATTTTTTCTGTTACATTTTCTACTCAGATGATAAGGGTATTAGATGTTTTTCGAACTGTTCATGACCAAAATGATGAAACTATAAACAAATAACTGTTAATAACCCCATATATAAGATGCACCTATGAAAAGAAAAACATATCATCAATAATAATACGATGATGTAATTGAAGACAAATTAAGTTCTTCTTTTTCTTTGATCCATATATACTTTGAATCATATAAAAAATACTGCTACAAAACATGGAGAAATATCTTAGTTTCTCCCCACTAACTCAAGCTTTTACAGTACATAATTAAACCTAACAAATGAAATCAAATCAATCGAGAAAGCTCATATACGTACAGCATAACAGCTTGAGCTTCAAGCATACACACAGATTAATTAGCTGTCCTGTTTTGATTATCTGTGAGACATACAGATATTTGTCCCCTCTGCTGCTTAATTTGATCGTGTCTAAAATGAGGGGATAGTCAAATCCCTTGTTATATTATGGAAGAATAATTAAGCTCATGACAGACATTCCTCTTCTGGTCTTATTTGCCTTTATAGAGTTGAAGACACCCCATCTATAGCTGTTATTTTTCTTTTTTTTTAAGAATTCAAGCATCTAGGCTATCCATTCAAATCATGCACGAGTAGAAAAATAACACGTTAGTTGTAATTAATTGTACTGTTGATCGTGTAATTTCTTTTCCTTATTTTCAAAGGTGGTCTCAAATAGCGGCTCGCTTGCCAGGAAGAACCGACAATGAAATCAAGAATTTTTGGAATTCAACAATAAAGAGAAGACTAAAGAACCTGCAGTCATCCAACCCATCACCAAACACAAGTACTGATTCATCCTCGGAACCTAGCAAAGAAGTCATGGGAGCGTTCGGGAGCATGCAAGAACAAGGCATTAATTTTCCCATGAACATGGATCCGTCACCATCATCGTTAGCAACCTCGATGCAAGAAATGATTCTAAATACCATAATGGATCCATTATTACCTACGCTTGATCGTGATCATGGCCTAAACATGTATATCGGCGGTGCAAGTGGATACGAATCCAACGGTGCACCGCCATGCATGATTCAAGGTGGAATGAACAGTTCTGATCATCAGGGGTTGTATGGGCTGGAAGGGATCTTTGGAGGTGTTAATGTTGGGGTTCCTCCTTTAGCGAGTGTAAGCTGCATGGAGGAAAATTCAAGAAGCCAAAATATACAGCATAATAACACTGACAAGCACCCATATAGTAGCTATGTGAATAGTCTTAACAAAAACTGCAATAGCACTCGTACTGATCATAATAAGACAGATAACGCTGCTGCTGAGATGGGGAATTTTTGGCACGGAGAAGAGTTAAAAGTGGGGGAGTGGGACTTGGAAGAGTTGATGAAAGATGTGTCGGCCTATCCCTTCTCTTGATTTCCAAAGTTGAGTAAATAAATGGTTACTCTCCAAATATATATATATATATATATTCAATTTTCTTTCTTCATCAAAATTGAGAGAGCTTTGCAATGTAAGCACCCTTCAAATATTGTTATCTTTCAACCTTTGTATTCTATCCGCTTTCATCAGGAGATTTAGTAGTTTATGTATATAGTTTCAATCAGGTATATACAGGAAGCTTGGAATAAAGTTACTGATCAGGAGATAATTAAGTAATACTGCATTAATCGATGACCAAACATTTCTTGCACGTATGATGTGTTGCGATTTCACCATTACTTCTCGAGCACTGATATATTGTTCTTGAGAAGACACCATATAGATAGATAGATAGATAGATAGATAGATAGATAGATAGATAGATAGATATAAGCATGTACGTGTAGACAAGGACGTGATGATCAAGCATTAACTGTATAATTAACAATATGAGATCGATGTATACAGCTCAAAAAGGCAGTAGTAGTGGGATGAGTAGAGCTAGCTAGGTTGGTGCCATAAATTGATGAATTAATACATGGAAATTATTCTGTGCCTCCAAACTAATATTGTTTGTGGAAAATGATGGTTTCTTCTGATGAAGTTCAATCAATTAGATGAGATAAAGCAATCAAGTCAGCTTGCTTTCATTGCACATATGACGACTATTTACTAGTTAGTTACTCCTTGTAGGGTTTTGCTTCACCTAATTAACATCCTACTGGCCAATAATGTCTAAAGATAAAGCAAGGGAGAGTTATCATATTTCGGAAAATATTATTACAACTGTGGCGAGATTGCAAAACCTAGCATGAGACTTGAATCTTAAGCAAAGATCATTAGATAAAGACTTCATGTGATTTAGTTATGTAACTACGTACAGATGCTGAGAACAAAGTTATGCCGACAGGGTCCTGTCTAATTGTATGTAAACTGGATCTGTTGAATTTTCTAAATCCTTTCTCTTAATCAGAATTAACATATATTCTTTACAGGACTGCAGAACTGCTAGCTTGTGCATGAATTGATGTGGGAATGGAAGGTTCTTTTTTGTCTGTAAATGACGGCATTGATCATATAGAGTCTGGGGGGCAAATGATTATCTTTCTTGTCAGGTTTTTTTTTATCAACAATTTCTCATATCCCAGCTTTTGTCGTGCTTATGCTTTTTTTAGATGCGAGTAAATTTGAAAAATATATTTTATGGGCTCTAAATAAATAAATAAAATCTTAATTATTTTAAGCTTTTATAAAAAATATATTTATATAAATCATAAATTCTATATCATTACTTCTCATTTGCTCAGATGCTTCTAAAGTCTAAACAGTGTGATAAATTCGATTTTAAAAATAAAATAAATGATGTGGTAGGTGCCAGTGACCTCGTACTGAGAGGCTAGCTTGAACTCCACCCTTTCTCAGCGCAGATAAAGCCCACATTTGGTACAAGGAGCATGGGCTGGAATGGGCTATCTCTTAGCTATATGGGCCAGGCCCAATTTGGTACAAGGAGCATGCAAAGACTAAACAGATAATTCATATCAGACCAGTGACAGTTAAAAAAGGATCGTCGCCTGAGAGATTCGAACTCTCGCGGGGAAACCCCATGTACTTAGCAGGCACACGCCTTAACCACTCGGCCAAAGCGACTTCTCTTTACAGGCAGCCCCTTTATATTTTATTAATCAAACTAACGTAGCCAAACAAAACGTGGATTAAGACCCTAACTACTCATGAATACATTTTCCCATCTCCTCGTGAATTTAACAGTGGTTTTCAAATCCATTCCTATATTTTCACATCGCCTATTACCTATTAATTATTATGACATTATGTTTTCAAATTTTATCCTCAATATTTTTATTTCTATTTTTTTTACATATCTTTTTATAAAAGTTTTTTTTTTTAATCATGTCCTTCAATTTGAAATTAAAGTATTTTTTTTTTACCATTTCGGTCCTCAGTCCTCGTTGTTTGTTTTTTTTCCTTTTGCTAGGGTGGTTGTTCTTTTCAATTTCATCATCCAATCACAAAATTGTTTATATTTTTTTATATCAAGTTTTAATCTTGTTATTTTGGGTTTTTTTTTCTAAATTATTTGTTCTTTATTAATTTCAACTTTGAATCCAATATAAAATTTATTTTTTATTTTTTATTTTAATTTTGATACATATTGTTTTAACTCCTATTTTATTTAATCATTTTGTATAACTATAATATGTTTTTGAAAAGCGGGCTTCATTGTTTTTCTAAATATGAAGCCTAGTTTGAAAAATTAACACAAATTAATATTTTCTTTAAAAAATGAGTTTTACAATTCAATTTATTGTATAAAAATCTAAAAGTGTGAGGTTTCAACTATAGCAATCTTAAATAAAAACTTGAGTTTGTCTTTAAAAAAACTATGAACTTAACTATTATTAAGAGTAAAATAGGTTTTTTTACATGGACATGCTTGTTATTACCTATTTGAGTGGGGTTAGGATACATTTTCACATCATTTAGGAATAACGAGCCATAAACCCGCGCTCCGCTGCAGGGATTAATTTTTTTTTGTCTAGTTTTAATACATATAATTTTTTATTTTGGTTTTTATTTTTTTATTTTTTAGTTTAGTTTCTAAAAAAGTAAAATTACCCGAGACACCCCACTAATAATTCTTGGTTTTTGTCTTATTTGAAGGTATTATGATTATTGTACTATGCACAGAAATGAAAAAAAAATTAAAAATACCTTTGATACCATGATATTATTTTAAACATATTTTACATAATAAAATAAATATATAAAAAACTAATATACATTTTAAAAAGTTTTACGACGCTGCATGCGTCATCCGAAATGTGCATGGGCTCTGAAATTGACGTCGTGCCCACAACACCCGACAGAAAATATAATTAAAAATTGGTAAATTATCAATACACCCCTATAACCAACTCTTGGATTTTTTCTTATAGGGTGTATATACGTAATTATACAACTCGTGGTATGCATCAGCTGGCCCGGACACCCCGATTATAAAAAAAGAGTCCGAGGATTAATCATGATGCGTTTAAGCTCACCCAGAGACCCCGGTTATAAAAAAATATATAACTGAAAAAAACAAAAAAACAAAAGCTTAAGTTGCCCTGGAGACACTGGTTATAAAAAAAATATAAGTGAAAAAAAAAAGTATAAACATGAAAGCACTGTAGCAATTCATATTGTTTTTTTTTTAAATCAGTCCAGGAATTAGTCGTGGTGCTCTTAAGCTGGATCGGAGACCCCAGTCACAAAAAAATATAAGTGAACATAAAAAAATATAAGGAAAAAAATAATAAATTGGTCCGGGGATTAGTCGTGGTGTGTTCAAGTTGGCTTGGACACCCTGATTATCAAAAAATAAATTTGGTCCGGGAAGTGGTGGTGGTGCACTTAAGCTTGTCCGGAGATCCTGGTTATAAAAAAAATATAAGTTAAAAAAAAATATAAGCGTGAAAGAACTGTAGAAATCCATATTGTTTTTTAAAAAATTGACTTCATGAATTAGTCGTGGTGTGTTTAAGCTGACCCGAAGATCTCGGTCATAAAAAAAATGTATAACTGGACAAAACAAAAGTATAAAAAAAAAGGAAAAAAATATACCAGTGAGAAAGCACTTTAGAAAAAAAAAAGTGGGTCTAGGGATTGTCGTGTTACGCATAAGTTGGCATAGACACCCTAGTTATCAAAAAAAAAATAGATCTGAAGATTAATCATGGTGCTCTTAAGCTAGCCCGGAAACCCTAATTATAAAAAAATAAAAAACAAAAAAATAAATATAAGTAGAAAAAGAAAAAAAAAGAATAATAGGAAAAAAATGTTTTGGGGGAAAAAATGAAAAAAAATATAATAAGAAAAAATAAAAATAAAACATAATAAGGAAAAAAAACGAAGAAAAAAAAAGAAAAAAAAACAGGGAAAAAACATTGTAGCGGGAAAAGCATTGTTGCAATCAACAATGCTATGTGTGGGGAGCTACAGTGTTGTCCCCACACCATTTACAATCCATATTGTTTTAAAAAAAAATCGGTCCAGGAATTAGTCGTGATGTTCTTAAGCTAACCTGGAGACTCCAGTTATAAATTTTTTTTGGTTCGGGCATGAGGAAAAAAAATGTATAAGCGAACAAAAAAAAGTATAAGGAACAAAAATTAAAAAAATAATAAATTGGTCCAGAGATTAGTCGTGGTGCGCACAAGCTGCCCTGGATACCCTGGTTATCAAAAAACAATTTGGTCTCGGGATTAGTCGTGGTGCGGTTAAGGTGACCCATAGATCTTGGTTATAAAAAAATATATAAGTAAAAAATAATAATAAAAAAACCTTAAGTTGGCTCAGAGACCATGATTATAAAAAAAAATATAAGTTAAAGAAAACAGAAAAAAAAATATAAGCGTGAAAGCACTGTAGCAATCCATATTGTTTTAAAAACAAATTCATTCCGGGAATTAGTCGTGGTGTACTTAAGCTGGCCCGTAGACCCCGGTTGTTAAAAAATATATATAAGTGAACAAAACAAAAGTATAAGAAAAAAAAGGAAAAAAATGTATCAGTGGGAAAACACTTTAGCAAAAAAAAATAAGTCCGGGGATTAGTCGTGGTACGTATAAGTTGGTCTGGACACCCTGGTTATAAAAAAAAAATTTGAATCTGGGGATTAATTATGGTGTGCTTAAGCTAGTCCGGATACCCCGATCATAAAAAAAAACAATATATAAGTGGAAAAAAATTAAAAAAAGTATAACTAGAAAAAAAAATATTTCATGGGAAAAAACGAAAAAATATATAATCAGAAAAAAATGAAAAACAAAATCAGAAAAAAATGAAAAAAAAAACTATAAAAAAAATTAGATCCGAGATTAATTGTGGTGTGCTTAAGTTAGCCCAAACACCTTGATTATAAAAAAACAAATAAAATTATATATAAGTAGAAAAAGGAAAAAAATAATCAGCAAAAAAAATATTTCATGAAAAAAACAAAAAAAAAAACAAAAAAAATGCATGAAACGAAAAAAAATAATTAGAAAAAAAAACATAATCAGAAAAAAAAAACAAAAAGCAAAAAAAACAGAAAGGGAAGCACTATAGAAATCCACAATGATTTGTGTGTGGGGAGCTATAGTTAAATCCCCACATGGTTTAGTTTCTTTGTAATGTAGTGGTTAAATAACTCAAAACACACACAAAAAAAAAAAAAAGGTGTGTATAGGGGATTTATTGACATTTTCATTTTATAATCACAAATAAATTATTTAATTTCTCTTCAAAATATATTAAAACATTCTTGTATAGTTTCTTTTTTATCTTTTTTTTATTTTATTTTTTTGTTATAGTCAAGTTGAACAGTGATAACTTGCTCTTTCATTAAATATTAATAAAAACAAAAAAAGTTGCTTTTATGTCAAATAAAATTTTCTGCTGAATGCGGATGCTGTGACTGCTGCTATTCTTGGATTGTCTGTCCTTCTTATCACTGGTGTAGTGACATGGAAGGAGTGCTTAGCTGAATCCGTTGCCTGGGATACCCTGACATGGTTTGCGGCCCTCATTGCCATGGCTGGGTATCTCAACAAACATGGTCTCATCTCCTGGTTCAGCCAAACTGTAGTTAAGGTTTGTGTTTTCCTGTTTACTGGTTTTTCATTGTGCATGGTTACTTCCAATTATCAGTGAGATCTTGACAACTGCCTGAACTACATTACAGAGCAATCCTGATGCCTGAAATGATTATTTTCCCATCACCTGATCAATATATCATATTCCCACCTGGTGATAGATTCACCATTGTTATTGTTTTAGGTTTCTTTCCCTGAGGATAATTTATACAGGGCCTTTTCTACTCATCATTCTTAAGTTCATCTGGGTTCGGAGTGAATGTTTTCTATGGATACCATTGTCAATGAACTACACGTCTACCAGTCATTTTTCTTGAAGATGTATAAATTTACATGTCCCATCTTTTTTCGAGAATGAGGTGTATAATTCCTAATATCAATGGATAAATTGTTGTTAATCCCTCTTTGATAAATTTTGGTATTTTTTTTTTTAATTTCTATATAAAAAAACCAAAAACTGTGCTGCAATTTAATAGTAGAAACATTTGGGAAATTCAATCAAGGGATTGTTCCTCAGTGGAACTAAACCGGATGGATACCATTAATGTCCAGGTGGGTAGAGTATAAATTACAGGTTAGCAGTCCGAGGCATCATGACTTTAGACAGCATGCAAAGTAAAACGAGCATAGAAATAATAAGCGCTAATTAACGTATCAAAAAAGGAGTTCTCATAACATTCCAAGTAACTGTTATGGTTATACAGCAAAACAGAAATTACAAAAAGAAGAAAAGGTTGGGCCTCGGCCCAACTGGGCACCGCAAAACTCAGTTCGGCTATGGCCCAACTAAGTACAATACACTTGGATGGACGTGGTACAATCGAGCTTCTATCCCCCCCCTTTTTTTTTTCTCTCATAATCTCGATTAATATTATTTATGAATAACATTTACAATGCAAAGCTACATTCAAAAGGAGTTCTACTCGTTCGTTCTCTTGTTGGGATTAATTTTATTGGTCTAGTTTTAATATATATAATTTTTTGTTTTATATTTCGATGTTTATTCTTTTATTTTTTGATCTAGTTTTGATCCCTTGATTTTTTCAGTCTTTCTAAGATAATTTTTAAATTTTTGTTTATATCTATACATCTTTGCTCTTAGTTTAGATTTTTAATTTTTATTGTTATTTTTATTTGTATTAAATGCAGCTTGCATTAAAAAATATAGTAAATTTAGCTTTGATGGTGTAAAATGAGAGTAAAACTCTCTTTTATGCATGTATAGTTAAACATGAAATATTTGAAATACTCCCGCAGGTAACTCTTTCATTTTGTCTTATTTGAGGCTACAAAAATTATTTTACTGTGCACTAAAAATGTGAAATTACAGGAACACCCCCACTAACAATTCTTGATTTTTATCTTATTTGAGGGTATTATGTTATTGTACTATGTACAGAAATGAAAAAAATTGGAAATACCCTTGATACCATGACATTATTTTAAACGCATTTTACATAATAAAATAAATATATAAAAATTTAATATACATTTTTAGACGTTCTACAATGCCGCACGTGCTGTCTGAAATGTGCGTGAGCTCAAAAATTGACAGCACGCCCGAAGACGCACCTACAGTGCCGTGACAAAAAATATAATTAAAAATTAGTAAATTACCAATACACCCCTATAGCCAACTCTTGGATTTTGTCTTATAGGGGGTATATACGTACTTATACAACTCGTGGTGCATGTCAGCTAACCCGAACACCTCAATTATAAAAAAAACAGTTCGGGGATTAGTCGTTGTGTGCTTAAATTGGCCCGGAGACCCCGATTATATATAAAAAATGTATAAGTGGGGAAAAATATATCAATCCACCCCTATAGTCAACTCTTGAATTTTATCTTATAGGGGGGTATATACGTACTTATACAACTCGTGGTGCATGTTAGCTAACCCGATCACCCGGTTATAAGAGAAAAAGGTCTGGGGATCAGTCGTGGTGCGTGCAAACTGGCCTAGACACCCCGGTCATAAAAAAAATTAGTCTGAGAATTAGTCGTGGTATGCTTATGCTGGCCCGTAGACCCCGGTTATAAAAAAAGTGTAAGTGCACACTGTAGTAATCCATATTGTTAAAAAAAAAATTGGTCCGGGAATTGCCATGGTGCACTTAAACTGGCCTGGAGACCCCGGTTATAAAAAAAAAATATAAGTGAACAAAAAAAATTTATAAGGAAATAAAATAAAATAAATGGGTCCGGGAATTACTCGTGGTGCGCGCAAGCTAGCTTGGACATCCTAATTATAAAAAAAATTTGGTTTGGGGATTAGTCACGGTGCTTTTAAGCTTGTCTGGAGACCTTGGTAAAAAAAAATGTATAAGTGAAAAATAAAAGAACAAAAAAAAAGTTTAAGTTGACTTGGGACCCTAGTTATAAAAAAAAAATATAAGTGAAAAATAAAAGAACAAAAAAAAAGTTTAAGTTGACTTGGGACCCCAGTTATAAAAAAAAAATATAAGTGATAAAAAACACAAAAAAAGTATAAGCGGGAAAACAATATAGCAATTCATATTGTTTTTAAAATAAAATTCAGTCTGAGAATTAGTCGTGATGTGCTTAAGCTAGTTTAGAGACCCCGATTATAATGTTGAATATTTTTTTTTTCAAATTGAAGTCTATATATTAAGATCAAAGAAGAGCCGTTATTCCATTGCATTCTAAGCTTTGAAAATAAATAATTGAAATGTCAAATAAAAGAGTGACGGTTGGTCATCTAACCTCTTTCTATCTAAACGACAGTCGTTTCAGTTTGAGCGACTAGTCATGCATCTAGTGATAACCTTAAGAGTATTTAACGGTCATTGACGACCCATTTAAAACCCCAATACCCGTTATCCTCCACTTTTACCCGCCAGAAGTAAACTACCTCAGCCCTGCTATTGATAATGGACATTTCTCTCTATTTTAAACCTCAAAGCCCTTCTCTTATACCCAAACAAACCACCATCAACACTGACCCTAAAAGGGACTGGAATACAATCATAAAAAATCACGCCAAGCTCAAAAATGACCATGCCATTCTTTCTACATATACCCAAATGGAATCTATTGGCATTGCACCGAATAACACAACCCTGCCTATCATTTTCAAGGCCTGTTCGAGGCTAAATGACGTTGAGAGAGGCAAAAGGGTACATTCTAGTATTCAGGGTACTAGTTTGATCAAAGATGTTCGAGTTGGGACAGCTGTTGTTGATTTCTATTGTAAATGTGGATTGCTTGAAGAAGCTAGCCATCTGTTTGGTAAAATGACTCAGAGAGATTTAGTTTTGTGGAATGCTATGATATCTGGGTATGTGGGCTGTGGTTTTTATGGGAAGGCCATTGGATTATTCAGAAAGATGAAAAGTGAGGGTTTTGAACTAAATTCACGTACTTTGGTTGCATTGATTTTGGCATGTGAAGGGTTATTAGAATTGAGGTTAGGGAAGGAGATACATGGGTATTGGTTGAGGAATGGATATTTTGGTAGTCATCCTCACGTGGGTACTGCTTTGATTGGGTTCTATTTGAATTTTGATGTGAGAGTTTCGAGTCTTGTGTTTGATTTGATGGTCATGAGAAGTGAAGTGAGTTGGAATGCAATGATTACTGGGTATTTTGATTCAGGGGATTCGGTGAAAGCTTTGGAGCTTTTTGTTAGGATGCTAGAGGATGGGGTTAAGACTGATTTGGTTACCATACTAGTTGTGGTTCAGGCGTGTGCAGAATTTGGATATCTCAAACTAGGGATGCAAATTCATCAAATGGCTATTAAATTTAGCTATAGTAATGATTTGTTCATTGTAAATGCATTGCTTAACATGTACAGTAAGATATCGAGTTCAGAATTAGCACGCAAATTATTTGATATCACTACAGTTCGTGATGCTGCCTTGTGGAACTCTATGATTTCTGCATACATTGAATATGGATGCTATGAAGAAGCTATTGATGTTTTTAATAGAATGCGAGAAGAAATAATCCCAGATGAAAGAACTATTGCTGTTATGCTTTCTTTGTGTAGAGAGTTGGATGATGGCTTGAAAAAGGGTAAAAGCTTACATGCTCATGCATGCAAGAGTGGAATGAGGATGGGTGTTTCTATTGGAAATGCGTTTTTGATCATGTACACAGATCTAAATTGTGTTGAAGCTGCACAGAAGGTTTTCGGTGTGATGATTGATGCAGATGTCATCTCATATAACACATTGATCCTGGCACTGGCCAGTGCCCGTTTGAGGGACGAGGCTTGGGAGTTATTTCAAATCATGCAAGCATCTCATGTTGAACCGAACTCTCATACAATGATCTCTCTTCTTGCTGCTTGTGGAGATGAAACATGTCTAAAGACAGGACGATCCATCCATGGTTTTGCAATAAAGCATGGTTTTGAAATAAATCTACCCTTGAACACTGCGCTCACTGATATGTACATGAACTGTTGTGATGAAGTGAAAGCTAGAAGTCTTTTTGAGGCCTGCCTCACTAGAGATTTGATATCGTGGAATGCTATGATTTCCAGTTACATTAAAATCAACCAAAGCAATGAAGCTTTGTTATTTTTCAATCGTATGATTTCAGAGGTGGAACCTAACGTGATCACAATCATAAATGTTCTCTCAACATGCACCAACCTCGCCAATCTGCCTCAAGGCCGGTGCCTGCATGGTTATGCCATACGGAGGTTTTCCCCTTGTGATTCAAATTTGTCTCTTGCAAATTCTATAATAACAATGTACGCAAGATGTGGTAGCATGCTAACTGCTGAAAAGATCTTTAAAAGCTTACCAAAGAGAAATATCATCGCTTGGAATGCCATGATAACTGGCTATGGTACTCATGGTCGTGGTTATGATGCCATCATTGCCTTCAAGAAGATGTTAGAAGAAGGTTTCCAGCCAAATGAGGTAACTTTCTTGTCGGTACTATCTGCTTGTCGCCATGCTGGCATGATAGAGCAGGGTTTGGAGATCTTTTATTCCATGGTTCAGGATTTCAAGATGATTCCTGTGCTTGAACATTATGGCTGTGTAGTTGATCTACTTGGTCGTGGCGGATGCTTGGATGAAGCTAAAGAATTTATCAATTCTATGCCTACTGAACCAGATGCATCAGTGTGGAGAGCACTGCTCAGTGCTTGTCGTGTTCACTCTAACCCAAAACTAGCTTCTGCCATTTTTGAGAACCTTATCAAATTAGAACCAACAAATGCAGGAAATTATGTTTTGCTATCCAATATATATGCTGAAGCAGGCCATTGGTCAGAGGTAAGACAAATAAGAACATTTCTCAAAGAGAAGGGTTTAAGAAAGCCACCAGGAACTAGTTGGATCATCATAAGGGATCAGAGTCACTCTTTTACTGCTGCAGATACATCACATCCTCAATCTGACAAAATTTATGAAAATTTGAATTCTTTGCTGACCTTGATTAGAGAATCTGAACATGTTACTGGTTTTTGTTTGGTATCTCATGAGGATTAGAGAAAAATCAGGGCATGTGGTGCCCGAATTAGAAGCTCAGTTTTGTGTTTGGAATGATCAGATTGAAGAGAAATTTTCTACGGCGACACTTACAACTTGGGGCATTCTAATGATTGTCATGAATTTAGTACATTTTTTTTTAAATAATTGGGAATATCTCAGGAACGATTCTGTTGTTGCTCTCTAATTATTGCATCTTCTCGTGCAAAAAAATATTGTTGAGGCACGAGTGAAGGGGAAGACAATCCTGATTCACTGTTAATCTGTAAGTGATGGAATATCTTATAAGATTATGGAATTCCTGAAAAGCTTGAAAGGGCCATTGCCCATAAACCTGGTTCATTTGGAAAGGGATCAAGAATCATCCAGGAGGTTGCAAGGCTATGAAGTCCCGATTTAATTGTGTATACACTTGTAAGGACATGACAGGTACATATATATATATATTAACATTCTTTATAATTTATTAATTTTGTGCATAAACTTTTAGCAATCTTCTGACCTATTTACTTTGTGTGTTTTACTGATTAATGACTAATTAATCAGATGCCATGGATATGAAAATTGTTTTCAAATAGTTTTCCGATTATTGGAATCCATCCCTTGTTCATTTTTCAAGTTAGAAATTGGGATGGAAGGATCAAACTTTAATGCAATCAGTAGATGATGGTTCTCTACCTCTTTCATGAAACATTGCCAGCTATTTCACACGATATGTAAACATTTTTCATCTGGGAAATGATGGCCGTCACTTTTAAGATACCTTACTCTTTCCTGATAGCAACCAAATGAAGCATAGTATATCTAATTACTATCTCTACTACCGCGTATCTATGGTTGGATTAGAAAGGAATTATCAGGTAATTCTGGAAAAGTATGCTCCATTCACATAAAGTTCGGGCCCATCATTTTAATGTTAGTTGGTTACACTATAATGTGAGTGGGGAAGCACTACTTTAAAAGTATCAAATAATTTCGTAATAACTTAACTGTTGTTTTCGCATATGATTTGTTCTTGCTTGGTTGTTCGTCTAAATTATGTGCTAGATTGGAGGCATTTTCGTCGTCCTTTCTTGACATCCAAATGGAAATCGTTTGGCTCTTTTGTCTCCATTGTTGCTTCCTGTTGCTACTCAAGTGTTATCTATCTCAAGGGAGGGTCCAGAGTTCAATCATGCTCGTCTGGCTCTCTGAAGCAGTTCACTGCTTGTTTTCCTTTCTGTCAAAACTTACGAAGGCCTGACTGCCCTTTCCTTGCAGATGATATAAGCTCATTGATGTAGACTCATTTTATTCCTTGGATATGTAATTCGCTCATTAATTTTATTAGATCTCAAAGTCTGGAATTGAAATCTAATCCTACTTGAAAGCGACCCCCTATTTCAGTCTCTTCGGAGACAACTGATAAAATTGGAATGATACAGTGAAGATTAGCATGGTCCCTATGCAAGGATGACACACACAAATCGAGAAATGATCCAAATTTTTTGTTCTTAAAGGACGTGGTGTGATGACAAGGGTTGTGATCTGCACAATAGGTCTTGAGTTCGAGTCAGAATGCGCATCATTTATAAGAGCTTGGGATAACCGAGATTTTACTCGCTCATCTGAACCCATAAAGTATATTTTCCGAGAATAAAGTTTCCTCGCATATTTTTTTTTATAAAGGGTCAAACAATCCAGGGTCTCTTAAGTTTTGAGAATTAATTTGGTCACTGAAGCCTTGCACTCTTAACTATTGGTCATCCATGGTCCCTCTTAGATGTTTCTTTCTTGTTTTCTCTTCCCACGATGGCTCAATCAAAACACTCTCAATCTCATAAAATTGATACTGTTAAGTCATTCTCTCAGATCATGAGCCCATGGACGTAGATGGAAGTATAAGGTCTTGTGTGATGAAAATTAAACCAGAGGGACAAATATGACCAGTTTTTGAAACTTGAACCACCATAAATCCACTTTGCCCTATTTGTAAGGAATTCGTGGGATGAAAAAAAAGCCTTTTCAACCCCACTTTACACTACTAACATGTCAATCTTACTGATCATCTAACAATTTAGCAACAATGGGGAAGGGGTTGTGGTTAGGCATGGTTGATCAATTTCCTTGGAAATTCACATTTATAAAGACGTTCTACCAGCCACCAAAAACAATAATTTGTTGGATGATGAGGACAAGGGCTAAGACTGTTTCCCAAAGTTAAGCAAATGGATGTAGGGTGATCATTCTAAACTTGGGCTAAAATAAAAAATGATTTTTTTTATATTTTAAATTAAAAAATTTGATATTTTTATATTATTTTTATGTGCTGATATGAAAAATAATTTTAAAAAAATAAAATAAATATCATTTTGATGTATTTTTAAATAAAAAATACTTTTAAAAATAACTGTAACCACATTTATTATCAAACACTTGGAAATCTTTGGATCAATATACCACAAACAACAACAATCTCAACCCATCAAAAACACGTAAACGATCACGGATCCCTTCCCTGAAACCCCAACTATGATCTAACCTTGCAACATAGCAACATTAGGCAACCAGTCAAGATCAATCCAAAGCTGCAAGAATTCCCAATTCCACAAGGACTGATCAACTAAAGAGTCATCATGGTTGGTATAGGATAACTTAGTGCTCCACAGTACGTGAAAGTAGGTTCCACATCACATCAGTTTTATGGGATAAGAAATTCCTCATCCCCATATCTCATCTTCTAATAAAGATGGAAAGAATAAAAATGAAAACACCATTCACCTTTCCAATCCAATATCCACCATCCCACTTGGATCCACCTCATCATTGATTCCGATGAAGAGGGTACAGAAGCAGACAAAAGGAGAAGAAAATTAAACGCTCAAGGAACCAGAAATGGAATGAAAAAAACCATAAAGATTGCTAATTGATTTAATATTAGTGCAAATGCAATTTATTACATCCTCAGAACTTCTTGAACTCCAATACAAATCAACCTTGGATGACAGCAGCAGCAACCTCAGATAAATTATTTAAAATTGGGGAGCAACACAAGGCCATTGCTTTATCCCTCCAAAAAAAGAAAAACACATTTCCTATACTCTTTAGGAAAACATGAGCCTGGAAAAATGAAAATTCCAGACGAATCCAAGTGGAGCTGGACCTTTGCAGGAAACCCCCTCCAATTATTTAAACTTAATGGTTATCTCTGTAATATTCTCAGAAACAGAATGAAGGAATGAATGGAGAACTTCTTCTCTGAACTTTTTCTTCCTATGGGCTCGAATCGTTATGACTACCTTATTTAAATCTGATAGCACCAGCTAATAAATCTGAAATTCAGCTATGACTATATATGTATTTATTTACTTTTTCCCTAAGCAACATTCTGATCAAGCTGCAGCCCCTCGAGCCAGGCTTGCAAAGCCACGTGATCACTGGATTCAATGTGGGGGTTTGAAGTAGAGCCATCAAGGGTAGCTGACACTGGAATAGCACTTTTCTCGTTTGTCTCAGATGGCGAGTCCTTTAACATTGAATGAACCCATGACACATCGGGTTCCTCTCCAACGTGATCAATTGAACATGACGTGTGTGGCTGACCAATTTCGTCTGCTTGAATAAACCTATTTACATTCCTGTTCTCAGATTTCCATATTGACCATGAATTTTTACCATTGGATCCAAGGTCATATGATGGCCTAGTCCTAAATTCCTGTGAGAGTAGGCTGCTTTGTGGTTGTTGCAGCATCTCTCGGCGAGCATGAGCAGATAGCTGAAAGCCTAAAGAGGACACAGGATCATTGATAGAAGGTGACATCCCCTGCATTCGAGATAACTTGCTTTGATCAAGAGCTGCTGACGAATATGTGGGAGAGAAAACAGATGCAGCACCCCCCAGATGCTCAGAATGCTGAGGAGATGAGACATTTGCATAGAGAATCTCGTCTAGATTTGAGTGGCTCAACGTGTTTGAAGGAGAAAAAAGACGGGGCAGATGTTGCTGGAATGCAAAATCCCGCAATCCATTGAGAGAACTTCTCAGACGGCTTGCTTGGAGACTGCTATGCAAATTTGGGATAGTTTGCTGAGGCCAAGGCACAGATGAGTGTAAACTGTTGCTTGAAAGATGCTTCGGTGACGTCGAGGAAACTGCTGAAGATGAGCTAGGCAACAAGTTCGAGGCTGTGGTGAAATCAATAACATCTTCTTTAGAGGATTCAACTCCAGCAGGCATATTCAGAGGTCTCAGTTCATTTAATGTGTGAGCAAAGAAACACACTCGACGCATGCAATTCGTGCCTTCTTTGCAAACTCGAGTCTTGTATTGGGTAGGGTGTAGCCAGCTCTCGAAAATCCCATGAGCATATTCACACAAATCCCCACGCCTGCATGCCCCCCTCCTGTGATCTGGACATGGTGCACACCTGTAATGGAACTTCCTTGGGTCCCTTCTCCTCGCAATCTCACCTGGATGAACAAAAGGACACTCCGTCCAATCATGGGCATACGCCCTGGAACAACGTTGGATCTTGAAGGAGAACATCCTAAACTCATCGCTAGCGTAAACACTGTTCGTAATATGCGGAATAGTTGGATCAACGGGGTATCCTTTCCTAGCAGAAGAAACACGTCCAGCACCAGAACCATTTTTCAAGAGCTCTTCAAGTGCGATTTTCAGGTGAGGAAATTCTGAGGGAGGAACGATAACATCAATTGGGCGACAACCATTGGCGTCAAAGGCATTAGTGTCAGCACCAGCATGTAATAGCAACTTGACAACGTAGATGGCATTAGCAGATCCACCAGAAACAGCACAATGAAGAGCAGTGCTCTTATCCGGGCCACAGCAGAAATTTACATCTACCTCAGGTAGAGAAAGAATCAGTTTCACAATGTCAACGCTGCCATATTTAGCAGCAATCATTAAAGGGGTTCTCTGCTCCAGAACCATATTCCTCGATCCCTCCTGGCGACTGTACCATAGTCCAGCCTCCTTAACCTCAGATTCATCAAACACTGATCGCTTGAAACCCTTAACGTCATTATCTGCCGCAAACACAAGCAACGAGGAAAAAGAATGCTCCGTATCAATCCAGTAGCTCATATCTTTAGTAAAAGAATTGCTTTCCATAGGAGACAATGGAGTCACAGTCTGCGATTTCCCCCCCTGATTAGACCATTCACACACAATTCAACAAACCAAAACCCAATTTTCACAATACAATTCTATAAGAAACACAGAGTTGAATATAATAATTTTCTTTTTACAGAAAACGAAAGGGTGCCCACCTCAAATTTTTGAGTTTTATGACAAAAAAAAGATAAACTTTCAATGGGGGAGAGAATTGTAAGAAAAGAAAAATGATAAGAGAAGTCAATGAGAGATAGGATAACTTGGTATGGTGTTTGTGTGTGTGTATATATATAAGAAAAGAGAGCTGGAAAGCCTTACAGAAAAAGAAAAAGAATCTGTTCCTGAGATTTTGAAAAGCTACCAAGGAAGTCAGACAAATTCGGATTTTCTACATAAAAAATTTCTAATAGTAATTCAAATCCTTTCAAGAAGAGAAAAAGAATAGATAATTTTTCTTTGAGGAAACACCTAACGTAGCAGAAACCGGAGAAAAGATAGACAAGCAAGAACTTTATGGATTCAAAAATGATGTAAATCTCATAGGGGAAATATAATCTCAATAATATTCAAATTGAAACTCATTTTCTTCTTTCCAATTTTAGCTCTTATATATTACCATTTCGTGGACTTCGGTTATTGAAATTTAAAACGAAACCATTATCTTTAAAGCTTTCCTTTTCTATTATTTTTCTTTCCTTTTCCCCGCATTTTCTCAACAACCAAACAGAATCTAGAACATAAAGAAATTATCAGTGCGTCATAAAAAACAAAAAAAAAACTTATTGATTAACGTATTATCAAGACGGTTAAAATCATAAGCATAAAAGTAAGGAGCACATGAACTCACTCATTGAGTTAAATATTATACAAGGTGGTGATGACTTTTTCTTCAAGAAACCAGAAGAATTCCATCAAGAAACGTCGGTCAAATCCTATAAGCATACATAATTGCCAAGAACTGGCAAAAAAGAGAAGAAAAAGGTGGCGAGTATATTGAAGGGAGGAGCTCAAAGGACTAGAGAGAGGGAAAGTCGAGAATGTAGAACGATTTTTTGAAAAATAAATGTGAGATTAAATAGGGTTTAAGGGATTTTTGGGCTCAACTTCGAAATTTGTATAACATTTGGGGGGCTTAAAAAGAGTTTTATGGTGGTTTAACCGGGCGAGGAAGTCAGAAGGGGTGGAGGGAAATCTCCTCCGTTTAAGATTCTCCTCCTTTTATTTTTTATTTCAAATACAAAATAGTAAACCTTTTGCTGTTTAACTAATTAATTATGTTTTAATTAATTAATTTAGTGGTTTAGGACTTTTTACATTTTTCTACTTTTAATATTCGGTAAATCTGACCTAATCTCTAAATAAATCATATCTTTTAATTCCAATTCAAGGTGGTTTTAAATTATTTATAATTAATTATTTATATATATATTAAGGAATGACTTCACATTCCCGATCAAATGAGAAGTAAATAGAGCCAATATATATAAAGTTGATTTTATGAATAAAAAAATGAAAACAAGAATAAAAATATTCATCCAATAATATTAAGAAAATCCGCTGACAACGTCCCTATCCATGGGCCCGTGGACCTCCTCGCTCGACTGGCCTCGCCCGACCCGAATACCAAGCTCAAGGCACTCAGATAAATGAACAACCAGATAATCGGTAATCCCACCAAGAAGCTCTCTTTCCTCAAGCTCTGCGCCATTCCGTCTGTCGCCTTTATTCTCTCCTCCGCCTCCGACGCCGAAGCAGACTCCCAATTAGCCGATTCTGATGTCAGTTTCAGTAACATTATTGTCCAGTCAGCTTCGGTTGCGGCTTCAATGCCGGCGTCCTAGCGGCCCTTGACGCTGACGTTTTTCCTAACCTATTTCGGCTCCTCTCCAATCCCGATGAGAAAGTGATCATGCTCTCTTGTTATTGAAAGCTTTAAAATGTATTGATTGGGAATCTTATTTTGCTTAGAAAGGAAATTAAACCATGCGTAAACTACTATTCGGTGCTAAATATTGAAAATTTTGTGTTTGATGAAATAAAAATCATTGCATTGATGGAGTTTGTGTTTGGAATGTCTTTATAGAAATGTTTAATCTTTATTTTTTAAAGCTGCGTTTGATTTCAGAAAGATGAAATAGAGTGTATACAATCAATGCAGTTTTTCTTTGCTTACTGAAGGAGCTCTTAATCTATGCCTGATTATATATGGTTAATTTGAAATTTGTTGGGAATTTTCCTTTTGTAAATTAAATGGATTTTGTTTGACCTTCAGGTGGTGGGTGCGGGTGCTCGTTCACTTAGAATGATTTATCAGTTGAAATTGGCACCGAGTATGAATTTGCTCAAGAAAAAAAAAATGGAATTCCTTATTTCTTTACTGCATAGCGATAATGAAAATGTTACTGGACTCGGTGCAAGTATCATTACACATTCTTGTGTGACAAGTGTGGAGCAAAGTGCATTTTGTGATGCTAGGGCTCTAAAGAAGTTAATTAGCCTCCTTGAAGGTTCTACAAGTCAGAAAAATGCTAGTTTAGAGTCACTGGCTGCAGTCCTTAAGAACAGTCCTGGGGTCATCTTATTCTGTTCTTTCTTTTCTGCATTACTCTTCACCTGAAAAAAACATCTTTTATGGCCTGTGGGTCTTAATCTGTGAACTCTGGGATGAGGGCAAATCTCAGCTCTATCAGCCAGATAAACTTTTGCATTTCCATGTGAAATTGATTGTTGATATGCAAGTAAAAATGTCATTTATCAAGAACAGTGATGACTCAGTCTATGACTTTTGGTGATGGCCTCACATGATCGTCTGTATGCATCCCTTGAATCTAGCACAAAGAGGAGAGATAAGTGCAGAACAATCTTTGGTCTTGACCTTATTTTGTAAGGCATGTCCAGCATTTCTCTGGAAGCTTGAAACATTACGCTGCAGTGAAGGTTGGTGCTCATTAAATTTTGACTGGGTTGTGATGGTATATTTAAGTGACGAATTTCTCTCCTTTTCGATGGATTTCGTCATTGGACAAAATATTTTATTTTTTAAAATAGTTAATTTATTTTCCTCGGCACACAAGCAGCTCTGCTATTAAAGTCACTTCCAGCAAAATGGTTGGACTGGTGTCAATTACTCGATCAATATAGCATCTTATTGGCATGGATATGCACGCTGTATTTTCTACCTTTTCATTTAGTAGATGAAGATGCTGGCATCAACCATAAACTATTTTGCTTCATATTAGTCGATTTCCCTTCGAGTTTTAAATTGGAGATGGTGATCGCTCTTTATCTGAGCCATACTTCCTTCTTTTGTTCAATTCTTTCTTTTGCAGGTATCACATTACATTGCTTTCAGTTTTACCAGTTAGAGAGCAGTGTAGGTCATCCTTGTCGTTGCATATGGTATCAACTTCTAAATTAATGTTAACAAGTGTTAAATCAGCAAGATTACAAATTAGGAAAACTAGAAATCAGAATAAGTTTATTAAAGATCTTATGTATATTCCTAGTCTTAGCTTTCCTTCCGTAAACAGGATTTCTGTACATGTATAAATAGGCCTTCAATGCAATAAGAAGATCAATGAAATTATTGTTGATAAACAGACAATTACTTTTCATTTTCAACAATACATAGTTCCACTGAGAAACTGTACCATGGATCTGATTCTTAGAATTAGATGTTATTTCAGCTGCAACCTGTTTAGTTACAAATCTTGTATGGAAGGATAATTTATATAAAGCACACGAGTGTCTGGGGATAGACCTGTGGGAATATCAAAGAAAGTTCACCATCCCCTGTTACTTCTACACGCCATGCTCATGCACCCTTTCTTTAAAGATGAATGCTTGTTCCTCGACTCCTCTTCTGAAACATAATGACTTACTCTGGAAGTCCCTAAAACTCCATGTTTCAAACCATGCCATGGAGTATGGTAGACGAAAACTCTTTAATTAATCAAAATCACATTGAAATGCTGCTTTAATTAATCAAAGTTTATATACAATATATTTATCATGTCATATTAACTGGTTGAAAATAAAAGTAAGAAGAAGACAATCTTTGGAACCAAATAGGTTGAAATTGAACCAAAGATAAACCTACACTAAGAACATGACAGCAGACAGAGAGAGAAAATGAATCTAAATTTGCATCCCTTCAGCCAATCTTCTCCGTGTTTGTGTCATCTGATGGCCATATCACAGTCTCTATGAGCCGCTCACGCATCAGCTCCAAGTTCTCATCAGAGATTTCTTTATATATTTCACCATGATCACATCTCTACAACACAATTACAAGAAGATACATTTTACATATTTATGTGCTTAATTTACACGACAAAGCAGAAGCGGCAGTCAATTACCTTAACCCACTTCCCATACAGGTGGAGGCGCGTGACCATCACTCTTTCTGCAAGGTCCTGCTTCTCCTGCCAGTAAAAAGGATGAAACCATTCACATGCTGTTACTCTTATCATTTTATCCTCTATCTATCTAACTTTTGCTGAAATATATTGTTCGTTTTAACGACCATATGAAAATTACACTTGTTTGCTGAGAAAATTTGAGCCAAAAAAGCACAAGCATCTTGTGCCCTAAGAGGATTCACAAGGAAGGCAAGCTATTGAAGCAAGTTACAGATGAAGGTTTACAAAAAGACTACCTTCCCGAGAGTGCGAAGGAAACGCTTGCCATCTCCTGGCTTATTGTTCGCAACAAAACTGCCAAAATATGGGAATAAGCAAACACAGTAGGAAAAAAGGAACAATACACTCACTAATCAGAATACTTGATAGATGGTCCAGCATGCACTTGAAGAAAATGTTTATGTAATCTACAGTTAGGATATCTAGAATTAAGGTCCCCATGGGCGAGGCGTGATGACAAATAGCTTGAGATCTGCACAACAGGTCTCGAGTTCGAGTCAGGACGTGCACTTCTTGTAAGAGCCTGGAACAACGGGAGTTTAACTCGCTCTACGCTTTCCAGGGATGGGTTTCCTCAAATCCAAAAATAATAATAATACAGAATTAAGTACTTGTCGTTTATTCCAAAATTACCAATTTTGGAGTCCGATTAGCAGTACATTAGATAAATCTACATGTCTCTCGTGTATTACTTTCAGTGCTTAAGTTTTCATGAATGGAAACATATGTGATGCCTTTTTGACGTCAAACTCTCAACGTACAGAGCTTAAAAGCTACTTAAATCGCATCCATTCCATTAAAAATAACCATTTATGCGAAAGGTGGTTGATTGGAAAAAGAGAGTCACAGATAAATAAGAAAGTTACAAGGAGAAGCAGTAGTCTTGGCCCAATGAAGACCCCACTTACTTATAAAACCATGTATATTGCGTTGGATTCATCTCGTAGAGCTGGTGAAGCACAGTCCTTACAGCTTTGTATGTGAAATAATTGAGTAATTGCTGCAGGCAGGAGCATCTTGATCAGCATAAAAGTAAGTTACAGAGCACAATCGTTGACATAGATATGACAGTGGTTATATCTTGACATTCATGGTCAGATAACTTTTATTTCAAAGAACAAAAATAGAAAGCATATAGATGTCCTGTTACAAAGAAGCAACTTGGATTGATTAAACGTGTACATGGTATCCAGGAATAATATTTATCTACACCTTCATTATTTCTTGTGTTATCATTACCAGTAATTAAATTTTATATCACACAATCCAACAGTAACTGTATATCTCATACTTCCAGAAGCAAATCAAAGAGAGAATTGAGATACGTACTACAGTTCTGTAAAACGTTTATCATTTTAAGCTTACGATTTATAAACGATCATTTGATTTGATGTTTATTATGCTATTCAGTCTCCAATAAATTAAAGATAATTTCTTTTTTTTTTTAAAAGAAGAAAGTTGATAGCTTGTTTATTATTTGTATAGTAGCAACTACTCGCTGAAGGAAATGTTTGTCTTCAACATGCATTCAGCATATTTATTTCCTTTGAGTTACTTCCCTTTTCCAAATTTAACCTGATGAATTTTATTTAAGTAGGCTTACGGTTAAAGATATTGTAACAGCAGCATAATTGGAACACAACCATGAATTCATGATTTCTGACATCTGAATCTCATTATCTACAGGCCAAAATAGAGGAGAGGGGGGGGCTATGATAAATATAGAGCTAATAAGTGCATCAAACAGCTTACCAATTTGACATCCTCGAAACTATCCTCATATTGCCCCCCCAACTCGCTGACAATCACAAGTCCCCGATCCTTTCTCTGTTTCCTTGAGCTCTTACTAACAAATCCTGAAATAGCTTTTGATGAGAGCCTCCAATCATGCCATGAGTCCACGAAAGAGCTCCCCAGCTCCAACGATCCTGGCCTTGTTAACTGCTTTCTCTTCATTGAACTCCTGTGCAAAACCAAGTCTCCACTGCTCTTAAGACCAATATTTGTTGTAGGCAGCGAATCCAAACACAAACATGGACTAGTGTGTGGATCCACCACAGACGAGCCCATTACAGATAAAGCCCCCACCATTTCTCTCCGCCAAATCACAGCTTAAAGGGATCCTTCAGAAATATAACGATACCCTGGTCAGAATTGTGGCTGAGCTTGATATTTTTTGGTGTTATTAAATAAAATACAAAGATACCCAATAGCAGAAATCAAGAAAGTGCAAATGGGTATCCAATAAAATGGGAGATACACGTTTGTAGTCAAAGATTCATGAACAGAAAGAGAATTAGGAGGGTGCTTGGAGAAAGAGAGGTTTAATGGAGCAAAGAAAGTGTGAAGGAGGTGAAAGGTGAGTTCTTTAGAAGGTGTGACGAGTCTTGACCAAACAAAATTTGAGGTCCAAAATTCTCCAAGCCAAAAGGGACAAGGGGTTTCACATTTAAAAAATCAAAGTTTTACGGCATCTTTTCTTGATTTCCCGAGTCTAACCAAAGTATCCGGACAGGTTTTCTCTAATTTGGTGGCTCCCTTGTTCCACGTGGTACTTACGGCTTGTGATTCTTGTTTGGTGTCTATGAACGTGTTTAAGTGAACAAAAAGCCATGCATACTTCATCCCGTTTCGGCTACAGAGTTTCAAACGGTAACTCTACTATCCATGCCCACGCTCAGCACTACAATGTGGAAGTAACTCGCTGGATACTCCGAGTCACTGATGGAAATTGGAAACTAGCAAAAGAGGTAAACGAAGACAGGTGTTATTTTCGAAAATAACGTGGTCTCGACCAAACCGAAGACTTGTGGACAGGGAGAGTATATAGTTAGTGTTGGTTATTGGGATTGATCTGGTTCGTCCATGAGAGATGAACCTGGTCTATATATCTAGAGTTGCGGTTTGGTATTGGTTCATCCATGAGGGATGAACCCGGTCTATATATCTAGAGGTGCGGTTTGGCATTGGTTCAACCATGAGAGATGAACCCGGTCTATTTATCTAGGGGTGTTACTTATTGGTAACCGCTAAGTAACATCTCCTCTCTAGTATAAATATGGACTCCCCTCTCCATAATGATAACAAGTCATTCATATAAGTGAATATAGTTCTCTCTCTCAATACTCTACATTAAACTTGCTATGATCTGTAAAGACGTTCGTGCCGTGAAACATAGCTTTGGTTTTAGTAATCAAAGTGGTCCTGAAGCAAAGATCCAGGAACAAACAAACGGAATATAACAAGTAAGTTTTCTGTATTGAATCTACATTGGTATCAGAGTCTAGATCATAAATTTTTATAATTAAATGATCATGTAATAAATGCATGCATATACATGAATATTATTAGAATAATATCATTTATGTATTTAATTCTATAAATTATTATTGTGCTTGTTCGATTAGTACAAATAAATAATAATATTAAAAAAATACATGATGTTCGATTATTCATGTCAAAGAAGTGTGCTTGCATTTTTATTGTGATTATATAAGCCACTGTCAAATGCAAATTAATTGTCAAGAGTCAAAAGTTGCCAAATCTTTTTGATTCTAAATGTTGCTGCCAAATTGAGTCCAATGGACAAGAAGAATGCCGAATGTGGGCATGCAATTAAACTGCCAAATGGCAGTTTATTATATATTTACATATAATTTTTTTTTTAAAAAATGTTTGGCAGTTAATGGCAATTTATTATTATTAAAATAATAATAATAATAATAATAATAACAACAATTTATTATTATAATAATTATTTAAACTATGATGTTAGTTTATTTATTGTTAAACTAAATTGCTTAATTTTATTGGTAATTTTGTTTAAACAATGATGATACATGCCTTCATTAAATATTGATTGTAATATTATAATGTGTTTGTGGATATTTTGTTGTAGTGGATAGGGAACAACAAATTGATCATTTATTGAGTTATGTGATTAATCATGTTCACAAAATCCGAGAGCACATTGATTATATGTATCATTGGATGCTTAAACTGGCCATGAGTGGTGTTTATGAATTCTACATCGAACAAGAAATGTTGATCATTCTCAATTCTCTGTCTGCGGAATGGTATCTGGTGCGACAATCATTAGAGTATAGGTTGAAATCCTTAGATTTCAATAATCTCGCTGATGAAATACTGCTTTAGAGGGAGCGTTTGTATGCCGAAAAGGGTATACAACGCATTGGAAGAAGCGCAAGTCATTTGGATGTTGCTGCTAAATTCATTCCATGGTTTTTAAATGTTCAATAATAATTAGACCATACAAATGGGAATTGATTAAGTGTTTAACATTTTTTTGTTTCCATAGTATGTGTTCAATTATTATTTTTTTAGTTTAGAATGGAGTGACAATATATATGTCATTGAAATTGTACTATACGATAATATTTGTTATTGGTGTCAATAGCGCTTAATATGGCTGCATCTAAGAGCATTATTGCTGATTTGAACCATGGAGACAAACTAAATGAAAAGAATTACGATGTTTGGCATCGTAAGATTGAATATCTCTTGGAAAAGCAAGAAATGCTAGAAACAATCACACAACCAATGGTTGAACCTGAGCAAGGAGACACTGCTCAGCATAGGCTTGATATGGAAGCATATCAAACCTATAAACGCAAAGATCGTGTAGCTCGCATTTTGATGTTGAGCAGCATGTGAAATGATATAATGTTGCATTTTGAAAGGCATCGTTCAGCTCAATCTGTTTGGGATGCAGTAAAAATTCAGTATGGAGGAACCTCCACTACTAGACTTCGTCAGTTAACCCTGAAGTTTGATGGCTACAAGAAGCGCCAAAATCAGACGATGAGGCAGCATCTTACAGTCATGTCTAACATGATTAGTGAATTACGGGGTGCTGGGCATGAAATGACTGATGAACAACAAGTCCAAGCAGTTATCCGCTCTTTACCAAGCAATTGGGAACACATGCGTGTTAACCTTACCCATAATGAAAATATCAAAACATTTGATGATGTTGCTCGTCATGTCGAGCTTGAAGAAGATCGATTTCATGTTGAAAAGCCTATAAATGAGGTTTTTATGTCTAAGACAAAAATGCATGGAACATATGGTTCCAAGTATAAGATGGGTAAGGCTAAGGGCCTAAAATATGGCAAGAGAGGAAAAGAAGTAAGTAATAATGGATATAAACGCAAGCGTGGAAAACGTGGCGGTAAGAAAGACAAGAAAATGAATTGTTTTAATTGTGGTAAACCTGGTCACTTTGCTCGTGATTGCACTGAGCCAAAGGTACCATTTAACCACGATTATCACTCTAACTTATATATTAGTAATTGTTTAATGCTTGCTGAATCTGTTCCTTTTTGGACTGTAGATTCAGGAGCAACCGACCACATAGCAAGGGATTGAACTGCCTTTGTGGAATTTCGTCGAATTCCAAAAGGAAGTAGATACATATACATGGGGAATAATGCTTCCACTGCGGTGCTTGGGATCGGTACCTGCAAACTGGATTTGCGGGGTGGTCGCACACTTTATCTTCATGATGTACTCTATGCTCCAGAAGTTCGATGGAACCTTGTATCTGTTCTTGCTTTACTTCAACTGGGATTTAAAATGATATTTGTTGGTTGTTGTGTAAAGATATATCTGGATAATGTTTTCTATGGTTCTGGCTTTGTATTAAATGGTTTTATGGTGTTAGACACCGTTAATATATCTATTAATAATGATGCTTCAATTTATGTTATTCAAAATTCCAGCACTTAAAGATAGTAATATCATAACTTGGCATGCTAGATTAGGACACATTGGACAAGATCAATTAAATAGATTAGCACGAGCTGGTCTTTTAGGATCACTTTCCAAAGAGGAATTGCCCGTGTGTGAGCATTGCCTTGCTGGAAAAGTGGGAGTGATATTTTGTCTATTCCTACTCTCATGGAGCAAGATCATGAGCAATCTCAACCTCGTCGAAGCATTCGTGAACCAATTTCTCGTCGTCGATTTGAGATTGAAGGGGAAACGTTCATGATTGCTCCACAAGATGATGAAGAGCCACAAACATTAAGTGATGCTTTATCTGGTCACAAAGCCAAAGAATGGATTCAAGCTATGGAAGAAGAAATAGAGTCGATGAAAACTAACCAAGTCTGGGACTTGGTTGATTTAGCGTCAGGACGAAGATCCATTGGAAATAAATGGGTTCCTAAAATTAAACGTAAGGCGGATGGGTCAATAGAACGCTATAAGGCTCGACTAGTAGCGAAAGGCTATACTCAAGAAGAGAGAATTGACTATGAAGATACATTCTCACCAATTATGAGAATTATTTCAGTTCGTCTTATTCTAGCTATAGTCGCATATATGGACTTAGAGTTATACCAAATGGATGTTAGAACTGCGTTTCTCAATGGAGAACTAGAGGAGGAGATCTATATTGATCAACCTTTAGGATTCGAGACTAAAGGACAAGAGCGCAAAGTTTGCAAGCTTAATAGATCTATATATGGTCTTAAACAAGCCTCTAGATAATGGAACATCAAGTTTCATCAAGCTATCTTGAAGGATGGTTTTGCAATGATGGAAGAAGATCATTGTGTATATTTAAAACGTTCTAACAATAGTTTTGTAATATTATCCTTATATGTTGACGACATTTTAATAGCTGGAAACAACAAAGAGATGATTGATACTACCAAAGGGTGGTTATCATCAAACTTTGACATGAAAGACATGGGTGAGGCTAGCTTTATTCTTGGTGTGAAAATCATTAGAGATCGTGCTAAAAGGCTTTTGGGTTTAAGTCAAGAGACTTATATCAAAAAGATATTAGAGCGCTATCACATGCAAGACAGTAAGCCAATAGACACCCCTGTTGATAAAAGTTTGAGCCTAAGCAGTGATATGTGTCCCAAGACTCTAGAAGAAAAAGAGAAAATATCCAGAGTAACTTATGCCAGTGCTGTCGATAGTTTGATGTATGCAATGATGTGCACACGTTCCGATATATGTTATGCTATTGGATTGGTTAGCCGATATCAATCAAATCCTGGTTAGAAACATTGGATGGCAGTGAAAAGGATTCTAGATATCTGAAAGGATATGTTGAGTATCGTATAGTACAATTTGTTAAAGTATGTCAATAGACTAAGATTGGCTCACTCACATGAGAAATCGCCTCTAGCATTTGTAAGGTGTGTAGAGATGAGACTAATTGAGTTTTAATGCTTAAAAAGCGACTTGGGCTTAGTGGGAGCAATTTTAACTCAAAATGATTATTAAAGAGTTGCCTTGGTTGGAACCAAGATGAGATTCTTAAATAAAAGAATCAACATGAATGAATTCCCACCATTCATGTGTCTATTATGATTGAAGCCGAGTATGAAATTATTCATTTGTCATTAATGATGATGAGCAAATGAGAATTTCTGATTTGAAGTCTTTGTTTGGCGACAAGACTAAAACTCGTATAGTGTATTTCCTCTAACAAGGAGAGCAATGACATACACTCTTTGTCTTTGGAAAAGGAAAAGAGTACGCTCCACTATAACATGTATTTCATACTACATGTGCTGACGACCATTACAGGAGTAAAGAATGGATCCCTGCTTCTTTATTATGTGAGTCCTGGAGATCATATCTAAGATCTCAAAATCTTACCCTTTGTGACTTTTGACTATATCATGAGGTGATGAATAAATGATCGCTACTTTAGGAGTATATCCCATGGTCATGGAATGATTCGACTTGAAGGAATACTCTTAGGAAAGCGAGTTAATTCAGATCTAAGTGATGTGAGTGTTAAAGAAAAAGTAATTTTAGTTCTACACTTGTTACTTGTATTCACCGGCCAGGATCATATCATTTGAATAAATTTGATATGATTTAGAATACATGTAATTGTCATGATGGATAGAGTACAAAATTCTTGAGGGATTGAATTGTACTTATTCATGTGTAACTAAAAGTGCTTGGGGTATATGAGTACACTCTAAGGAATAATTAATTATAAAGTAGATGTCTCCTATATGGCCTATATTAGGTTTATATAGATTGGAGCTCCTTTCTCTGTGTGCTTCAGGTCGCACGGTCCGTTCGTCAAGTATGAAATTTCTATTCTAGTTTGAAAAATAATGTATTAGATAAATCTAGCCCTTCATGGGCGAGTAGGAGATGTTGGTTATTGGGATTGATCTGGTTCGCCCATGAGGGATGAACCTGGTCTATATATCTAGAGTTGCGGTTTGGTATTGGTTCACCCATGAGGGATGAACCCGGTCTATATATCTAGAGGTGCGGTTTGGCATTGGTTCAACCATGAGAGATGAACCCGGTCTATTTATCTAGGGGTGTTACTTATTGGTAACCGCTAAGTAACATCTCCTCTCTAGTATAAATATGGACTCCCCTCTCCATAATGATAACAAGTCATTCATATAAGTGAATATAGTTCTCTCTCTTAATACTCTACATTAAACTTGCTACGATCTGTAAAGACGTTCGTGCCGTGAAACATAGCTTTGGTTCTAGTAATCAAGTGGTCCTGAAGCAAAGATCTAGGAACAAACAAATAGAATATCACAAGTAAGTTTTCCGTATTGAATCTACAGTTAGTAAGAGCTGACAGAAGTTATGGGGAAAACAAGGTTATGTAAACAAGGCTGACACAACTCGAGTCCTCGTTGATGGAAATGGAATTCGTCTTAAGGTGCCCGACGATGCTACGAAAAGAATTAGTCTTGTGATCAGGGCCGGTAGATGTTAGAGAATAATATAAATCATATTTTGAGGGTTCATCTATAAGCTTGAGCTTTTAGGTGAAATGGTTCCTTAATATGGTATCAGAGCCTTATTGACCTAGTGGTCATGAGTTCGAATCTCACCGCCCCCATTCTATTTGATAAAAATCAAACACAAGGTAGTATGGGCCTGTGTAAGTTTTAAGCCCAAAGGGCTTTCACTTGAGGGTGTGTGTTAGAGAATAATATAAATCATATTATGAGGCCTCACCTATAAGCTTGAGCTAGCTTATAGGTGAGATGGTTTCTTAACAGTAGATACTCTCTTGCAACAAAAAAAAACAAACCAAGGTCCTGTTGTGTGATTAAACTAATTAACATGATATAAACTTTATAAATAAAAATTGGTGCTCATGTTTGGGAGACGAGAGAGAAAATGACAGACAGGAAGTAATATTTGAATGGGGCATTTTTGGTAGAAAAAAATAAAGGCAAAGAATAGAAACATAAAACTTGAGATGTTCATAAGCTTTTTTTTTAAGGATATTTTTTCAATAGCAGGTTATTTATAGGATTTAACAAGTTCTCAACAAAAGAGATCAGCACATAAACAATTTTGAACAGAAAGAAAACCAACAAACTCATAGTATAAGAGTATTTTGGGTTATCTCTTGTTTGAAAAATTGCATGGTATTTATAGGTGTAATAATCATGCTTAATTTATTATGAAATTAAAAGGATTGTTACAACAATTTAAAATATAACTGTTGAGAAACTAAGTGATTGTAACTGCTATAGTTGCTGAAATTAAGGGTCATAAAAAATATTTTAATGTTAGAGACAAAAAATTTAGAGAGTATAGGGATTGACTCGCATACAGGAAGGGCGAATCAGATGTTTTACTCTTACTTGACTCAACCTTATATGAACGAGTTAACTTTATTTTCTTTATTGGTTATTATCTCATCTCAAGTTTTATTATATATAAATATTTGTTTTCTAATTTAAAATAAAAAAAATCTTATATGTATCTTTTATACTTTCAAAGGTTAATTATATTTTTTAATGTGGAATAAATACTTTTAAAATAGCTTTTACAAAAACTTTTACAATGCATTTTAGTTTTACATGCTTGGAGCGGGTAGTAACTAGCAAGGACCTTTTATCTTATTTTTTTAATGCTGGACACTGCTCAGTGGTGCAAGCGCGTGAGAAGGAGTTGCATACTCCTGTGTTCATGAACCGTGTAAGCAATGAATAGATTCTGTTCTGTTCTGTCTGAAGCTTCCAACTCTGTCTAAAAGCGAAGCTTAGCTTAGCTGAGCTCATCCGTGTTTGTGGCGTACATGTTCAGGGAGACGTAAGGTCCTAAATCCGCAAACCTTATTCACACCTCCACCGTCCACGTGAACGCTTGAAGAGATTGGTTGGGCTTGATTTCTTAACCTTTGGTTCAGATTGGGCTGTCTACCCGAGTTCACTTGCTGGGCCCAAATCAAGCAAGCGAGGCAGCTCTAGTTTAAAAAGAACCATGAAGAAGCCAGTTTCCAGTCTCGGCTTTTCTTGATTTTAATTTTCATTTCCTTGATTGTTTTTTGATGTTTTGTTCGATTTTTTTATACATAAATTGAATAATATCAAATTAAAAAAAAATGTTAACGAAAATATATTCAACAAGCAAATATATGGCAATTCCATGGTTTTTATAAGTTGGATCTGAAACCATGTGGAGTCGAATTCCATTATAGGGGACTGTGGGAGGGCGGTTGTGGTTGTTTTTTATTTAGAAACATATCAAAATGATATTTTTTTATTTTTTAAAAATTATTTTTGATATCAATACATCAAAATAATTTAAAAACACTAAAAAAATATCATTTAAAATAGAAAAAAAATCAAATTTTAAGAAAATAGCGGTACAACCTCCTCCTTCCAAATAACTTCTAGGAGGTTCACGCCTAAATTTATTCTTTAAAGATTTTTATTTTTTACACAATAAATAAATAATAAAACGACGTCGTTAGCAGTGGGGTATTGGTAAACGCGCTCTATCATTCATCCGTCAGTTCCCCTAGCAAAACTAAAAACGCCTGTCGGGGGTAGAGAGCTTCAGTTTCCAGCAGAAGCAAGGACAACCCGAACAGAAGAAGCAATTTCACACCTGCAAGCTAACCACGCCGCACTTATTCCAAAGACTCGGAAAGGAAATGTTCTATAGAGGGTACGTGCGTGATTTTCCCAAGTCAAAACCTTTTTTCTTATTCTCTCCAATCAAATCTTTCTTCTAAACGATTTCCTTCTGTTTCTTCTGGTTCGTTAATTGGCTCTCGTAATTGGGTTTTTGTTATTTGTTTTCTTTATTCCATTAATTTTTCAACTTGTCTGCGTAAGATGCTGTTAACCTTTTGCTCATATCAAGAGGCGATGTTGATGTTTTTTGTTTTGTTGCCTTGCTTGCTTGCTGTATCTTTGATTATCTTTTCTGGGTGTGCCTTGTTCTTGTTTAATTTGATCTCGAACTCTTAAACCATCTAGTAACTATAGCTCTTTAGGGATGTTTACAGAAAGAAAATGATTATATTAGGAACTTAAAGAGCTGGTTTTCATTATTAATCTCGGCTATTAATGATTTAGTGATTGATGTTGGGGCAAAGAACAATTGTGTATGTGTGTGTGTGTGTGTGTTGTGCTTTTAAAGAACAACAATACTAAACAGGATGTAAAACATGTTTTTTAAAAAAAAATTAACGAGGAAAAATGTGTTTGCATGACTATTTAAATCTACAAATCATGCAAGTTCAACCTAGCACACACAACTTACTGGTGCATTTCCAATGGACATAAGATTCTAATTTAGGCGCATTCCTCTATTCAAAGGGAGGTTGTAGACCATATTTTATTTATTGCCGATCTTGCTTGATCTCTTATTCTTTTGGTAGGTTAAGGAGGACTTAGTTCAATCATCTAGTAATTTTGGAATCCCTGCCAGCTTAGGGATGGGAATCCAGTTAGTTTATTTGGGGGCACTAGTCCAAGCTTATGGATAGAATAAATGTTAAACATGTAAGGAAAGGAGTAAGATTTGGGAGTGGAGTATCTTTTAGTGGAACCATGAATTTGAAACCTATCATGTGGTTTATAAGGCAAGTTTAGGTCCTAAAAGTCATAATTTAAGATTTCACATTGAAGGTTTCCAATGATTTTATCGTCTTGTAACTTGATCCCATCTCCGGAAGCCAAACCAAGCTCATCTAATGTCCATGCATCTCATTTTTTCCTCGATCCTCAGATGCCCAAATCAGTAATATGCCCATTAGTAAAACTAGAACATTAATAAGCACGTTCCACTCAAAATTCTAATTGATTTTCTTGAAGAAAAAATAAACAGAGGCTGACCGAGTTTATAAGCACTAGAGATGTTCTGAATGCTGTAAGACCAGCAAACAAATCATTCAGTTGCATTGAGATGACGGGGATAACTTTGAACTTTTTAGCATATGGAATTCTTGTGTCCATTCAAGGCTCCGGGATGCCAATTTTATTTCTTGCCCTGGAATATATGTGTGTGTGTGTATTTGTTTTTAATTTTTCTTAATCGATAAAATTATACCAACCTTTAAAAGAACAAAAGCATAAATCTCTGGTTATATTCTCAAATGTAGTTGCATGTAATTTTGCATGATTCTGTGCATAAAGTATCGGGAAGCTTCTTATGTGATTTGCCTCTGTGATTATTTTTTTTCCAAAAAATATTGAAGTAGATTTCCTGACGGTCCTGATGGACGTGAAATGGGTGCAAAACGTCAGCGAATGGTTGATCAGGGTCCTTCATTCTATGGGAATTCCCCTGGTTCAAGTTTTATGTACAATACACCTCCCTATGGATATGTTAGCCAGCCACCTCCGCCTTTCCCTGTTGTCCGCCTTCGTGGTCTTCCTTTTGACTGCACAGAAACTGATGTGGCTGAGTTCTTTCGTGGTTTGGACATAGTTGATGTTCTTTTTGTTCACAAGGGTGGCAAGTTCACTGGTGAAGCTTTTTGTGTTTTGGGGTATCCTCTTCAAGTTGATTTTGCACTTCAAAAGAACAGGCAGAACATGGGCAGGAGATATGTTGAGGTTTTTAGGAGTAAGAGGCAGGATTATTACAAGGCAATAGCAAATGAAGTTTCAGAATCTCGTGGTTCACCACGACGAAATATCCCTAGAGCTAAATCTTATGATGAGGGAAAGGAGTTAGCCGAACATACAGGGGTGTTGCGATTGAGGGGACTGCCATTTTCAGCTGGCAAGGATGACATCATGGAATTCTTTAAAGATTTTGTTTTATCTGAAGATTCAATTCATATTACGATGAATTCAGAGGGTAGGCCAACTGGGGAAGCCTTTGTGGAGTTTGCAAATGCAGAAGATTCTAAAGCTGCGATGGCCAAAGATAGGATGACTCTTGGGAGTCGTTATATAGAGCTGTTTCCTTCATCAATTGAGGAGTTGGATGAAGCAGTTTCAAGAGGCCGGTGACCCTTTCTTATTATACATTTGCTTATATCCAGTATTTTGTACCACAAATCCTTAACCTTGTCTTGTTGTTTTTAAATTTTGCTATGCTAGTTTTCCCCCAGTAAGACTATTTGTTTGTTGTTTGAGCTGTTCATCTTAGGATTCCACTTATGAATCTATTCAGATTGGTATTCTGATTTTGTGTATTGGTCTAGCGTGTAACTTCCTTGGCTTTTAAAGCTTTTGATACCACCATTGAAGAAGACTGGTTTAAAGGAGTTTTCCAAGGAAAATACAGGTGCTATTTTGAAGGCCTGATGACCATTCCTCCCGAGTGTGATTGGCTATTCCGAAATTGTGTGGATTGTGGAATTTGGTGGAATATGGCCACATCAATTGCATGTCAAGTAACGTATTTAATTTCATGCTCCTGTGTCTTATAGCAAAAACTCCAGTTGGTGAACAGGTTTTTCCCTCGTCGATTTGACTTGAATCACCAGTTTCCTGAGTTCTAACCCTAAATTTCAACACACGATAGCACTTCCAGACTGCAGGCTCTGCGCTGCCTGGACCTCTTTGGGTCAAGATATATGTATTTGTTCTGTGACTGATAAAACTGAAACTCCTTTTCTTTTAAACAGACAAACTTGCATCGTTAATTTTCATTCCTTTATAATCCCACTGATTAATTTTTAGCACGAACTCCTTTGACTCGTGTGAGCGAGTAACTGGAAAAGGAACGAAGGGTACACGCACAGAGACAGAGGCGCCGCTTTTGGGTGAGCGATTCGCGGCCATAATTTTGCTGCTTTTGAGAGGATATGAAGAATAAAGCAAAGCTTGGATTTCGACGCTAAAAGGGTACTTTCTTGTTGCAAAACCGAGTAATCCTCCTTGACAGGCAAGCTTGGGCAACCGGTCAGGCACTGATATTGCCAACGTCCAGTCAGGCTTCAGAAGATTCGTGTATTGAAACTTGGGCAACCAGAAGAGAATGCCATGCAGAGAAGACGACAGGAATGTGGAAGAAGCTCCTCTTCCTGGCTAAAGTAGTATTCGTCACCTAATTCTGGACCTGATGCATGACCTGCATGATTCGTATGTTCTTCCCCGCCTTTGATTTATCCACATCTCGAATGTTAATAGAACTTCTCCTTCTTTTGTTTTGAACTGCATCAAACTAGAGGGCTATTTTTTGGTAGAACTACAACCAAGAAGCTGATGGAACATTTCACTGTTATTTATTTTAGATTCGAGAAAACTTCACCCCCGGAAAACATATTTTATAGGCCCAAGTGAACGAGTAAAACTCCAGTTATTCCAGACTTTTACAAGAAATACACGTCATGACTCGAACTCTAGACCAACTATGCAGATATCAAACCTTATCCCATCACGCCACATCACTTAAAAGACATTTTCACTGCCATTGCTCCGGTCTGATTCTTCATTTTGTATTCATGTGCCGTTAGCCAGTAATCCGGACAGAGAGCAGTAACAATAACATGCAGACCCACATAGGATTCTGCTGTCAAGGAGTTGCGTTCGTGTATCTGACTGAATATACAAACAAAACTCTTACTGAATATACCCACTAATCAACTCATGCTTAATTAAATAAAAATATATGTTTAGTACAATAAATCGGTGAACAGATAGGTTGATCACATGGACAAAAACTTCATATTTTACTCCCATCTATCTATGAACATTATCTCATCGTATCAATTTGTCGATCGAAATTTAAGATATTTACTTTATGTTCTGAGAATCTAATACAAAACTTGAACATCCAATAATATTCTTTAATTATTGTCTCCAAAAAACGTGGCGTGATGATAAAAAATTCAAGCTATATATTGCATATCTTTAGTTCAAGTCAGGGTATATATATTTTATAAAAATCTGAAATAACCAGAATTTTACTAGTTGTCCCGGGTCTTCAAAGCGTATTCGGGAGTGAAGTTTCTTTATATTAAAAAAAATCTTTAATTACTGGATTCGTTTTTCTTTATCATATGATAAAATACAAGAAACATATTATGATTGAACTATATAAATAAAGGATAAGTAGAATTTAAAATCAAGAGAAATTCCATTGATTCATCTGATTTAAGATAAGCTCAAGCATAATTTGTTTCCTTCCAGCACCAATATATATATATATATAAAGAGCCCGTCTTTCAAGAAAAAATAATTGCATGAAACTTTGTTAAATGTGGATAGGTGTGCCACGTGCACAACAATTAGTAGAGTTTTCTTATTATTTTAACATTTAATATTTAAATAAAAAACAGTACGTGTCTGTGAGGTCACACTAGTAAACAGTGCCTCGACCTTGTCGTTTCTTGACTTTCAGTCATGAAATCCTTGTAAAATGGAGCTAGGAGAGGTCACAGGCCAACACGTACGTAGAATTCAGGAATCTTAACTATCAGCTGTTCATGTCCTGCACTTCTGCCATTTTTATTCTTGCAGTTGTGCAATCCTAGGATGCACGAGAATTCCCATCCCTCCTCTTTTCTTAGCAATTAAGTTTTTTTTTTTCATTGTGTTTCTGGAATATTTCTGAAAAAAATTAAAATTCTTATAGCAAGGTAGATTGTTTTTCTCAATTAATAATTCATATATTTACATAACTAACCTATATAGAATCAATATTAATTAGTAAATTACATTACTCAATCCATTTTTTATTATAGATATTTATCTATAAGTATTAATTTGAGTCAGAACGTGTTTATCTTGAAAAAAAATTTGAGATTTGTTTTATAGATCTTAAATTTGAGTTAGAACGTGTTCATCTTGTAAAAAGAATTTGAGATTTATCTTATAGATCTCAAATTTGAGTCAGAATATGTTCATCTTGTAAAAAAAAATTGAGACTTGTCTTGTAGATCTCAAATTTGAGTCAGAACGTGTTCATTTTTTAAGAATCTGAGACAACCAGAATTTTATTAATTTAATTTGGATCAACAAATAATGTTTTAGAAGAGGTGGAATTTCCTCAAATTAAAAAAAAAGTTAAATAATTGATTTTTGCCCTAAAACAATCATCAATCATTTACGTAAGAATTAAGAAAGTAATGAAATTAAGTTAACTACAAAAATAAATAAATAAATAAATAGTAGAAGGCTGTAATTATATAAGGTTTTTTTATTATAAAAAAAATCGCTTTGTGATAAAAAAAAATAAATTCTAAAATAAATTGCAATCACGAATTAATATGTTTCGGGCAATGAGCAATCTTGCCCAGATCCCTAGATTCATAAATTTTGAAACAAGTCTACCCCTCCATATCAAAACTCGGGCAAGGGGCAGAATGACTGAATTACCCTTAAGCACTTGAGTAAGAGAATATAAATCCTCGATTTCGTTCAAAGGGTAAAACCCTCTCCCTCCCTTGGTCCCTCTTTCCAGTCTCTCTAGGGTTTTGATTTGTGCTTTTACACCCTCTTAACACCGTGACAGTTGGTGTTTTCTTTTAGTGGCCTGGGTTCTCAACATAGAGTCCTTGGCGTTTCATAGAGCACAAGGTCAGTACTGCTTAATTTTCTTCCAGTTAACGATAGCTTGAAAGGGTATATAAAGATCATTTTCTAAAATGATCTCTCAAGGGTTTCTTTAATTATGACGAATTTGGTATCTTGCTGAAGGGAATCTCCATTCGGGTTTTGAAAGACTGAGCAAGGCAGCACTGATCATCTCCATTTCTAGTGGGGGTTTTATTTTCAGAACAGTTGTGGTGATCTTGAAAAAGCTGTTTCAAAAGAGGTGTTCACGCACTCGGCTTTTTACAACTTTTCAGTCATGTTTTGTTTGCTTTAAAGGTTCACCACTTCAATAGATTGTCTAGTACTCATATTTTGTGTCCAGCAGCTTTCACCGATAACATGTAAAGGTTTTTTAGTTTGTTCTTGCTGGTTTTGAGCACTTGTCTGTTTCTTCTGTACTTCAACTATATATCGATCCCTACCAGTTAATTTGCCACAGTACTCATCTAGACACCAAATTAAGTACTTATTATACTCTTTGCTCTCAAACATGGCTCCGAATGGTAGAAAAAGAACAGGAGCAAAAACAAGAAGAAGAACAGGAAGAAGAACCCAGTACGAGAAGCAGGTTATGAAGGCCAAGAGCATGAAAGAAGCTTCAATATTGATGGAGGATTTGCCTTCTAACTCTTCCACCACCACCACCACCACAAGCTGCAATGGCTGTTCAAAGATTGAAGGCGTAGATTTTGAGGGTGTTGATATCTCTGCAAGTTCATGCTCTACTCCAAAAGCTGAGAGATTTCGGATACCAGAGATTCAAACATGCCCACCAGCACCAAGGAAACAAAGGATAATATCAAATTGCTCTTTGCAAAGGAGACCGATTGCTTTCTTTGCTCCTCCGGATTTAGAGCTCTTCTTCTTCTATGCAATACACGATGTGTCAGTTTGAATGTTTGTTCATAGGATGTGATCAAGATCATTTCAATAGTTTCAAGAGGTGATCCGTAATATTTATTACTTCCATCCATTTAGTCTTAGCTAGTGCTTTTCAAATTTTATGGTTGAAGTATAGCGTGATAGTTTGAGAGTTTTGGTTGAGTGCTCTCTCAGGAGGCAGTTGCTAAGTAGCTTTAGCTTTTTTATTTTGTTTGCTTGCTAATTTTAGCTTGGGTTTTCAATTTGTAGGGTACACTAATATACTAAATTTAGCTGGGGCTGTCCAGCTAAATTTAGCCTTATGCATGCTGTTCCTTCAGTTTTTATATCTTTTTTAGGTGTATTGCTGACTTTTGGAGCTTGGAGAGTGTAATTCAATGGCTTGAATTAAGGTTTCTGAGTGTGAAATTACCAGTTTTTTGTTTTTTTGGTCAACTTGGGATAGTAAAAGCACGAGTGGCTCCTGCTTTTATGCTCAAATTCCCTCCTTGATCCACTCTTCTTTTCCTCATTTTGTTGCTAAGTGATCACTGTTAACAGATTAATGGGACATCAATCAATCAACTGGTTCCACAAACTACATGAAAAGAAGTCCAATCTACCACTTCAGTTGAATCTTATGGTTCCCAGGCACACTCTGATGTCTTTCTTGTTTGTTGCCGCGGGTTCCCCTGGGCCCTTACACTCCATAATTATATTGACCGGCCACTACTGGTTGTCTAATGTAATTACTGATTATACTCCATCAATGGCTACAGTTGTATATAATATACTTCAGGGTCCACCAAATTCTTGACTATAGATACAATATCCCCTTGTGATGTGAAACAATTTATCTTCACACTTGTTGGATCTGGAAAAAAAACTCCACAAAGGGATTCACATATTCTACCTTTTGAGAACCCAGAGCAAGAATATGATTTTCTAGGGTAAATAATAGATAATGGCAGTAAAATCTCTCGAATTCCCTTTTGAGTTGCAGCAGCAAGGTAGCTTTTTTGATGAGGGGAAGCAGCAAAAACATGGGGGGAGTTAGAGATTTAGACGTTTGTTACAGACCGGGAACCCAAAAGTGATTGAAGGGTTCTGTTTCTTTTATTATTAATTGGAAGGGTGGGATCGTGTTGTCAGATTGTGGGGTGTCTGCGTGTCTCAGCTTAGCCCCGCACCCACGAGAGAATCCAATGAAGTAGACTCGTGCGGTTGTGATAATTGTCATAGTAGAGAATCTCAAGAAATTTCTCTTTGTTTTTTCTTTTGTCAACTTTTTTACTCTGCCATTAAATTAAACTGATTCGGCCAACTACGCATTTATTATGGTTCCATTTTTAAACTTCATTTTTTTCCCGTTGACAAATTACAACGCCGGCCATCAATGGTTTTCTTTTATGAAACTTGTGATCATACAGTAACAATTAACTCTCTGTTTTTGTTTCAAGTTAATTAATCAATTGCAAGTTCTTAGAATCAAATAAAGATTATGCCATTTCTTTTATATTTTTAGATATTAGTAAGACTTTTTCTGTCATTATATGAAGTAAACACTGTTGAGATCTTCTGTGCTGATGGTATGTAGCTAGGTTTCAAAGCCATAATTAACCTTTTGTTCCAAAGTATATATGTGTTCTTTCAATTTTTTTCACTAGCTAGGGCATGCTCCATGGATAATTTCGGAGAAGGGTATGATTTAAAAAAGATGCTAGCAAGTGGGTAAAGCTTGGGCATGGAACATCAGCAGATGTTTGAGCTTTTGGGGATAAATAATACAGAAGGAATAAGTGAAGGACGGTTCGCATTCATTAGAAGCTAGCCAGCCCCCTCTTCTTTAAATGATAAGGTCCCTTTCCCTCGGAGAAACCTTTTTTCCCGCATTAACGTGTTCCCTCCTTTGTTTGGCATGATGACACCTCCATGTTCTTTCATTTTCGATTCGGGATTCATGGGCACATAATTAATTTCTCTCAAGAAGGTCGGTGGATTACCTTCTACCATATATATGCACAAGCTATTTATGAATGTTTCAACAAGGTGGCCGTGCAGCAACCACGTCTCTTTTTTCATGGTTTAATGTCACTGCTGCATCACAGAAATCAAGCAAGTTAATTTCTGTTACAGCTTGTTATAGTAATTCAGAAGATAGAAATCCAAGTTTGTTAGGAGTGGGTTAAATCAATACTGACTTAGTTAGTTGATATTTTTGTGTTTTTCATAATCTTCAGTATATGAAGAACTGGGTTGTTATTCTTGACATCAGATGTAATGACTATATAAATCTAAAAGTGTACACAATTAACATGTGTGCACAATCTTTAGCATTTTTAATAATTGGTATCAGAGCATTTTTAATAATTGGTATCAGAGCCTTTCAGTAAAGCTTGGTTGTGAGTAGAAGAGTGAAAAAGATACCTGCGAGTCTCCTCAAAATGACAGAAGGAAGTAGCACTGTATATATGCTAAAATTTGTGGAACACTAAGATCATTAGGTTGAACTTATGGAGAATTTGCTTCGTTCCAATGAGTATTAGGATGTTGTGGATCATGGCAACACAATGGAGGTTGCAGGAGAAGCACGGACTTTCTCCTTAGTGGTGACAAATAGTCATCCAACCATAGATGTTCAAAGAAAGGCATATGAAGAAAGCAAACTAGAAGATTTAAAGGCAAAGAATCTTTTATATCAAGCAATTGAAAGAGAGGTGCTAAAAACCATTCCTTACAGAAGCTCTATAAAGGCAATATGGGACTCCATGAAACAAAAATTTCAAGGCTCATCAAGGGTTAAGATGGCACAATTACAGTCGTTAAGCTGTGATATTGAAGTTTTGCGCATGAAAGAAGGAGAGTCTATGAATACCTACTTTGCTAAAGTTTTATATATAGCCAATAGAATGAAGGCTTATGGAGAAAATCTAAATGGAACAATGATCACTGAAAAGATCTTCAATCAATGATTTCTAAATTCAACTATGTGGTGTGTTTGATTGAATAGACAAATAACATGACTATAATGACTATAGACAAGCTTCAGAGCAATCTTATTGTGCATGAGCAGAGGATGAAGAGTCAAGGAGAAGAAGAACAAGTCCTCAAGGTTACTCATGAAGAAAAACCAAGAAGAGGAAGGGGACTAGGAGCATGGAGAGGTGGACGTGGCAGAGGAAGGCAAAACGTCAACAAAGCAAATGTGGAGTGCTACAAATGCCACAGATTAGGACATTTTCAAAATGAATGTCCTAATTGGGAAAAAGGTGCAAGCTATACTGAGTTGGAAGAAGAAGAAGAGCTCCTCCTAATGGGCTATGTTTAGGACAAGAAGACAAACAAAGAAGATGCATGGTTTCTGGACTCAAGTTGTTCCAACCATATGACAGGAAATAAAGAATGGTTCATAGAGCTAGATTAGAAGTTTAGACACTCAGACAAGCTGGGCAATGGTGTAAAAATGTTAGTAATGGGAAAGGGGAGTGTAAGGCTTGAAATTGAGGAGTTAATTCAAAGGATAAGTGACGTGTTTGTCATTCCTGATCTCAAGAACAACTTATTAAGCATTGGATAGATGCAAGAAAAGGGACTTGCTATTGCTATGAAGGTTAAGACATGCAAAATATATCATCCTACGAGAGGTATTATTATGCAAACAGTTATGGCAGAAAACAAGATGTTTGTTTTGCAAGCCACTATGATTACTCAAGTTTTAAATTGTATGAAAGCAAGTGAGGATGACTCATTAAACCTATGGCATCGTCGTTATGTTCATATGAACAACAAAAGTCTCAAATCTTTGGGGAATAAACAACTGGTTAAAGGACCTCCCCCACTCAACGTCACAAACAAAGTATGCACCATGTACAGCATGGAAAGCAACATCGAGGAATTATCCCCAAGAAAAGTCAGTGGAGGGCTTCAGCAAAACTTCAACTAATACATCCAGATCTATATGGTCCAATTACCATAACCTCAAGCAGCTTCAAAAGGTACATATTGTGCTTTATATATGATTTCAGCAGAAAGACCTGGATCTATTTTTTAGCTAAAAAATATGAAGCTTTCTTCATGTTCAAAGTATTCAAAAGCCTTGTAGAAAAAGAATTAGAGTGTAATATATGATGTCCGGGGATTGGTAGGGAGGTGAATTTACATCCATAGAATTCAATATGTTTTGTGTTAATCATGGCATTAAGAAGCAACGTACTGCTGCCTATACTCATCAACAGAATAGATCAACATAGCGTAAGAATCGAACTATATTAAACATGGTTAGATGCTTGCTTTCAAGAAGGAAATGCCTAAACTACTTTGGCCAAATGATGTTTGGTGGGGATTGTATGTGTTAAATAGGAGCCTAACTATGGTTGTAAAAGAAATGACTCTTGAAGAATGTTGGAGTGGGACTAGACCAAATGCTTATTACTTTATGGTTTTTGGTTGTATTGTATATGTGCATATTCCTGACAAAGGGAGGACAAAGATCGATGAAAAGAGCCATAAATGTGTTTTTATAGGGGTTAGTGAAGAATCTAAAGCCTATCAGTTTTATGATCCTAAGACTAAAAGGGTGATGTTAGTAGGGATATAGTGTTTGATGAGAATGAGGGTTGGAACTGGTGGAAGAGTGATGATGACGTGAGGAGTGATGAAGAATCTATAGTGAAGTCTTTGCATCCGTGTCTTGTTGGGACACCATAAGAATGATCTTGGCTTTAGCAACACAGAAAGGATGGATTGTCTTTCAGCTAGACATCAAGAGTGCATTTCTTCATGGGAAATTAGAAGAGGCAGTCTATGTGGAGCAGCCAGAAGATATGTTTGAAGAGGAGAAGAACATAAAGTGTTGAGACTAAAAAAAGCTTTATGGTTTGAAACAGGCTCCAATAGCCTGATATAGTATAATTGAAGGATTTTTCTTGAAAGAAGACTTTGAGAAATGCACTTATGAACACACATTGTTCATCAAGCATGAATGTGGAGGTAAATGCCTAATTATCAGCCATTATATGGATGACTTAATATACACAGGAAATAACATGGAACTATGTGAGAACTTCAAGCAGTCAATGAAGCAAGAATTTGGCATGAGTAATTTGGGCACAATGAAATATTTAATGGGGGTAAGGTTCAATATAATTGTGAAGGAATACACTTGTGTCAAATGAAGTATATTGGAGAAGTGCTAGAAAGGTTTGGAATGGGAGGCTGCAATCCAATAAAAATCCTTATTGTGTCAGGCACGAAACTAACAAAACATAGTGAAAAAGCAAGTGAAATTCAACCTTGTTCAAACAGATAATTGTCAGTTTAATGTATTTGTCAATTACTAGACCAGACATTTTGTTTGTTGTCTGCTTGTTAAGCAAGTTTATGTCAGATCCAAAAACATCTCATATGGCAGTAGCAAAAGGAGTTCTCAGGTATGTGAAGATAACCACAAGTTTAGGGGTGCTTTATAAAAGGAGTACACAGAATTCAGAAAATGAACTTAAAGTCTATACCAACAGTGATTATGCTGGTGATATAGAAGATAAAAGGAGTAATTCTGGTTATGTATTCTTCTTGAGTGGTGGTGCAGTTACATAGAGCTAAAAAAAAACAGCCAATGGTGACTCTTTCCACCGAGGCAGAGTATGTAGTTGTAGTTGCATGTGCTTGTCATAATATTTGGATGAGAAGAGTGCTTAACAGTCTTGGGTTCTCCTCTTGCAAGTGTGAAGATTTTTTGTGATAATAGGTCCACTATCAAATTATCGAAAAATCCAATTTTTAATGGAAGAACCAAACACATAGATGTGAAGTTTCATTTCCTATATGATTTGATAAAAAAAGGTACTATTGAATTAATTCATTGTGGAACAAGTGAGCAGGTAACAGATATCATGACAAAACCTTTGAAGTTAAAATCATTTCATAAAATGAGAAATTTGCTGGAGTACAAAGCATAAAGAACATAAACTGACTTGCCTCAGCAAGTGCGGTCTAGGATATGTTATAGTTTGTTGATAACAAACTCCTATAATTCAGAAGATAGAAATTCAAGTCTGTTAGGAGTCGGCTAAATCAATACTGACTTACTTAGTTTTTATTTCTGTTTTTCATAAGGCATTCTATCAAACAAGTAGTGTACACAACTAATACTGTACGCAAGATCTTTAGCATTTTTAACAATTTCATGGCCGTCCCTCACTTTTCAAATGGAAGCAAAGCTTGTTTCCCAGGACTGCTCGTAATATTTATACACAGGCAATGTGCTCACTGACGCGAACAGCTAAATTTTTAGACGAAAAGAAAAGGTGTGGTGGATCAGAAGGGAACCGGGGAAGAATTTATTTTATTATAAATGGTGATGAACTACCGAGCAGGCAAGGATCCAAAAAATGTCTTATCAACTGTTAATTTCTTTTGCCCATGCTCAAGCTCCTTTGAAAGTGCTCCATTTTCCCCTTTAAATGTCTCCATGATTGACCAGCCCTCAATCATTTGACGAGCACAATTATTGGGGGGAAATTACGTCTTTACTTGGAGGAGGCCAGGGGGGGGAGGGGCACCATCATGGCTCTTAATAATCAATAACTCAATGCCCTAGGGTTTAACTCCCTAGTGATCGACCTGGAGAACTGCCATCAAAGAAAAATCGGAGTGTGTGTGTGTTGTGTAGAAAGTTAGAAACTGCTACGGGCCGGTTTTTCCATGCTAAAAAAACAAAATTATAAAAAATATTATTTTAATTTTCTTATGTTTAATTTCGTTCAATTTCAATAAAAATTGTTAAAGAACCATCTCACATAAAAGCTTAAGTTTGTAAATGAGACCCAAAAATATAATTTATATTATTCTCTAACACATCCCCTCAAGTGAAAACTCTTTGGGCTTAAAATTTGCACAGACCCACATCACTTTGTGCTTGGTTTTTAGCAAATAGAATGGAGGTGGTGAGATTCGAACTCGTAACCGCAGGGTCAACAAGGCTCTGATACCATGTTAAAAAACCATCTCACCTAAAAATTTAAGCTTGCAAGTAAGGCCCCAAAATATAATTTATATTATTCTCTAACAAAAATAAGATTATTCTTTGGAATTTGAGTGCTTATATTTTCACCGGTAATGAATTTTCTAGTTAATTCAAGACCGCATTGTTATGGGTCGTCGCAGGATGCATTTATTTTATGTAAACTTTTTAACCGAATTTTTTTAAATTATTTTCAAGACTTTTTATGTTTGTATCTAAAAATATTTATCATCATCATCATCACCGCTCACTTCTCTAACATCTACGTACCACCACGAACACGTTACCATCATATCATTAACCAAAAAAAGTGTTTTAAAAGTGAAATGTTAGAAAATGTCTTCCATGTGAGATATTTTATAAGCAAAACAAGCCACCTTGAAATGCATTGAGCACGTACAGTAGAGGCGTGGGCAAGAAGACAGTGACAGAGGTCGAGTTAAGAACATGGTGGCAAATAAAAAAGGGAGAAGAAAGAGACGCATACGTGATCAGTAGTGGGAGAGTCGGTAAAGGAGAGTATGGAAATAGATTTGATTGAGCTTGCCCTTTAAAACCAGAAAGAAAATGGCAGAACGGATAGACGACGTGCATGTCTCTCCTCGATCGAGTAGGTCCAGTGATCGACGGCTGTGAATCTCAACGACCACAGGATTTTTGATGCTTTTACTTTTGATTAGTGCCAAGGTTTAATCTGCTTCCATTGTTCTCTAGAATCCGAGGTTGCCCCTAATGATTCCCTCTTTCACAGATAACAGAAAAGGATGATACATCATCTTCTTTAACTTTTAGGTCAAACTAGCTAGCAAGTAGCCACTCGCATTATCTGCGTCGAATCTGTACCAACTATTGTAATTTTAATTTTAAAAAGCGAATACCTAGCTACTTAGCATGTTGCAGAGTCAAAAGAGAGAGAGAGAGAGTTGGTGCCACTTCTGAGTTTGGCGGACGTATTATAGTTTTGCAAAGTATTTCTTTGAATATATCAAAATAATAAATTGTTTAATTTAAACCCTGGTTTTATAATTAAAAAAAATATACATTTACTTTTCTAAATAAATTGTCATGATTTTTATTTAATATTTCTAGTCAAAGAGTCCAATTGACCAATAAAAATCCAATGGTATAAGAAAATATATCATTGAAGAGACTAATTTAGAATAAACTATCATTGCATTTTTTTATTTAATTGTAAAAAATTATTCCCTTTTTTTTCAAATAGTTTAAATGATACTTTTATATCAATTTAATATAAAGAATCATCTTATCTAAATATTATATTATTCTTTAATGCATCCCCTCAAATAAAAACTTTTTGAGCTTGAAATTTACACGTATCCACGACCCTGTGCTTAATTTTTATCAAATAAAATGGGGATGATAAAATTTGAATTCATGATCACTAGGTTAACAAAACTCTTATATCATGTTAATGAACCATCTCATCTAAAACCTTAAGTTTTTAGATGAGACCCCGATATATAATATATATTTCTCTACATTTAATGTATGGAAGGGAAATATATATTTTTTTTAAATCAAATAATTTTAATGTATGATTTTAAAAAATAAGAAAATGGGTAAACAATAAACATTCATTGACCTTATCCATCGGTTCTCTAGGAAGAATCCTATGTATTAAAAGACTCGTCAAATATTAATAGTTCTTCGTGTTCATTGGCCGGTGCGGGGGTCGAGCTTTTATAAAACTACAATGGTTTTTAGAGCAAGTGAAAATAATAAAGAATATAAATTTGCACCGATGAACTCTCAACCCACCACCACTTCTGGCCTCCATGCACGCCTCTATATCTTATTGTATGCACAGTAAAACAACCCAGATTTCTTCTGGTGTGATCCTTGACCTCCGATGGCCGCACAGTCAACGAGAATCGTTAAAGATCAAGGGCATCAACCAGGATCTTTAATCCCATACCTGCATGTATGCATAGATGCAGAATCACAAACCCTAAAGCTCATTTGCAGAAATATTCTGATCGATGTGATTTTGCTTTTGCTATAAAATAAACAGATCAAAGCGATGATCGACAATCCGAATATTGTACCTTAACCCACATTCAAATTAGCAACAAAAGCATATTGCCCATCCATGAATCTTTACACTGAGCCAGATACTACTTTACTTTAAAGAATCGCTCCACTGCATCTCTTAGACCTCGCTCTTCTGTTCTTCTTAATTAGGGTTCTTTACATGATTGCTTCTTCTTCTTTTTTCATTGACTTGTGTACTGTTATATCTTTCAACGATTCCCGGAAGGAGAAAAATATAAAATTGGTAAAAGGTAGAAGAAGGCAAAGTGAGGATGGGCCCTGTTTCAGACTGGACTTGGGCTGACGTTTTGCAGGCCTAAAAAAATACGTAGGGCCCTATTTTTCTGGTCCAGATTCATGGAAGAGGGAAGTTCTGTTTGGACCAGATTAGAGGCCTGCTTTATAAAGAACACACAATTCCAAAACGATTAGAAGTCATAGCAGTTTTTTAATCATAAATTTAACACTATTTATTTAATTTTAATAATAAATAGGTTATCCAAACAGGTTGTTTTTAGAATAAAAACGAGCTTGCTACTACCATGTCTTCTTCATAAACAACTTGACAATCATTTTCGTGGAATTAGATGCATCTGCCAACATGAAGCTCACATTTTTTAGGATGCTAACACGTAAATTAGGGTTAGGATGATAAGCTTTTATTGAGACCATGGTGATTTAGCGATGAAAAGGGTTGCAAACGATTAGGGTGATGATTTATATTCCCCTATATTTTGCTCAAAATCGTATAGAGATCTTACACCATGAACTTTCCATTAATGAAATAATTCTGAATTCATTTCGCTCGATTACAGTTTTGGTATCTCAGTTTGGTTTTGAAACATTTTGATCTAGCTGACTGTTCTAGAGTAATCATGTCCTTGCCAATTAAAGAGAAACCAATTGAAGGTTTCATCTCTCCACTACTCTCTTTCTTGAGTTTTGATTTTTATTGATTTTTTCCCCTCAAACAACACAATCTCACAATTAAAACTTGGTCATTTTCACAAAATTGATCTAGAAGGGCAGATGCAACCAATTTTCAAAACTTGAAGCAACGTGAATCCATTTTATCCGTCTAAAACATGGGCAGGTACTCCTGAAGAAAGCACAAGTATAGCCAATATGATATTGTTATATGGCTCTTCATGACAGAAATTCCCTAAACTTATCATTATAATCTATTCTCACTATTAATGAGGGCACAAATAATAACTGCTTTATTTCACTGTTTGATTACACAGTTTTACACTCAAAATTTAAGATGGAATCCATAGAAGGTAGTATATCTGATATGATCTTCTGTTTGGTATGGCCAGATCTACTGTCATATATGATCTTGATGCTGATGTTGATCACCGGCGTCCTCTATGTTTTCAGTTTCTTCATCGTCGTGTTGTTCTGAGACGGTTTCTCCACCTTCATCACCTGCTGGAGGCACCTTCTCCGACTCTGTTTGGCCGGAATCTGTGAAATCATTGGGTTCTGTGGCATTCACCACAGGTGGCTGCTTCTCCATCATTCCAGACAGCGCCAAACTTGGAGACCACTCAATAACTTCATCAATTATGTTGGACATCCGCTTCTGATACCTGCAGGACATAGATTTCACTTCAGACTTAAGCATGGAATCAGATATTTAAGAGGGTTCATCGTTGTGATTTTTTATGGAAATGCCATCAAAAAGTTCCTAATTAAGGCACTAAGTGAAATTATATTATACCCCCAGGAGAATAGCATACATTACACCCACAAAGCAAGATGGCAACTTGATAGTTCTAAAAAAAAAGAACACATGGATCACTTGATTCTGCAGTCTTAGCTTGGTAACAAGTAAAACAAACATGTACAAGCCAGTAAGAAAATTTCACTGTAATTCAAGTTTTCCACAACCATCTTTGTTCCTTGAGTAACCATAATTAGGGCAAAATGGGGGGGGGAGAGTTTTTTTCAGTCTACTAAATTTAGCAGCAACAGGTGTACTCACCTTGCTCTGGCAGCTTCATCTGGGGCATGGTGCCTCAGTAGTAATATAACGAGCACGGCTACTAATGCATAGAAAAGCCTCGTTGTCCACTTGGGCCTCTCCTCCTCATCCTTGTTTGGCCAGATACGGAATAATTCTCCCAAGGTAGCTTCTTCAGCAAGGATGTTAGGGAATAGCCAAACACGCTTTCCAAGAAAGATGTACAGGGCACCAAATACTGTTGCTCTCACTGCAAAATGAACATAAAACCTCAATAAACCCTAAAGGTAGTTGAAGCAATAGTTCAGAACTAGTTATCACTTTCAAATAAAATGAGAATAATGGTAAAATAAAAACCTTGAAGACTGACAAGAGTAATATAAAGAATGGAAAACCATTCCTGATGTCCCAAGAAACACAAAAGCCCCAAATTCCACTAGAAAACAAAAGTTCACCTTCTAGAGGTTTATAAAAACCAAGAACATCCAAACCTTACATTCCGATCTCAAAAGGTCAATGATGCCACTAGTAATTACCTCAAAAAACAATTTGGTCATATCAAAGATACGGAGCTTTATGACAATAAATGTCATTCATAAAAACACCAACAACAATCCATTTTGCTACCGAATTGGGGAACTGGTTCCTAAAAGCAAACAACACCACTAATTTCCATCATTTCAAGCTTCCACTGCCATTGCACAAGTCTCACTCTAGTGTAATCATCATGGATCATTGCAAGGATCATTAAATATTGAGCTCATTATTCATAAAAAAACCAAGTCGAAGGGAGAATGTTATCTCCACTCATCTCCTGTAGCCTGGTTATATGTCAGGGCAATCAGAATGAACACTGGTTCTTAAGCAATTGAATTTTAACTGGCTTTCAGATATGAAAATTATAAGAAGCTCAAGATAAATCTAGATTTTCAATCAACAAACTTCAAAAAAAATTGGTCAAATGTTGTTCCATGTGTGATGATACTGACTTAGCAAACATAATCAGGCAACTCTAAACTAGGGTTTGATAATGCAGTAAAAAAAATGAAGCAATAAAAAATGAGCCCGGAAGTACTTACATGAAAGAAGTGAGAGAATAAGCAAAAGAAGTCCAGCACAAGAGTAGAGGATTAATAGTTTGCACCCGTGTGGGTATACAGGAAACAGGCAAATTGCAAGAGTCAGTACAGGCCAAGAAAGTGAGAGGAGTGTCTGCCATAACGGCCTCCGTTTTACAAACGTCCATGCAAAAAAGGCATCACTTTTTGAAAATAGTTGATCCTGCAAAGGACAAAACAATGTTAATAAATTGAGCTTCAGAGGCAATATAAAACAAGGATCTTAATTTCTGACTACAAAAAAAAGAAAAGAAAAAGAACATGCAACTGACATGGATAGAGATGCAAGGGTGACTGGTTCTCTAATCACCCTATTCTTCTAACTATAATTCCCATTCCAACTTCTTTTAGCTTTCCACATAGACTCAACATGTTAGTAAAGCACAATATAGCGAGTTTCCCCATTCATCCCTACAACTCAAATTTGTGCTGCTATTGAACAGGATATGAAGGCCTGGTATGACCACAGAAAGTAAATAACAGTCTGACCAAAATGATACAGACATGCAGAATATGTTGGGGCAACATGATACAAGCACAAAGCACATCCATTCTTAGAAGAATGCAAGGGGCAACATATCATTGACACAGCAGACTTACTAGATCCAAAAGAGAGTAATAGATGATCATGAGTATTCATACAAGTCCTGGTCTCAAAGAAGTCAATTACCCCAATCATATAGAAAATAGTTGTATAAATTTACTTTTCAATACAAACAAGGATACATTAAATACATGATAATTATCAATTTGCATGGTGAAGTCAGAAATTCAAGTAGGTTTGACAAGCAATTAAAAGATCACTTTTCATATTAAACATCCAAGTGCAAAAGGAAACAACTTACAGGGAAGATCTCTAGATGTGCTGGCCAGGTAGACAGCTTTTTCTTCCCAGGACGAACAGTTTTCACCACACGATCACAACGCACTAAAAGGTTCTTACTTAATAAAGTATCGACAATTTCTTCAACCTCAAAATTCTTATTTGACTCCAATATATCTTTAATCTCTGGATGATTTTTCAGAAAGCTTACAAAATCCTTTCCTCTAAAATACTCAACACGTGTCTCTTGTAAGACAGCCCAACGAGAAACCAAACCCTTGTGGTCTCTCACCTTCTCAGCAAACAACTGAAACACATCTTTTTCTGCAGCTTGTTTCTGAAGAGAGAAACAACCATACAAGTCAGAAAACATTAGAAAAAGAATCAAGTTGATAACCATTATTATGCATAAAAATGACTGGCCTAAAGTTAGCCAAACCAACCATTCACCAAATATGGATGAGTGACTAGCAACAAATCAAAATGTATAAAGCACCATTACTAGTTACATGGACTTAAGATGCACAAGTGAACAACACATGCAACCTTTTCACAGATTTTAAAAGGTTGATATGCATAAAAAGCAAATTCCTTGATAAAAGAGTTCATGGAAGTTTAAACAAGCTAGCTAAGGTTCTAACATAAGAATTTTGCAAGAACTTGACTGCCACTAAACACTCTCATGACTCAGGATCATACGAGTACATCACATGGAAATGCCTAGAAATGTAGTACAATGATGGAGAAAGATAAAAACATTTCAATTTTTTTTATAAATTCAAATAATGATCACTAATGTATACCAACGAAAACAATATGATTTCCTCAATCAGGTACTACAATGTGACTGAAAATTTGTACAATGGGTTATTTTCTCACAGGAATATCAATTTTACTTCCCTGTTTATTTTTCCAAACAAAACGAAATTACTGAAAAATTGTACAATGGGCTGTTTTCTCTCAGGACTAAAACTTAACGTCCCCTTTTGTTTTGACAACCAAAAAATGAAACTCTAAAGACATTAAATCCGTTTCTTGACATGGGTTTCCAGGGAATGGAAAAACGCAGACAAAAGTAGCAGGCCCTTACCAAAGTTTGCATCTTTCAGGTCCCATTTTACAAGAAAACCCCTTATTCATATTCCCTAAACACACATGAATATTGAAGGGAAAAAAGTCAAAATTTTCGCATATGTCCTTAAACAAGCACAGGAAAACTCTACAATTGCAACGCTAGTTTCAATTACATGAATTGTAACATAAAGACAATAACTTCATTTGAAAGAAAAGAAAAAAGGAACCCTAAATCAGAGAGAAAGAGAAGACAGACCCTAGGAGGGGTATCAGAGTTTAGATCTCTGGTGCCAGTTGGTAATGATCTCCGAACCCTTTTCTTGTCTGCTGCCCCTCCTGATTTCTTCATCTTTGTGTGCTTTTACGTTTGTGTTTTCTTTATCTGTTTTATTTATTATAGGGCTCGGTCTCTTGTCTTTATTTTTTATTTTTTTTATTTACATGGCTTTCGACATGTATCTGCCTTTCTTTTCCAACCTAGCCCAATTGAAACACGCCACGTCAGCATAACCAGGTATGGAACCACAAAAAGAGTCCTTCCTTTCTACCAATTAACGAAGATGCAGATTCAATGGTCTGTGAGTTGATGTTTCTTTTCTTATCATGTAAAAAAGTCTGAGCGCATGTCCTATCAGAAGAAAAAATCTGTGATATTGCTGAGATTTTTGTTCGAGTTAAGGCAATGATAATAAAATGCTTGGAAATGTGATGTGACCGTATTTTAATATATTTGTATTTATTAATATCAAAAATAAATATGAAAAACTAAGAATATATGTTATTTTAACCTATTTTTGAGTAAATTATCAAACTTCCATACATTCCCATGTCAACTGTGATCGTATACTTGGTAGGGCCCTTGATTTATCGGATGATGAAAGCCCAGATGGCAAACCTTGAGGATGATTCATGTCCCCAAGAAATCAGATCCTCACTTATCATCTAGCAGAAAAATGGAAAAACCAAACTGTATCCTCCCAATCCTATCCTGAACAGCTGGACTAAGATTACCCCACCATCAACTGCCAGACACCATTCTCGCAAATCTAGCTACCTCCTTATCGTTAGCTGTTCATGAAGTGGCTCTGGTTTCATTTTCTTGCACATTCAGATGCTTTCTTTTTGTCGCCAGCCATCATCACTTCCTCGACTCTCTTGGCTCACTGACAAGAACACTGCACCAGTAATTTCTCTGTGGCTAGCACCTGTATATGGCCATGCTTTCAAGAGAACAAGCAAAGACCAATCTTCTTTTATTGTCCTCGCGGTGGAGAAAGACTCGCAAAAATATGAGATAGACTCGGATAAGGCCAAAGAAGCCCTTCAAAAACTTGACCAGCAGCTCCAGGCCTTCTCCGACAAACAAATCAGCTCTCCAAAGATAAGAGGTGCCTCTCTCTTTCTATCTCTGGAATGACAGTTTCTGCTCTGATATTCCAGGAATTCCTTCTTTATGCTTTGATATCCCTGGAATTCCCTTTCTTTAATCATGCTGCTTTCATCACGAACTCCTCATTTTCTAGTCATTTTACAATCTGTTTTGTGAGGATTAATTTCTTAAAAAAACAAAATATTGTCTGAGATTTGATAACTTGATGAGTGTGGTGTCTCAGGTATTGATAATCAATTTGATAAGCTGCAATCAGTTTAAGTTTAAATTTCAATCAATTTGTTCAAAGAAGAATTTGAACTTCCCTAATGGATTTTTGGCTGCCTTTGTTATTTTGTCCACAATATCATATTATCAAGCATTTTTTTCTTCTTTTTTTGAAAATCATAGTATTTCATCAAGTTGCACAGACATTTCTTGATATATATATTATTTTTCTGGTGTTGAATTTGTCAATTCTCTGGAAACTTGTCCTCGCGAGTTGATAATCAGAGATGGTTAGATTCCAGTAAATAAGCAAATTATAGCTGCAGGCTAGTCTAACTTGCAAACAATGAATTCCAGGGCAGTATACTAATTAACAAGATAATATGAATGTCTAGAGCATTATCTGTAATCACTGATCAAATTAATAAAAATTGTCAGTTCCCTTCTCCAAATTGATTAGTATTAACATTCAAGCTACCACTTACTAGCTTTAGGGATGAGTAATTATATGAATATGATCAGAAGGCAATGGCTAATGGTTTGATAATACCGTCTACGCTGAAACATGTTTTCTTCAACCTGATTTCAGCTTCTGACGTGAAACTTACGAGGGATGAAATAACAGAAGAAGTGCCAGAAGTTTCTGGGTCTTTCCTGGTATACACAGCCGCAGCTCTCTTTCTTTTCACGATTTTCTACAACATATTCTTCCTTACAGTGCTACAGCCATCCGTGGACGGGCCGCTACCTAAGCGAGAGCCTGAACCAATTCCAGAAATCACTGCTACTACAATGGAAATAAATCCTCCCAAAGAAGCTAGTTTGCAGCTGCCGCCATGAGTGCCTGAAGTTCTTATACAAAGCTCTGGTGGCAGTAATTAAGAGGCAAAAACAGAGGAACAGATATTTAACTCTGAAAGAACTTAATTGTCAACCTCTTTTGGATATGAATCTATCATATGAAAGGAGAATTGTCCAAGTCATCAAGCTCACTTATCCACGTCATACACAATTATCCACGTCACCATGCAGCTGTTGAAGAATGTTTGTTATTTCTAGTTTTCTGTTGTTCTGTTAGTTGCATTTTCTGTTATTCATTTCTTTCACATGTATTGCATGCACACGAATCAGTTACACATGCTTATTGCATGATGAACTATTTCGTAAATGGCTATAAAGCCAGTGGTAGTGTTCAATAAACGGGTGAACTTCTATCATCAAATTCTTGAGTCATTTACCCTTTCATTGTCAAAACTGTTCTTGAGACTGTCAAATTGGTATCAGAGCCTTAACAAGGCTAAAGCCAAGAATTGCAGAGTCGTGTTCTTCACAGAAATGGCAACAGATCAAAACAACTTTGCACAGCCATGTATTCCTAAGTTTGATGGGGACTATGATCATTGGTGCATGCTCATGGAGAATCTACTGAGATCAAAGGAATACTGGAGTGTTATTGAGGTAGGCTGTGGAGAAACAATTTCTGGAGAAGTGTTGACACCAGTGCAAAAGAAAGCTGCGGAGGACATGAAATTGAAGGATTTAAAGACCAAGAACTATTTGTTCCAATCAATTGACAAGTCAATATTGAAGACAATTGCTCAAAAGGACACTGCAAAGCAAATTTGGGATTCAATGAAGACAAAGTATCAAGGAAATGTCAGAGTTCAACGAGCACAGCTGCAAATTTTGAGAAGAAATTTCGAGGTATTGGAAATGAAGGCTGGAGAAACAGTGACTAATTACTTCTCAAGGGTGCTGTTGATTGCAAATGATATGAGAAATTTTGGAGAAAACATGACTAGTGAGAAGATTGTGGAGAAGATATTGCGTACCTTGACTGAAAATTTTAACTACATTGTCTGCTCAATTGAGGAGTCAAAGGACATCAACTCCATTACAATAGATGAATTGCAAAGTTCACTACTGGTTCATGAGCAGAAATTTCGAAGGAGCAGAGAGGATGATCAAGCATTAAGGGTCTATGAGGATCGATTTGGAGGTAGAAATCGAGGGAGAAATACTTACAGAGGAAGAGGCCGTGGGAGAGGAGCTCAAGCATATAATAGAGCCACGATTGAGTGTTTTAGGTGCCATAAACTGGGACACTTTCAATATGAGTGTTCCAGTTCCAACAGAGAAGCAAACTTTGCTGAAGTGAATCAAGAAGAGGATTTGCTTCTAATGGCACATGTTGACATGAACTTGAGTGAAGAAGATGAGATGTCATTGATGGTGCATGTCAATCAACAGAAGAAAAACCGCAGTGATGCTTGGTTCTTGGACTCCGGCTGCTCAAACCACATGAGTGGAGAAGAAGGTATTTTCAAAACCATGGATTACACATTTCAGCATTCAGTAAAATTAGGGAATAACAGCAAAATGAAAGTAACTGGAAAGGGAAGTATTGAATTGATACTGAATGGCATGAATCATGTAGTAAATGAAGTGTACTATGTGCCAGAACTTAGCAATAACTTGCTGAGTCTTGGACAATTACAAGAAAATGGTTTGGCAATCCTAATCAAGGGGGGAATGTGTAGAATTTATCATCCTGAGAGGGGATTGATAATTGAGACAGCAATGAGTGCCAACAGAATGTTCATTCTGTTGGCTGAAGCTCACAGAACAACAAATATGCAGAGATGTTTGCATGTTAATTCTCAAAATTTGTCACAATTATGGCATAGAAGATATGGACACCTAAGTGCTAAGGGAATGCAGCAATTGCAACAAAAGGGGATGGTGCGTGGCCTTCCCCACTTCAAAGTGGCAGATATAGCATGCACAAATTGCTATCTAGGGAAACAGAAAAGAGAAGCAATTCCAAAGAAGAGTGTGTGGAGAGCATCGCAGCCATTAGAATTGTTACATGCGGATTTATGTGGTCCAATTTCCCCTAAGTCAAATGGGGGAAAGAGATACATGTTCTGCTTAATTGATGATTTTAGCAGAAAGTCTTGGGTGTTTCTATTGGCAGAAAAGAGTGAAGCCTTCGGGTGTTTCAAGGCCTTTCACAAGCTGGTTGAAAAAGAGAGAGAATTGCCACTGAAATGTCTAAGAACAGACAGGGGTGGAGAGTTCAATTCAACAGAATTCAGTGAATATTGCACACAAAATGGAATCAAACGACACCTAACTGCTGCATATACGCCACAGCAAAATGGCGTGGCTGAAAGAAAAAACCAGACAGTAATGAATATGGTGCGTTGTGTTTTGACAGACAAGAAAATACCTAAAAGCTTCTGGGCAGAAGCTGTGGTCTGGACCTTCTACATTTTGAACAGATGCCCAACAGCAGCTATCAAGGAGAAAACGCCACAAGAGGTTTGGAATGGGGTAAAGCCAACAGTGGAGCATTTTCGCATTTTTGGGAGCCTTGCACACGTCCATGTCCCACATGAAAGAAGGGGAAAATTGGACAATAAAAGCGTGACTTGTGTTCTGCTGGGTTTGAGTGAAGAAACTAAAGGTTACAAGCTCTTCGATCCAGTTGGAAAAAGAGTGATTGTGAGCAGAGACGTGGTGTTTGAAGAGGATAAGGAGTGGAATTGGGGAGCAAATTATCAGGAAGAGATCCTGCTTGATTTGGAGTGGGGTGAGCCACATGAAAGGAGTGATGATAAGGAAAGTGAGTCCATTGACAGTGGGGAAGATAATTGTGAAGAAGAAGATGAGTATAGTGAAGATGAAGTGAGAAATGTTGAATCAGTAGAGAGTGCAGACCTAGTTGGGGAAGAAGAAAGTGTTGAGGCAGAAAAGGAAAATGAAAGTGTGTTTGCTGAAGGAAGAGTGAGACACGCGCCAGCGTGGATGAGTGATTACGTGATTGGGGAAAATCACGGTGAAGATGAAGAAGAAGCATATGTTGCACAGATCACAGAAGATCCAGTTGTTTTTGAAGACGCGGTGAAGGATGATAAATGGGTAAAGGCGATGGACAGTGAAATTAAGTCCATTGAAAAAAATAATACATGGATTTTGATTGACTTACCAGCTGCGGCAAAGAAAATCGGTGTTAAATGGGTGTATAAAACCAAGTATGATGAAAACGGGAAGATTGTCAAATACAAGGCGCGTTTGGTGGCAAAAGGTTATTCGCAAAAGGCTGGAATAGACTATAATGAAGTATTTGCACCAGTAGCCAGACTGGATACAGTAAGGATAATTTTGTCCATGGCAGCGCAGAAGGGTTGGAAAATTGGGCAGTTGGATGTAAAATCAGCATTTCTTCATGGAGAATTAAATGAAGATGTCTATGTTGAACAGCCCAAGGGATATGTAAAGAAAGGGAAGGAACATCTGGTATACAAATTACACAAAGCCCTGTACGGTTTAAAACAGGCCCCCCGAGCGTGGTTTAATCGAATTGAATCTCATTTTCTGAAAGAAGGTTTTCAGAGATGTGAGAGTGAACAAACTTTGTTCACTAAGCAAAACAGCGAGGGTAAGATCATTATCGTCAGTATCTATGTTGATGATCTTATTTTCACCGGTGATGATAGTGATTTGCTGTGTGAATTCAAGAATTCTATGCTGAGAGAATTTGATATGTCTGATCTGGGAAGCATGCATTTCTTTCTTGGAATTGAGGTGTTACAAAGAAAGGATGGTATTTTCATATGTCAACGAAAATACGCATTTGAAATCCTGAAGAGGTTTGGGATGCTGGAGAGTAATGAGGTAAATAGTCCAATTATCCCAGGTTTTAAAGTCAGCAAGGACAAAAATGGGACTTTTGTGGATGAGACATACTTCAAACAACTAGTGGGAAGTTTGATGTATTTGACAGCTACAAGGCCGGATATGATGTTTGTTACGAGCCTTGTGAGCAGGTATATGGCAAAACCCACAAATTTACACTTGCAAACTGCGAAGAGAGCTCTTCGGTATCTCAGAGGGACAGTGAACTATGGGATTTTCTATAGAAGAGATGGAAATGGTGAATTGCGAGTGTATACAGACAGCGACTATGCTGGAGATGTGGAGGATAGGAAGAGTACAAGTGGGTACGTATTCCTATTAAATTCTGGAGCGGTGTCATGGTGTTCGAAGAAACAACCAATCGTCACCTTGTCGACAACCGAAGCAGAATTTGTGGCTGCTGCAGTATGTACATGTCAGGCCATATGGATAAGAAGAGTCTTACAGGAGCTGAGATATAATGATAAGAACTGTACTCATATCTGGTGTGATAACAGTTCTACTATCAAACTTTCAAAGAATCCGGTGATGCATGGACGCAGTAAGCATATAGACGTGAGATATCATTTCTTGAGAAATCTCACGAAGGAAGGTTTGATTGATTTGGTTCATTGTGGTAGCAAGGATCAGTTGGCTGATATAATGACCAAGGCTCTAAAGGCTGATGATTTCCAAAGGCTTAGAAGTTTGCTTGGAGTATGCGATGTAGCAGAATTAAGCTAATTGTTTTTACAAACAATTTAGCTTAAGGGAGGGATTGAAAGGAGAATTGTCCAAGTCATCAAGCTCACTTATCCACGTCATACACAATTATCCACGTCACCATGCAGCTGTTGAAGAATGTTTGTTATTTCTAGTTTTCTGTTGTTCTGTTAGTTGCATTTTCTGTTATTCATTTCTTTCACATGTATTGCATGCACACGAATCAGTTACACATGCTTATTGCATGATGAACTATTTCGTAAATGGCTATAAAGCCAGTGGTAGTGTTCAATAAACGGGTGAACTTCTATCATCAAATTCTTGAGTCATTTACCCTTTCATTGTCAAAACTGTTCTTGAGACTGTCATCATATATGCTGTAAGTCATGTTTTGGCTTGAAATGTTTCAACTTTTCAGAAAATGTAAACTGGGGTGCCTTTTTTTCCTGCTTGTCATGTTAAGAAAATGTATGAGCCAATAGGAAGATATTGAGGATGGCACTCTACTTCTCTCCGAGTAAATGCGAGCCTACCAACTCGCTAAATCCAACAGATTTGGGTTCGGTCACTTGCGGAGCCTGAGTAAGCTGGAGTTTGGCACCCAACTTGTTTGAGTTGGTTCACTTATTGAGCTCGAGTAAAGCGTGAGTCTAATGAGTTAGCTACCAATTTCTCTTAGACTTGGCTATGTGTCAAGCCCAATTGGTTTGATGGTTCTTATAAATTTATGTTAGGGATATAAAACTTTATTTATTTATTCGTAAGACTTTTAATATAAGCTATTCATGCCGGAATTATTGTTTTTCTATATTTAAAGGTGTATATTTAAAGATTTTTATAATTGTTGCACTATACCAAGATATGAAATTGACAAGTTATGCACAGCTAAGAGAATTAAAAAATAAATAAAAATAGACTAGACAAAAGGGAACTAAAAAGAAGAAGAAAAAGTAATACTCCAAATTATAATATAAAACAATGTAACTTCAATCAAATGATGTAATTAAAATGAAGTTTAAATTGTTTTTTAAAGTGTTTTTTATTTAGAAATATATTAAAATAATATTTTTTTTATTTTTTTAAATTATTATTGATACAGACACATCGAAATAACATGAAAATATAAAAAAAATAACTTAAATAAAATTATTTTAAAAAAAAATACTTTAAAAAAGCAAAGATAAATAATCATGAAAAGAATAAAAATCTAAACAAGATCACAGGGGATATTGACCACCAATCAAATGATTAGGGTAGACCCCATTATGTAATGTGCAAGAAATGTTTTGCTTTGGATCGATATTAACTTATGGTCAAAACCATTCATAAATGTGCTTAGATTTTTCACTCACCTCCCCAACCACCTCCTCTCGAAGCAGACTAATTGCCAGTTTGGGAGTGCATTATAATCGATGTTTGCTAAAAATTTGAATTTTATTTTATTTTAAATGAATATGTTTTGGTGTTTTTAGATCATTTTAATGTGCTGATATCAAAAATGATTTTAAAAAAATAAAAAAAACATCATTTTGATATATTTTGGCATGAAAAACACTTTGAAAAGCTACCGCAATCGCACTCCCAAACAACCCTAATTTGTTTTGATGCCATCACTGTGTATTTTTTTAATTATTTTAATAAGATAATGTCAAAAAAATATGTTTTAAAAAATAAAAAAAAACATTTTTATGATATCAAACAAGTTGGTATGTTTCCTTTTCCTTTTTCACCTACTTTAATGGCTTACCATGACTTTTGCTTCGGTGCCTTTGGAAAACCAAAAAGTATATTGATTTTTTTTTCTTTTTTATACAACACCTAAAAATAGAAACCTAATATATCCATAGGGATTTTTTTCTTCTTGATTTCGGAAAGCACAAGTGCCCTGTTTTAGCTGGTCAAAAATCAAAAGTGTTTTATTTAACTGGAAATGCATTGTTCTAAAAACTTAAGAAAAACACTTTAATCCTAACCCAAAATAGAAAAAAAGGCAGAGCCTTTAGTTTAGGATGGTGTTTTGTTTTCTGGGCGTATAATTTGCAGGCATATTTTGTTAATAGAAAAGGCAGAAGGAGACAGAGAAAAGGTTAGAGAGTCTCTCTGCAAGAGAGAAATAAAAGAGCTTCTTCGACTCTCTCCCTCCCTCTCCTTATCTCTTATTCGTTGTAAGACCCTTTTGTATTCTTCCTGTTCGCATTTTTTCATTTTATCACATCAATTTATAATTAATTAGCTATTCAAGCTCATCTGGGTACTCTTCAGATTCTCCTTTCAAGTCTTCAAATCAACAGCATTTCAAGGTGGATTCTTTTTTCCTACTTTTGTAATCAATAATATCACTATTTTTAGCTATAAATTTGCCTGGTTTTTGTAGTTTGTTGAATTCTTTTAGTATTAATGTTATGTCATACAGATATTTTTGCTTTATCTTATTGCCAGTTTTGGTGTGTGCCACAATAGCTAGTCTTTCATGAATACTTGCTGCATATATCTGCTTTTCTTTGTGTTTGAACATAAATTTGTTCATAATTTTGTTTCTGGGTTTCTTTCAAGATCAAAGCTTTCTATAAAAGGCCCAACCTTTCACGGAGTTGTTTATTTCCTTTAAAAAAACATCTACTTTTTTTTTCTTGGAAGGAAATTAATGTTTACACGTCAAAACTGTGATATTGTTACTTGTAGTTGTTGTGGAGGGAGATGAAAATGTTAATTGTTGTTTCTTTTGCTTAATTGGATATTCTTGAAATCTTTGCAGATCTTCATTTTTCGGAGAAATTGAAAGTTGTGTAGAGAGGTCTTGATTCATGGGTAATTGCTGTGTAACCCCTACAGGGGCTTCTTCCTCTGAGAAGAAAGTCAAAGGGAAAAAGAAGGAAAAGAAAAACCCGTTCTTTGGTGATAATTATGCTGTAACCAATGGATCCGGAAATGCGGATAAGCTTTGGGTCTTGAAAGAACCCACTGGCAGGGATATTTTGGCGTGTTATGATCTGGGCCGCGAGCTTGGCCGTGGTGAGTTTGGTGTTACATATTTGTGTACTGATATAAACACTGGTGAGAAGTTTGCCTGCAAGTCTATATCAAAGAAGAAGCTAAGGACTGCTGTGGATATTGACGACGTGAGGAGGGAGGTGGAGATAATGAAGCATTTGCCTGCTCATCCAAATATTGTGTCCTTAAAAGCTAGTTATGAGGATGATTCTGCTGTGCACATTGTGATGGAATTGTGTGAGGGAGGAGAGTTGTTTGATAGGATTGTGGCGAGGGGGCATTACACAGAAAGAGCAGCTGCTGCAGTTATGCGTACTATTGTGGAAGTTGTTCAGGTTTGTGATCTGATTATTTATTGTTGTTGAAATGGCGTTCCTATGAAATCTTGATGGATAAAATATTGTATTCAGTTTTCAATCAACATCTCATATAGTTTCAACTCACATTATGCCTTATTTTTATTTTTTTTAAACAAGGATAGTTTATTGTATTGTCATAGATTTTCAGCATGAGATGATGCTACCAGTCTTAAGCCTGATGAAGACTGGGGATTTTCTTGTTAGTCTTTTGAAATTAAATGATGATGATGTTATATCCCCTTGGTTGGATGTTTCGTGTCTGCTGTTCTTTAAATTTTACCCTTCGTCTTGTTAGGCTTAAAATGCCCATTTTCAGATATGACCCCTTATGCTTATAATGGCTTAACTAGGAAACCAGTTGATTTCATTCTTACTTCACTGCAAAAGTTTTCCTAAGCAGCCAGTGTCTTTTCCATTTTTTATATGCATTTCAATCTTTTTTCCCCTTTTCCATTTTCTATAAATTAATCATTTTATCCCTGCAACCTTCAAATGTATATGAATGCAGGATCATTTACAATTGAGACTTTTCTATTTCCGCATCATACTTTGGATCATACAATTTTTTAGAAAACATCATATCATTTAATATTTGGTTTAATTACTTCAAGTGATTATGATAAGCTTTGCATTGTTAGCCATGTTAAGGGTTTTTTTTGTCTTTTGAAATAATTGAAATTTCTTTTGCACACTTTTCTTTCTAGATGTGCCATAAGCATGGAGTCATGCATCGAGATCTCAAACCGGAGAACTTCCTATTTGCAAATAAGAAGGAAACCTCTGCATTGAAGGCGATTGATTTTGGCTTGTCAGTCTTCTTTAAACCTGGTATTGCATAGTATCTGAGCCATTGCCTCCCTCAGCCTTTTATGGCCTTTTCTTATTGTTTCTTGAGATTAATCATCAGCCACAATTTATTCTTACATATGCTATTATGTCTGAAGATTCTTTTCTTCTCTACAGGCGAGAGATTTAATGAGATAGTTGGAAGTCCTTATTACATGGCTCCAGAGGTTTTAAAGCGCAATTATGGCCCTGAAGTTGATGTCTGGAGTGCTGGAGTGATTCTTTATATTTTACTTTGTGGTGTCCCTCCTTTCTGGGCAGGTTGTTTTCCTAATTTGATTGTCTAAATAACCTGCTTTGTTTTGTTCAATGAGCATAGGGTTTTATGTAGTTTAGCTTAAGTTGGAAGAAAAGAGTATAGAAGACAGCTAGCTACCCCATGGAACTTTTGTGAACTCTCAACCCATCTTCTGTTGTGATTCTCACGGGGATGAAAGTTATCAGCATGCAGTTTTTGTTCCTTATTTTATAATTCTCCTTCTCCTAAAATTTATTTTCTTGGTTACACAGAAACTGAGCAAGGGGTAGCGCAGGCAATTATTCGCTCCGTCATTGATTTCAAGAGGGACCCTTGGCCTAGAGTTTCTGATAATGCGAAGGATCTTGTGATGAAAATGCTTAATCCTGATCCTAAGCTAAGGCTTACAGCTCAGCAAGTGCTCGGTAGTTTATTCTTCTATTAGTCAGATGTCTGCAATATAGGTGCATGCTTATCTGTTAACATGCAAAATATCCTGACTCTTTGATTCAGAGCATCCTTGGATACAAAATGCAAAGAAGGCTCCAAATGTCCCACTCGGTGAGACTGTGAGAGCAAGGCTCAAACAGTTTTCTGTGATGAATAAGCTCAAGAAAAGAGCTCTGAGGGTAATGATTCTTAATTTGTTCGCTCAACTATTTATAGTTTTGATTACTATGGAACCTTTTTCCATGGGAACTCATATAATTCATAAATTATTTTGGCCATGCGGTGCTCATCAATTCTCTCCCTCCCTCACTATCCTGCACGCCCTCTGTGAAATAAAAAGAAGTGATTTTTTGAGTTGGCCTTCTGTAGGTGATAGCTGAACACTTGTCAGTGGAGGAAGCAGCTGGCATAAAGGAGGCCTTTGATTTGATGGACACCGGAAAAAAGGGCAGCATTAACCTTGAGGAGCTTAGGGTTGGGTTGCAAAAGCTTGGCCAACTTATTGCTGATGCAGATCTTCAGATCCTTATGGAAGCTGTAAGCATACTTGTTTTACTGTCTGAGAAAATTCCCTTGGAGAGAGAAAAGGATAGTCTATTATATCATTAAAATTTCATAATGAATTTTATGCAAAATTTGCCCCCTTGAATTTTCCATGAGTTTTACAGGCTGATGTTGATGGTGATGGAGCTCTGAATTATGGAGAGTTCGTAGCGATTTCAGTTCACATTAAAAAGATGGGCAATGATGAGCACCTGCATAAGGCTTTTGCATTTTTTGATCGGAACCAGAGTGGTTATATTGAGATTGAAGAGTTGCGAGAATCTTTGAATGATGACATTGACACAAGTAGTGAGGATGTTATCAATGCTATTATGCACGACGTGGACACTGACAAGGTAAGAGTTGTTCTAGGATTAATCTTTATATCACTATTGTGAATGATACTCCAAACCTTTTGAGTTTTGTGGCATCTATTATCATTCTATAATGCTGCTTGCTAATTGGAAGGATAACCTTATTTCCATCCCATCCTGCAGGATGGGCGCATAAGTTATGAGGAGTTTGCTACGATGATGAAGGCTGGTACAGACTGGAGAAAAGCCTCTAGGCAATATTCACGGGAAAGATTTAACAATCTGAGCATAACGTTAAGGCGGGATGGATCATTGCAGGTAGCCAGTTAAGGGTAGGCGAATCCAATATATTCAGTTACTGGAGAAGACAAAACCAGCAGTTGTTTGGTCTATGGAGTTATTCTTAATTTTTTTCCTTATTTCCGTTTTCATTGGACCTTTTGGATATAGGTAGGATTAGAGTCATGGTCTTACTGTCCTTAATATGTTCAGAATTTGTTTGTCATCGGATAGTTACAGGAGAAGAGGTACAGCAATGGTAGAGAAAAAGTTGGCAAGGATGCACCACATCATGTTTTTGTAAATATGCTATCATCAATTACGCTTACAGGCCCTTTTTCTTTGGAGAGATGTCTGTCAAAATCACAGTTCATTTGCTCACGCCCTGTTAATTGCAGAAACGATCACTTTCACCATTGTTGCCAAGAACTGAATATTCCCTGATAAGTAGCATCAGAAAAGAAAAATCGTTTCACTTGTCCCGCCGTGTTGAAAACCCCGATCAATATCTGGAACTTTACAACAGAACGGAACAGGAAAGAAGGGAGCCTCAGCCTCACAAAGCTTGCCACATCCTGAGGACTTGAATCCTCACCAGATCAATGGTCAGGACCTCTTGTTCTTGATTGAGGGGGGAAAAAACATCATACAGCAGAAGAAGTTCCACAAAAGCTTATTATATACCATTCATTTATTGAGATAAGTAGGCAAGAAACAGTCAACAACTTGTTCTTGCATGTAATGCAGAAAACGATCTAGTCACTCGTTCAAATCCTACTCCAATTGCACCCATAAGGGTGCAAAAGTATATAATGTTTATATTTCATTAATACGTGGAAAAGATATTTGTTATTTATTAATATATGTGTAAATATATATTTATTGTACATTAATGCATGTATAAAAAACATTTATCTCATTAATATTACAAGGGTAGAATAACTTTCCAGTCCTTTCCCTCGGACAAAAGGATAAGGTTCATGAGGTATAAATACTTTTTGAACCACTCAAGTAAGAGGTTCAAAATTTTCATTCTCAAACATACACAAATCATCTTCCCACGTAGCATTCATTTTATACCCAAAAAAGAACAAACAATCTTGTTTTTATAATTTAATTCTCTTTAGCATATTTATTGCTTCTCTTTATAAAAATATTAACTTAAGCATTCAAGGATCCTTAAATCCACCCAAATAGAACTTTTTTTGTAGGTATCAAAAGACTTTCATCAAGATATATGTTACTAAGGATAGTGAATTTAATTGAGTGAACACTTGATTAACCCATAATCCAACCACCAAATAACCCTTTTATGAAGCATCCTTGATTTTAAAACATCATTGATTCACATTGTCTATGAAAAAACTAAAAAAAGAGCATGAATTTCTTTTTAGAACTTGTTTTGGATATTTTATGTCATTTTATGGCAGACAACTAAGATAAACTTGAGTTATGACGCGTGACAAATCTATTCACTATCACAAACACTTCTACCTAATCAAAATTTCAGTAACTCATTAATTAGATGCAAATCCTGACTCAAGTGGTTATAGTAACCCAGAGGTAACATCAAGTCTTAATACTCCAACAAGTATTAGCACACTTGATGACATGAGATGCCCCAATACCATTACCACTGACCGCTCCTGACACCTATAAACAGATTCACTACTCCGAGGAGTCTGAGCAAAATAAAATTTAGGAAAGTATTTTCCCTCAATGTTCAACATGTTCATGAGGGGCAGCTCGTGTTATTATGATACCCATGCACAAAATAGATATTAAAGGAGTGGTTCTTCTCATTACCACAAGATAAATGATAGTTATCAGTCTTGTTATTCTACACAAGATTACTCAAACTCTCCAGAGCTTAGAAGACAAAACATCAAGAGAGAATAAATATTTGAGTGCATCTTGGAACACTCTTACAACCCCCCACCAAATAAAAGGCTCTCCCTTATCCAAACAAGTTTTAAATACCTGAATTCCTCGGGATTTTATCTTCATAAAAATAAGTCTATACAACTATGATGGTTTCATTAACCCAAATGAACACATGCAAAATATAAAGAGTAACTTGAAGTTAGTCATCTAAGACAATAATACAATGCATAAGATCATCCCTATAACTTTTCATGAATCTGCATGTGCCTCGTATGATAATTTATAGCCAAGCTCTATTAGAGATTTCAATGATTTATATGTCAAATTAGGTGTTTTAGTATAAGTATATACTCATTGAGCAAAACTCCATAAAAAATATAGGATTACCTAGTGATAAAATGAGTTTATGCGGTATATTTAAAAGAGATTTAATGAGAAGATGTTTAATAAGGAAGATTTGCTTGAGCTTATGGCCTTAAAGGCCTTAATAAGTGGGGTAAGAGAATATGCTATATGATGAAATTTTTATATCTTGCCATAAAAAACTTGTTTAAGGAGAAATAGGTCGTGGAAATCATATATGAGTGGAAAAGGCAAATGTGTTACACACATACAACCCTTGTTTTTATTAGAAGAGTCAACCATAAGGATCTTTTAAGTGGAATCATTCCTCTAGTATAAGAACCCAAGCTTAAGGAATAATGAGAAAGGAATAGCTCATAAACATTTGGTATATTTTGATAGGTTTTTTACTCCTTTAAACACCGCCATTATAGAGGGAAGACAATAATCAAACATTCAGATTTGGAAGTTTTGACTTAACAGAGCTCATTTTAGACATATGGATTAAAACTTTATAGAAACTAGTGACTACCCCATTTGCTAGAGAATAAGGATTGATGAACACCTATCAAACATTACTTACTCACTAAAAAGATGCATCCAATAGGAATGAGGCCATCCAACTAACTAAGAGAGGAGGTGGGTATTATTTGATAAATGATGTCCTATACCGAAGATCCACCCCAACTTCTCTCCTTAAGTGTTTATCCCCTAAATAAAACACATGTTTTAAAAGAGATCTATGAGGGTATACATGACCTTCACATGAGCCAAAAAGCTTTCGTTGTCCAAATCACTCGAACATGTGGCTTTGAAAGAAGTTTTAGATAGTGGAACTCTAAATGTGAAATGAAATGGAATAAAAGGTAGTAGAAGGCCTTTTTTATCCTCCGTCGGATTGGTGACATATGTCATAAACTTTTGCAAATTCCTAGGGATGAAATTAACATTGTCATAAAGTGTTTCTCTAGGTATTTTTTTTTTTACTGAAATGAACATTCTTTCACTTGTGATGTTAATCAACATGCAAATACTTTAAGGATACACCTTAAGATATTCCCTCCCTTTTCTTACATATAGGGAAATCAAAGACTCTATTGAAGAAAACAAGTATATTTCTTAAGTCTATAAGATGAAAATACCATAAAAATTTAAGGGGTTACTTATGAATAAATTTTCTCAGTATTTCTCCAAAACGTTTTTGTTGGCTCAAAACAAATCTAATAGGCCCAAGAAGTCAAGGATCTAACCACCTATAGGCTCAAGCACTGCTTTCGAGCCCAAAGCTATCGAGCCCAAAGCTATAACATAAAGTGTATAGACGACACATCTAAGCCTATAAAGTGTTAAAGCATCATATATGGGGTGATTTAAATGCCTCTCAGGATCAAACACATGACCCAAATCTAATCTCCAAATCTTATATTTTAGGATTTGACGTGTGCCCTTCAAGATTTTTTTTCATTGACCGAAACCATTTTTAGCTCATATCCTACTTCCTTTAAACCTCAAAGTGTGTAAAAGTCCCTCATGACCTACCACATTTTCATCTCACTAATACAAATACAAGGGATATTTGTCATTTATTGATGTTATGTTAGGGATATTCATCTCACATTAATACATGTGTAATGAATATTTTTTTTCTAATCAATACTACAAGGTAGTAAAACTTTTCAACCCTATTATTCAAGCAAAAAAACAAACAAGGTTCACGAGGTTTAAATACCTCTCAAATCATCTTCTCATATAACATTCATTTCATTCCAAAACAAAAATAAACAATCTTGTTCTTAAAATTTAATGTTATTGAGCATTTTTTTTTCTACAAAAATATCAATTTAAGTATTGGAGGATCCTTATATCTATATATAAAAAAGATTATTTTTGTAAGTATCAAAATTTTTAATCAAGATATATCTTCCTTTTACTATGAAGAGCATAAAGAACTTACAAGAACACTAAAATATTTGTCCGGTTGGGTCAATCAAGGACCACTTTATCGATGTATAAATTCAAAACATAACATGCAAAAGACTAATTTATCGATATAATTAGCGTATCAAGTTTTTTGTAATAAATATCTCCAATAAAAAAGAATTGTGTCATTGCTATAAAAATTATTTCAAAAGATCTTATCCCGCTTTGGAAAACATAACTTACCTTTTGTGTACAAAAAATATATAAAGCTCTTTATCCTACATTGGAAAAATAAGATTTTCATCAAGTATTTATATAATAAATTTTGAGATATGATATTAACAAAAAAAAAAAATAGAGAGAGCTATAAAGTTGAGACAAACAAAAAGAAATTCTCTAATTGCCTTCATTGCATACGAGACCATGCCTATGTCTATAACATTAATTTATTTTTCATCATCCTTAGTGCCCGTTTGGCATTGTGATCCTATCGGTTTTTGGCCGAAATTTGATTTTTTTTTTCATTTTAAAAACCGACGGTTTGGTGTTTTTAGATCATTTTGATGTACTGATTTTAAAAATGATTTTTAAAAAATAAAAAAAAATATTATTTTAATATATTTTGACACGATAAACATTTTAAAAAGCTACCGCAATCGTACTTCCAAACAGACACTAAGTGAAACTATAACAATTTGAGTTGAGTTCGCCATTGTTAGCGAAAACAAAACTTCATTTTGCTTTGCCTTGCTCGGCTCCGTTAATCATTACTCTCTATAACTTTATAGTATTTCACAGCAGTCAGTCCTAACCTAATTGAGCACCTATTTATTATTATTATTATTTTTCATTTTATTATTAGCAACACCTTCGGAATCCCGTCCACGCTCTCAATCTACCATCGGAATCCAACTTCGCTTTTGCCTCGCATTTCTGTCTTTTCCACGCGCCTCAAACCACGCTTTTCTCTCTTTCCATCCACAGCAAATTCCGTAAGGATCCTTGAGAGCGTGGACAGGCGCGTGGGAATACAGGAGTCACCAGTTATAAAGATACCCTTGTCAGGCACGTGACGGCGCACAATAGGAAAGACCACCAAGCTTATAGAATTAAAAAATACAACCACTCGCAGTCTTAAAGCTTTCGCTTGCATTTCTTTCTTCTCCATTCACCAGTCTCCACAAAATATCAGTCTCTCTGCTTCTCTACTACATTTTTGGCTCTCGTTATCTTGGGTTTTGTTTCTTTGTTGGAGAGCGAGAGAGAGAGAGACACGGATGGCAGCGGCTGCTTCGCTTGGTGCAGCTAATAGTGCAGTGGCGAAGGATGTGAAAATTGAGATAGGGAGTTTTGATGGACTGAGGAGTTGGAATTCAGTTGGTTTGAGTAGGAGACGTGTCAATTTCCATTCAGTTTCTTCCTCAACTTCCAGACCTAATTCGCTTATCAAAGCTGTCTCTACGGTGAGATTTCTCCTTTTTCTTCTTCTTATTTATCAGTAGTTTGCGTTTGGATTTGTTCCTGATTTGGATGGTGAAAAGGAAATGAAGGAAAAAGAAAGGATAATTAATTCGTTGAGTTATCATCTGTTTGGATTGAGTCTCTCTGTTTTTTTCCGTAATGGAAACTGCTTATTTGAATCTCGCTTCGCTCTGTTTGATGCAGAGGAAAGAAAAAACGTCAAAAGTAAGGAGAAAAGGCTTGTTTGTTTTCACTTTTTTACACTTTTCAATCTGATGGTGTCTTTTCAACGATTTAAAATATATAAAAGCTAAACTTCAGGTGCTGTACATCGAAATATTTTCAGAATCAAGTCATGTTTGTTGAATTTCTTTGTAAATTTATGGCGCTAAGTAAATTTGGGAGAAAAAGGAAGTTGTTTGGAACCCACGAAATTGAAATGCTCCTGATTCAACATAATTATAATCAGGTTTTCCTTAGTGAACTTATTTATTAGTAATATTAAAGAATTGTAAGGCAGTTTCTTGAATAGAATTAGCTGCATGTTGATTGTTATTGATAAAGCTTGCGAAGTTCCTTACTTTTTCTTTTTTTAATTTGCATGATTTTTGTGGGCAGCCAGTAAAGCAGGAAACGGAGACGAAGCGTAGTAAGGTTGAAATTATTAAAGAACATAGCAATTTTATCAGGTACCCTCTTAATGAGGAGTTGCTCACCGATGCCCCAAACATTAACGAGTCTGCTATACAACTAATCAAGTTCCATGGGAGCTATCAGCAGTATAACAGAGATGAACGAGGGGGGAGATCCTACTCCTTTATGCTTCGTACAAAGAACCCATGCGGGAAAGTCCCCAACAAGTTGTACTTGACCATGGATGATCTTGCCGATCAGTTTGGAATTGGAACTCTTCGATTGACAACCAGACAAACATTTCAGCTCCATGGTGTTCTAAAGAAGAACCTCAAGACTGTGATGAGCAGCATTATTCATAGCATGGGTTCAACTCTTGGTGCATGTGGTGATCTGAACAGGAATGTTTTGGCCCCTGCTGCTCCATTTGCAAGAAAAGATTACCAATTTGCACAGCAAACTGCTGATAACATTGCCGCGCTTCTATCTCCCCAGTCTGGTTTCTACTATGATATGTGGGTGGATGGAGAGAAAATCATGTCAGCAGAACCTCCAGAGGTAGTGAAGGCCCGCAATGACAATTCTCATGGAACAAACTTCCCTGATTCCCCAGAGCCCATCTATGGAACTCAATTCTTACCTAGGAAGTTTAAAATTGCTGTCACTGTGCCAACAGATAACTCTGTAGATCTACTCACAAATGACATTGGTGTGGTTGTGATTACTGATGCTGATGGCGAACCTCAGGGGTTTAACTTATATGTAAAAGACTAAATTAATATACACTCAACAGTCCTCTTTTTTCTTCTTACTGCCTACAGCTTTCTGTTTCTTACAATTTTCTATGCAGGTTGGTGGTGGTATGGGAAGAACTCATAGACTAGAGACAACTTTTCCTCGGTTGGCAGAACCATTGGGATATGTACCAAAGGAGGACATTTTATATGCAATTAAAGCTATTGTTGTAACTCAACGAGAAAATGGGAGGAGAGATGATCGTAAATACAGCAGAATGAAATATTTGATAAGCTCCTGGGGAATTGAAAAGTTTAGAAGTGTTGTGGAGCAATACTATGGGAAGAAATTTGATCCTTCCCGTGAATTGCCTGAGTGGGAGTTTAAAAGTTACTTGGGATGGCATGAGCAGGTTAGCCCTAATTTATAAGTGACATGTTGCGTTCTGTCTCTTCACATTACATTGTTTTCCCTATCGTGCTTAGGATCACACATTTTCTTATTATTGTCTTTTCTGCTTACTGATAGATTGAAATTTGTTGGTAGGGTGATGGCGGGTTGTTTTGCGGGCTCCATGTTGATAGTGGTCGTGTTGGGGGGAAAATGAAGGCGACGCTAAGGGAAATAATAGAGAAGTACAATTTGGATGTACGTCTCACACCAAACCAGAACATCATCTTGTGTGGTATTCGCAAAGCATGGAAGCACCCCATCACCACAGCTCTTGCACAGGCTGGTTTACTGGTAAGACCTTTTTCTTTTGATGTCTGTGTTATTTTCTGTCTGCATATTCCATGACTGTGAAATTTTTCTCAGAGTTAAGTTCTTGATAAATATGATGATGCATATATCATTTTCTCATTCCTTGATGAGACTGGGTGTTAGAATTTGTATAATTAAAATTCTTAATTCTTAGTGAATTGTTAATTTGGATCAAATAAGAAACTGTTTGTGACCTAAAGCAAGGATTTGATATCGTGCTTTCATATAAAAAAGAAATGATCTCATCTAAGGTTTTTATTGGCTAGGTCTCATCAGATGGTTCCATTATGATTTAGATTGCACCATGCCATCACAATATCTGAATTTCTTTCCCTGATATTTATCTATTTTTCCAATCAAATTGCAGAGCGAAAGATTATTTTTTTTGAAAAACAAATCTCACGCTGCCTTCAATAAACTAACAGTTAAGTTTGCTAAAGATATTGTATAGTCACTGTCTGGTATCAATTTATCAATGGACACTTTCCAGAATTTTTATTCATTGTTATGGATATAATAATCACACATCATGCCAACAGGTGACCTGTAAGGCAAATATTTTGCAATGTTAACTGACATTTAAAGTCTTTAGCAACATTCTTGCATGGTCTGTCAAAAGGATCCACTTAACGTGACTGTTTCTTGCTTCATGCATTCATCTACTACTGTCTGAATGGTTCTGCTTATTATAATGCCTATTTGGTCAGCTAGGTTTTTGTTCTACTTGTTTGGTTTAGTTTTGTTTTCTTCATTTTTGTGGTTTTGATTAATATCGCTCTTGCACAGCAACCCAAGTATGTTGACCCCCTCAATTTGACTGCAATGGCTTGTCCAGCCTTTCCACTTTGCCCATTGGCAATCACTGAAGCTGAACGGGGAATACCTGACATCCTCAAGCGTGTTAGAGCTGTATTTGAGAAGGTATGTCCATTCAAACAAGTTGGTGAGAAATGTACCAAGCATTTATAGATGAAAGTATTGAATTGTCAATTCCATGCAAATGGAAATCAAGACCTCATTTACAGGTAGTTCTTTGTGATTTCAGGTTGGTCTTAAATACAATGAATCTGTGGTAATAAGGATAACTGGCTGTCCCAATGGATGTGCCAGACCATACATGGCTGAAGTTGGATTTGTTGGTGATGGTCCTAATAGCTACCAGGTATACCAAGGACTGTATTGGCGTCTTCCTTTCTCATTTGTTTTTTTATCAGTAATTAAAGGAAAACATAATGAACCGTTCGCATTGTTTTCGAACAGATTTGGCTTGGGGGAACGCCCAATCAAACTTCAATAGCTAGAACTTTCATGAATAAGGTTAAGATTCATGACCTTGAAAAGGTTTTGGAGCCTCTGTTTTATTATTGGAAACGGAAAAGACAATCCAAAGAATCATTTGGTGACTTCACAAACCGTGTGGTGAGTATAGAGTTTACTTCCTTGCAAGCTAGCATCTCTCGACCCATTTGAGGAGAAGTTGGCTTGTGAAATTTATCCAATCCCATTGAAAATTTCACTTAGTATTGACTCATTTATTTTTATCAGGGATTTGAAATGCTTCAAGAGTGGGTCGATAAATGGGATGGTGTGGTGGCTACACGATCTACATACAACCTTAGGCTCTTTACTGACAAGGATACATATGAAAAAATGGATGAACTTGCAAAATTGCAGAACAAAACTGCTCACCAGTTGGCCATGGAAGTTATTCGCAATTATGCTGCAGCCCAGCAAAACGAGAAAGGAGAATGAGTTACCTAAGTATATCTTCTGCAAACTTATTGCCTTGCAAAATGGATGAGATGAATGTGGAACAATCTCTCTTTCTAAGTCTTCTGTGTCGTTACTGGTCAGTAACAGCTGCACTGCATGGTGCTAAGTGTCAGTGTCATTTTGTATACCAGTTTTGCTTCTCTAGGTTTTTTACAAGACCTGTATTTTATATAGATGAGCCAGGCCTTGAATTTTATTACGTGAATGTTGGCTGAGTGTTTTTCATTTGCTTTTTCAGTATAAAATCTCTTTTCCATGCAAGTAATTATGAACATGTTTTTTTCAGTTTACTTTCCAAGAATTAAGCTCGTGGGAGGACTAGCCTCCTGCCGCCAGACATAATCCTTGTTGGTTGCAATGCCAGTCTACATTGGCAACTCCTGCACTTTCCTGTGAAACTTTATTTCTTAGCTCTAATTGAATCAAAATTGGAAATTGCTAGTATTTGATACTCCCATTTTTGTGTCTCTCTTGGGGATCGGATAGTGTAATGAATTTCTGGAAAATTGAGGTCGGCAGTGGCATCTTCCTTTCTAGTTTGGATCAACCGTTTCTGGAAAAGTGAAGTTAACCTCCATAGGCCTTATCTTAAGGCGATCATTTCAGCTACAGAAAAAAGAAAGGTTTTTGCGATAATTTTAATCAAAGTTTTATTCGATAGTAATTATTCTGACAGCTCCACGCCCCCTGCTGATTCATCACATATGGAAAGGGAGAAAGGTATTTTGCACTTTTATGGTGTCGAGGAAGATGTTAGCGTAGAGGAACCCCAACTGCCTCAGTTGATGGAATTCATAAACCAGAGAAGGCGAGGACTGAGTCTAAATTCAAGGAAAAATCGAGTTGTTCGATCAGTACGTGGTTGGCTGCTGCAATCTAATTCTTGAAATGAAATATAAAAAAGGTGTTTCCGAGCTGGGGGAGGAACCCTACACTGTACCCTGAAAAACAAAAAGGTTCGGAAACGCCAGAAGCTCTACTGAGCAGCAACCTTAAAATGAAAGACAAGTAGGAGATCGGGTCCGAAGAATTGGGTTCTATAAAATGAAAAACATGGATGGAGAAGACTAGGTTTGGAATAAAGAGACTTTCTCCATTAAAAGCATACAAGCGAGTACAAGTTTTACATTACATTCATAATACAAACATCAACGAGCATTACATAAAACATCAGATTTTCAATTGCGGCAGATGCGAGCAGTCGGCATTGTGACACAAATAGGAGCATACTTCTTCTTAGCTTCTGGGGTCCCTCGCTTAGGCTCTTCATCAGCCATGGCGACTCCGGCAATGGAGCAGGCAGCAGCAGCTGCGGCTGCAAACATCAAATCCCTCCTCCCACTGCTACTCTCTTCTTTGTTCTTCATCTCCACATTGACTCCCTCGGTGGTTCTTGAGGCCTTGGCCACGATGAGCCCTCTACGTGGGGTTGTCGTCGAAGGCTGTTTGGCCATGGCTGAACCAGCTAGGAATGAGGCTGTCATGGTCATGGATGCCATCTCTGCTCTGCAAGTTTTTTGCTCTTCTCTGTCGCTGGGGGTGTGTTTTTTAAGCGAATATTACAGCAAATATTATTCACACTATTATTAGTTCAGGAGTTCAAATGGCTCACAGGTTGGGAGACCATCATCCATTTCCTTATCCCAGAAAATGTTTTCACGAATGGATTGATGCCACGTATTGTTCTATCTTTGCTAGAATTTGTGGTTACGAAGCCCCGTGATTAGCAATGTACATCAGTAGGCTAGTCTTGAACTCAAAACATGGAAGGACACATCAATAGCCCTTTGGTAAATTGCTACCCCGGACAACGCCTGAGGCTTGGATTTTTTACGAAATTTAGGGCCTGTAAAATAAATCATAATACTACAGAAAAGGTAGGCTACGAGCAAAATTTATATAAAAATGGCCAAAAAGAGAGAAGTCCAGTAGCCTCGAATGACATGCTCAAGATTTTATAGCAGTATTATACAATACATCGCTCTGAAACTAGAAAAAAAGCGAATTGTTTAACCCTGTTGCAAAATTCTATGTCGTTCTCCGGGGAAATATCGTAACCTAACGGATTGAAGCACCTAGGTCCAGTTCATTCACTATTTCCAACAAGAGCAAGAACATTATTAGAGCAGTGTTGATAGCTATTTGTCGCACCCTTCCAGTCAAGTTGCCCAAACGAAACCATCAGTGTTCATTCAGAACTCAAAAAAAAAAAAAAAAAAAAACACCTGCAACCACTAAATCACTGCTCTTGAAGCAGCTCTATTGTTCCGTTCATGTTTCTTTTCAAACCTAATTCCAGCCCTCGACGTTCTCTCATCATCAAACTTTACTGAAACAAAAATCTCAAATCTATAAGAAATGAACTCTTTACAACGCTAATAGCTAGAAAATAATCCATTCTATTTGAATATGTCACGGCGAGCATCTAGCATGCAAGCGATGGCTCTATGATTTGCATCACTTCACCACATTAATCTTTCTGTAGAGATTTTTTGCTTATGATTTGAGAGACACATAAACACGGGGAGGCAGCAAAATTTAAATAAAACACAACACAGATAGGGTAAAGGAAAAACCATAGCATTAAACTGATGTTAACAGAAACCAATCCAAGTTGGTAAAAAAATCAGATATTTGAAGCAGTAACTTTTTTTTTTTTATGCGAAAAAACCACATCTCCTGGAAAACATATTTTATGGACCCAGATGAACGAGTAAAACCCCGGCTGTTCCAGGCTCTTACAAGGGATGCATGTCTTGACTCAAACTCGAGACCTGTTGTATCAATCGCAAGCTCTCTATCATCACGCCACGTCTCTTGGGAAAGTAACAACCTAATAAGCAATTCATACTACTCTTGGGCGTATGACCTCATCTTTCAGAATTCCTAGCTCCAATCAGGCCTCCACATCTTCAAGGACAATGGCTTTTGTTGGCTTTGCTAGTAGATCAGTGAACTCTTGGAAAGGAGATTTGATAAAGCGAGTCTCCGTCCAGAAATCAGGAGTCAAGAAATCATAGGTTTTCAAGAGATATTCAAAAGTGGCCTGCATCACAAAGTACATCCATGAACTAATTCAAATAAAAAGGTTTCATTCCAGAGAACTTTTGGCAAGGTAGGAATACCAAACAATTCAGTAAAAGGAAATCATGCATACGCACTCACAGGCCACCCTTCCAGGTTTCAACAATGTCAAAACATCCATACACGATGACAAAGAAAAAAGGGAGAGCCATGTTTAATCCCCTCTGCCAACCAGCGACTGCCTCCAGAAACACACTTGAGGATCAATGTTCTAGAGCCACCCGATCAAACACAAGCAAAACATTCCACTTACAGCAGAAAGGAAACATCACTTGATATACTACGTTATTGAAGAGACATAGTATATAGAAGAATTCATTGAGAAGACACAAACACGACATGAAGGGCAAAAAACTATAGGAAGAGAGGCAGGGGACTCTCAACTACTACCAAGAAGTAAAGTCGACAAATATGATCAGTCATTTCCACGAAACCAAATTAACTTAATCAAAGGAATTATACAAAAAAATGGCAGACATATTAAACTGATAAAAAAAATCAAACCTTGACAAAGATGCCAAGAGTCTTAGTAGACCCTCTGGAAGAAGTAAAAACATCCTCAATCCCAGCAAATTGAAGCCCCTTCTTCGGAACTCTAGCCGCGACAATTCCCGCACCACGAGGAGCAGGCACCATCCTCACAGTTACAGACCCACACTTCCCAGTAACCTTACAAGGCACAGTATGTGGCTTCCCAATTTTGTTACCCCAATACCCTCTCCTCACAGGAATAACCGACAATTTAGGCAGTCGCCACTTCCTTCGAACACTTAACTCCCAAACCCACGTGTCCATTCCCATCACCAACAACCACAAAGGCCTTACTTAAACCTGGTCCTTTGACCGGCACGTGTTTGTTTCTGAACCGGAGTGATTTTCATGACCTCATCCTTCATACCTTGTCCAACAAGAGTGTCGATAATTTGATACTCTTTGATTGGGAGTGAGTGGAGGTTGATTTATTGGAGAGACCGGATTTTTCCGTCGCGGACGAGACGGACTAGCTTGCTAACGGGGATCCATTTTTCCTCCTCATCACGGAGAGAACGGCGGCGACCACCTCGTCCTCCGCGTGGGCCACCAAACCCACGGCGGAAAGCTCCACGCTCGCCTCCCCGTTCTCCTCCTGCTCCTCTGTCTGCCATGGTTGCAAAATTAGGGGCGTGGAGGCGATATAGTTTTCGGAGGAGGAGAACAGAGATGGCGCCGGCGGCTAGGGTTTGATCTATTTATGTAATTAGGGCTTTCTTTCTTTCTATTTGGTTTGGGCTAGAACTTGGGCCTGGCTGCAAATTACTTGGTGCAAACGACGGGCCTAATATTGATCCGGCCCATCCAACGAAGAAGAGACTGGAAGGTTCTGGGCTGGTATAGGTATCCAAAGAAAATTCAAGTAATTCCATAGGGTGAGCGTACCCTATACCGCATAATCTCTCAGGCGAGGCCCATCTAGTTTTGGTGGGCTTGTCAGGTTAGGTCCATTTTGTACTTCACCTCTTTCTTTTTCTTGGTGTAAAGTCCCTGTTCGGCCCAATCAGCTTTTGTTTCCCTCTTGGGCTCTACAAGATCAATATGGGCTCTGAGCCTGATCCAGATCTTGATAGCTGACACCATGTTATAATCATATGATCTTGGACTGGACCATAACTCTTTATGTAAGTCCAACTCATCTCTTTCCATAGAAGCGTTGCTTCAGCACACCAATATAATTAAACCATCTTCGTAAACGACCTCGTATTGCCTGTAGCTCATTACTGATATGTTTAATTGTATGAAGAACATCACCATACAGTCCAATTTGTAATTAAGAAAACAAAATTACTTTCAAATCCACAAAATATTTTTGCTGGGTTATACCCGCAAGTGATGCGAGTATTTTTTGCAAAAATAATTTTTAATTAAAAATATATTAAATTAATATTTTTATATTTTATCTTTTTAAATTTTAACATAATAAAAAGGATTTCCTAAGACAGTGTTTGATATTGTAGTAAATATTATTTTTCAAAGTGTTTTTTTTGCTTGAAATATATAAAAATAATAATCATTTTTATAAAAACATTTATTGAGAAATATATTAAAATAATATATATTTTTTATTTTTTAATAAAACTATAAACATAAAAAATTAATTTAAAGAAAAAAAACACAATGTAATCATAAAAAAATCGAGGGGAATAATAAAGCCTGTGAAGGCAAATTTGAAAAAAGTTTGTCGTGTTGTGCTTTGTTTTGTGGCTTTTGTCCCATTAGAGGCAGGGAAGATACTTTATGGGCCCAGAGGATACTCAATAATACAACAAATAAACTTCCGGGCCCAACAACCAGGGGCTCATCAGCATGCACTTGTTTTTCTTCTAGCAACGAGCAGGGCAGGGGTAATTTCGAGTTTTTATTTGCTTATGGTACTGAATACGAACAAACAATAAAATTAGATGTACTATTGTATTTTAAGAATCAATCTCTCTCTCTCTCCAAATCTCCAAATTTCCCATAAAAAAACTCAGAAAATACATGAAAAAGTCACTGTAAATCTTGCTTTAAGCAAAGACGAACTCCCCATTCCTCTCCTTTTCACTCCGAGGGAGGGTCGTTCTTAAAACCCTCTGTAAATCTTTAATGATAAAAATGGTTTTTTTAATAGTATAAATATAAATTGTTAGAAAATAATATAAATATGGAATGGAGATTCCCAGCAACCATGGCTGCAAGGAAAGCAGCATGCAGAGAGGACAAGGTCCATACAAATAAACGACAAAATCGTTCTTTGTGTGTAGACAAAGTAGTATGACTTGAAGCATTATAAAAAGACATTGACTTGAGTAGGAGTGTATCGTAGACAAGCAAAATATGCTGTAGGTTTGTTGTATTGATACCCTATAAGTGATTACAGACAAGCTACGTCTTAAAAGACTCGACGACAATAAATTAACCATCCCTTCGCTTGGTTTACTGGGACTGCCTGCCCTCTGAATTTGAATTGCCCAGCTCCGATTCTTGTTAATTTTGAATTGAAACACCGCATGAATCCCACAACGGCAAAATCTTACACTGTATTTCACGCTGCAAGAACACATATGGGTGCAGAATCCTTCTGCAACTTGATAAATGTGCTCCCAACTTACTGTTTTTGATGCTTTTTTCAAGAGAAAGCCAGAAAGGACGGTTTTTTTTTTCTTTTTTCTCTTCAAGCTAGCTACTTGCTCTGGGTTTTAATTCAGATTTATTTATAATATATGTAAGTTGGTGTGCTCTACTTGTTTTTCACTTCTCCCCCACATGAAACAATAGTTGTCAAATACAAGTAGCAATAAGATAAGAAGACTGGCTAAAACTCAAGGAGGAGGAGCAGCAGAGGTGGGTCCCCTGGTTGATTCAAACATGGTTGCATGTCTCTCTCTGATGGCCAAGGCATTCCTATTTCCAAGGACAAAAGCTTCTTTGGGTCTGGGTGCTTTTCTTTGAAAATGGTAGAGGGACGTGAAGATCAAGAGAATCGCATTGGGTCAGGACGATGAGGGAGCGAGAGAGAGAGAGAGAGAGAGCTGAGGAATGAGGTTGTCAGGGTTGAAAATTATGAATGAGGATGAGAATCGACGATTAATAAATAAAATACGAACAGAATCAATCTAATTATTAAACAATGACTAACAAACGAGCTTTAACGGCACGCACTGCTTTAATGTCTTGCTCATTAAAATAATCATCTTCCAATGCGAAGCTAAACTAGACACTGATTTGCCCCCCCCCCCCCCCTGTTATCTGTGAATGTTTTTGAACGTTAACATTTTATTTTTAACGAGTCGTTTGACATTCTTGTTTTATACTCAAATAGATTTCTAACAGCAACCAACTACTCTGGTAGCAAATATACTGGTTTAATTGCTATATATACATATGTATAATTGCAGATCAAATCTTCATCTTCATGCAACATTTATTTTGTTATATATGATTTATTTATTTATTGTTCAGAAAACAAGGTCCAAGAAAACGAAATTATAATTAAAAAGCAGCAGCAGCAGATGAGGAGAAAGAAACACTCGCAGCACAGCTTTCATTTGAAAATCTCTGTTCCTTCCACATAACGAGGATGCACGCCTGTACACTTAAACTTACCATAACATCCAAATTTAGCAGCTCTGGGCTTCTCTGAAAAGTTATTAACCACACCCTTCAATTCCCAGCCAGTTGCAAACTGGTACGTTTTGGCTACAATTCTTATTCTTTCACCCCACAACTATGGATCATTGTGGAAGTATTTTTCAAATTCTCAACCAAAACTAAGGCGTAGCAGGCGTACTATAAATATATATATATATGTGTATGTATATGTCTCTGTCACAACAGTCCAAACTCTGACTCCTCTCTCTCTCTCTAGTCCCAAACTATCACTTTTAACTATAACCCACTTCCCAGCAGGCCAATTCCTACATGATAAAACGAACAAACCACCTGTAAATTTTCAAACCAAAGAGGAAAGTTGTTTGTCCATAAACAAATTCTGTCCAGAACTCCAAACTCTCTCTCCTACTCACTACCCAGTATCCACCAATAGAATACGTAGTTGTTATGAACTTGTAGTAGGACTGATTGCGTTCAAATCTTCAAACTCCTCTCTGTCTTCCTTGAAAATAAACCATACTGTATCTCAAAACCAAGAAAGAATAGAAGAAGAAGAAGAAGGACTCGAGTTGCTGTTGTTTCTTGCATGGATAAGGTATCAACAATAACAACATTGACATCAAGAAGGCCAAAATGGCAATACCCACCGGCCCAACCAACACCAAGAATCCTCCATTTACCTCGCAGGCCTCGCAGGAAACAAGTGCCAAAGTCCAGTGCTGCAAAGCCAAGTTCAGTAAAAGACAAGAAAGGGAAGTTAGAAGTTTTGTTTGATCAAGAAAGAGGGTTTGCAAGAGGGGTTATGCCAATTGTGATGGTCGGTGGTATCGGGGGTGATCAGTACCTCGAGGAGGAGAGGAGGGAGAGAGTGGAGGAGAGGGAAAGCGTGGTGATGGAGGAGGAGAAGTGGAGGTTTCAAGCTGAGATGTTGAGGGCAGAGTGTAATCTGTTAAGGATGGAAAGGGAGATTGCTGTCAAGAAGATGGAGAGAAGAAGGGTTCAAATGGAGAGGATTCTAAGATCTGCAGTTCGAACTCTGCTCTCTGTTAGTAATTCTTTCATCAATTCATAATCTTAGTAGATGCTTTCGTTAGGATTTTTTAACATATTTAATGATGTGATTGATTCTTGAAAAACCAAAGCTAAAGAAAATAACAGTACATAATGGTATGAGACTTAATAATATTGATTCTTGAGAAATTTTAGCAAAAGAAAATCAATTACTTTTAGGCATGAAACTTGAGATAAGTCTGCCTCAGCTCCAGCAAGCCTGGCACTGCTTTTAGTCTACCATTTTTTATTCTGAATTTTGTTTGGTGATTTGATTGTAGGTGAGAAAAGGGATTTGTGATGGCAGGGATATGAGAATGGTATTGGATGACGAGATTCAAGAATTGATTGAGAAGCTAGAGAGGTTGCAGAGAAGATCAGGAGTTAAGGATTTAGAGGGTCGAAAGTGTAGTAATTTAGATAGACAAGTATCTACTCTTCGGAGACGGCTAGAGAAGTTTGGAGGAGAATCGGACGACATATGTGTTAAGGAGATCCAAGAGATGGCAGAAGCAAGCTTGTCCATCAAAACAAATTGCAGTGTCCATGAGACTTTTGCTTCAGATCACAGCTGCAATGTAATGTTTAATCTGTCCTCTTCTTTTTATTAGATTTGATCGTTTATTTGGTTAAGAAATGCAGCTATAATTTCCTATATTATGTCAAGATTGCATGTGCATATGGCTAATTTGTAGAAGAAAACAATGCGCAGCAGATGGAGATGCTGAGAAGGAAAATGGAGGGATTGTCGAATGGAAGCTTGGTAGAGAGAATGGAAGATGAGTACGTTTCGATGCTCTCTACAGCCAACAGTTCCGCTACCAATTCTGCCTCCACTTCCAAGAGATTAGAATTTCCCGACATGCCTTCATCTTCAACAAGACAACCATGCAAGGTACAAATCCATTGTTAAATCCGAAACCCTCTTCGTAATCCACGATATTACACAGAAGGGAAATACTTTTTTTTCTGTTCTCTTCCTAATCTTGAGCAAACTGAGCACGGTGAAAGGCTATAGATTAAGCGACACATTGACATTTCCCATTAATTATGAAATGTAATTTATGACTTCAAAATTGTTTTCCATAAGTAATTCATGATAAAAATAAAGTAAAATGAATTTAAATTGACGAAACCTTTTCCTGCAGGAGACAAAGTCCAGTGAGGAGAAAGCGTGCTCGGGGCGCTGCAAGGTCATAGTGCGGAGAGTCATCGAGCAGGTTCGGGCTGAGACAGAGCAATGGTCCCAAATGCAAGGGATGCTGGGGCAAGTCAGGAAAGAGATGGAAGAGTTGCAGGCTTCTAGAGATTTTTGGGAAGATCGAGCACTTGATTCTGATTGTGAAATTCAATCTCTGAATTCTGCTGTAAGAAACCAAGCTCCATGTCTCTGTTTTTCCTTTTTGCTTCTTTCTTTATCTCCAAGTCACCCAATGGAACTGCATCATTCAAAATACCACCATGGAACATACCACCTAGTTCGATGAAGCTCCTGAAAAATAAAATCTCGGAACAGTTTTGGCTATTTGTAAATGGCTTATAGAACACATCCCCCCCTCAAAGTTTGCATTTCTACAACATCAAGCACTCGGAAAGATCCAACTACCATTGTCTGGATTACAAAAGTAACTATGAACAGTCTCGAATTTGTAGCCTCTTTAGTTTTTGTCTTCAAATGCTGATAGCTCATGAATTAGTGAGTCCGGGAGATGAATAGAATGGGACTTTAGTTCCTTTCGTTAAGGATGAAAGACTTATCCGACAACATTTGCTACTCAGCCTGTCAATTTTTCATTTCATGCAGAAATTAACAATGTGGCTTTTTACAGGTGGAAGAATGGAGACAGAAAGCCCTCTCTTCTGAAGCCAAAGGAAATGAGCTACAAAATCAGGTAGATGTGCTTCAAATGGAGCTCGAGAGGCTGAGGAAGGCAAGATCTAAAGAAACTTCAAGGTCTAAAAATTTACCACCAGTTTCTTTGGAGGCTCCATATGAGACGGAGAAGCGAGTTTTGGTTTGTCGATTAAAGGAAAACTGCAATGCCAGTGATGATTGTCGCAAGCAGAAGGCGGCCTTCAGTGATGGAAGAAGAAAGCCACACGCCGGCACCACCAGTGGACTGAATGCTCCGAAACGCTCGCCTTTCAGAGATATTGGAAATTCTTCTCCCTTGGCGAGGCAAAATATTAAAGCAGTTTTCCCTTTGCACTACCCTGTGCAGGAAAACTATAATTTCTGAAAATTCATCAAACTTCAAAAACTACATTGACTGTAAGAGAGAGCCAAACTTCAAAAACTTCAGCACCAGAGAATAAGTCCATGTTTAGTCTCTGGAGATCTGAAGAATTACCATTGCAGCTCTTTCAGGTCCTGGTCATTGGATTTCATATGTATTTGCCAACCATGTTCGTTTGCTAAGATGATAGCTTGAATTCCAACATATGAAAATCTATCTTGACACAAGTTCTCTACCTTTAGAAGTGTGTGTCAACCTGTGTACCTGTGATACAAAAACAGAAATAGAGGGTTTCAACGAGACAATAGCATGATCATAGCTATGCCATTGCAAATGACACAAAAATCAAGCAAAAATTAGGAGCATTTCGTCAACCTTGGCTGAATTTCGAATAATTCACGCCATGATATGCATTAAACATTGTTCCAACAAAGAAAACAGAGATGCATGATATGATTAACATGATTTTTTTTCCAACGAGACTCATTTAATGGGCGTCAACCCTCCTCCCTTAACTACTGCGAAAAATGGTGTTGATTAGTGAACCAAAAGATGATTTCTGTACATTATTACATCTCTCCAATACAAGAGTTTTATACAGGGAAGTAAACGATATCAGGAAATCTACAACATAAATGTTAGATTGATACAGTAACAGTTTATTGTTACAGTAACAATAAACTGTTACGGTTTACTTCCTCTCCCATTCGGTTGCAATTAGTTACAATTTGTTGAAGTTGTTAGAGTCAGTTTGTCTGTTATTTCTTCTGTTTACCATGCCTAATGCATGAAGATCATAAGGCTTTCTGTAAACGGCTATAAAGCAATTTGGCAAGTTCGGTTCTAAAGTAGCTGGTAGAAAAGGAATGTCAGCAAATAAATGGTGAGGATGGACGTTGTGGTGGTTCCAAGTGATTTTTGGGTGAAGGTGACATCATGAATAGAAAGGTGGGTTGGAATATCATTAAGGGAAATGGCAAGATAGGGTAATCATCTTGAATGGCATTTGTCATGGTGGAAAATGGAAATATGTGTTCATGAAAAAAACATCCCAATAGACTAGAAACTTTCTTGTCTCGGGATCGTAGACTCGATACTCTTTTTATTAAGGGGATAATCAACAAAAATACATCGATAAACATGTTTATCAAATTTGTAATGTAGAAACTCTCAAGTGCGAGTATTTTGATATTTGTCTATGTAAAGTCTCATATAGGGATTGCTGAGAGAACAAAGGGTTGACATGCGCTTTATCAAATAACATGTGATTTGGACACTTTCTCTTCAAAGATTTAAATGTAGTTTCACTTGAAATCTAAAAGCATAACTTACATTTAAAAGATGATGTTTTCGTTCCATAACCCTATTTTATTGAAGTTTATAGGGACAAAAATAGTGAAAATGGTATATCACTAAGAAAGGAACACATAGACATGACCTCACTTCCATTATTTGCATGTAAGGCTTTAATATTATAATGAAATTAAGTTTTAACCTAAGTAAAAAATAATTTACATATTGATCGTGTTTCTAATTTAACATTCATAAGATGAATCCATGTCAAAGAGAAAAATCAACAATGTAAAAAAAATGTCATGCTTTTGAATGAGAATTGACTCTATAAATGTAACTAAATGAATTGAACTAGAAGAAAATGGTAAATGTGTTTGCTTAGCTAGTGAGCAAGCATCACAACACATAGTGAGAATATAAGATTATTTCTGAAATTGTTTTAGACAATCTTAAATAGGTTCAAAACATGGGTGTCCTAGTCATTGATGCTAAAGAGTAGAGGTACGATTGCTACTATTGTTCGCTAGGTGGGGTTCTAACTTGGCATGAAAAAAATATGGTAAATCATGTTACTTTCCCGGGCTAATGTCCTTCCTCTAACCATGTCTTGTATAACATAAAAATCATAAAAAAAAAAAAGATATCATGATACATTTTAATGTGCAAATAAGTTTGCAATTTTTATAATAAATTTACTTGGAATTTTAGGATACGTAGCACCCCATCAAGAATCAAATATGATGATAGTTTTGTGAAATTAATGGACATTATTTATGTCTAGTCACCATTAGGCAATTTCACATAATCACGATGATTGATCTCATTATTCGTTAGTGATGACTTGGTGATATGGTCAGTTACACCATTGTATATAATTTAACATTTTAAAAGATAGTTTTTATTAAGTAGAGTGATAAGAATGTGCAATCATATTTGTCATGTTGATAAAGGATTGGTTACTATAATTTCCTTTTTATAGTAAGAACATGATCTTTTATATTCTTTAATTGTGAGTGTGGCCTAGTTTGTGATTGAGTTTTTAAATGGTTGAGGTGTACTTGCTTGCACATTATAAGCAACCAATTTATTTCCCTTTTCCTTTACATTATTCTCATGTAGTTTATGACCAACTCAAAATCTATACAAGTAGAAACACCCATAATTTCATGATATTTTCATGATATAATGTCAGTTCATCCTATAATGTTTTTATCTTGGTGTAATAAAAAGAAACAAATTGTTTCTCATGTTATTGCCTCAATAATTTCTTATCAAACTTTATATTTTCTATATTTATTTTCCTATGAAAATCTCTCCTTCAAGTCATTTTAAACTTCCACTGTTGTTTTAACATAGATGACATTGCCTAAGATGTCTAGATATGTTAAATTTAGAATCTACAATAAAACCATGTCATTACATCATTGATAAATTGCAAACTTTGAGTTTGAAGATGGTGGTGTCACAACTGTTTTGTGTATTAAGGGTGTGTTTGATAGTGCTTTTACTTTTATGGTTAAGGTTTTAAAAAAGCAATTTCATGAAAAGCATTTTTAGCTGCCGTTCAAAATGATTTTTGAGTGTTTGGTTAAAACTGTGATTGAGTTTAAGATTAATAAAAAGTAGTTTCATGTATTTAGTTAATAAAAACAGTATCAAGCTACACTATAAGCATTGACTTATACCATTAATCTAATTCACCTATCACGCAAATATAAGCAAAAGCATATGTGTTTTACATGATTTGTATTGACTACAACTGTTATACTTATAAAACACATGGAAAGCAATAATTTGTTATTTTCCGTGAAATGGAGTTTATAAGGTTTTTTGAGACGGGCCCACACAATTTTTTCAGCTTCTGTACATTAATCAAACATCCAAAATAACATTTTTTTTTCAATTTCCGATAACACCTCGCTCCCAAACACCTTCTAAGGCTAGTATACATGCCATGACTCCATTATCCATAGTTGTGCTCATCCAATGATTTGGAGACAAATAATCACTAGATTATTTTAATGATGTAAAATAGATGGATTTGAAATGTGATGTATTGAAAAATAAATAGTAAAAGACAACAATGTCCCTAGAGGCTTGGAAGTAGTAGGCATAAATGAATAAGGTGTATTGTGGTATTTGAATTCCTAAAACTTAAAATCCACTATCACAACTGCTAGCTACTGATTAAGACGTCTATTCGCTAATCAATTCCTAAAACTAGAAAGTTCATCAGTGCATTTAAACAAATGTTATCTAGAAGATAAAAATTTACTAAAACTCACTAAGGTAGCTGCTGGGGAAGATTCGGGGCTTTGGGCTCACCAATCGTTGCTGATGTTCATAGACCACTTGTTGCAGAATTTGTGTAAGGAGAAGGATTGATACGGAGATCCACAGCTGGTTATTAAAGGCTTCGAGTTCATTTTCGATCCTGCCACACAGATTAAATGTATCAGGGAGGTCAAAATGGATATATGTTGGGAGAATTCCAAAAGTCTTCTTGTTACTCTCTTGAATTGCAGGAACTCAGAATCGTTGGGGCAGGATCCATACAAGTCTCGGATAAAATGGGGACCTGGGCTGCAAAGTTACTGTTGCAGAAGAAACCAGAACCAGCAAATCCACCTGAAAGAGTAGCCTGTTTCTGCCATGGATTTTTCAAAGAATTATGAGTACACTGCTGCAGAACACTGCTCTCGATTTTTGACAGGCTTCTCAATTTTCTTGTAAATCCTACACAAAACCCAGTCATCCAGCTGCACCAAGAAAAAGCCAAATAAAACTTTGTTACTGTTCGAGCTATGATAGCTGCTGTGTCAATTAACAGAGATGGATGAATATCCATATACCCTCATTTCGTCGTTTCTTCATTTCTGATTGATGGAGCTGCATCTTTCACCCTAAATCCATGCATCATCCAGTTGGTTTTGTCGCCCTTTGGAGCCTTTCCAGTATAGTAAACCAGTGCCTTCCTGAAAGATCCTCGGGATTGTGTTGATAAAGAGTAACATCAACAATCCTGTTCCTTGGCAATGGCAACCTTCTGACCTTATTATAATACAAAATCAGCTCGTGGTCATGAGGGCAAAACCTATAACCGGCTGGAAAATTATTGAAATAGTCGTCCTCGTCGTCAATATCTTGATTTATCATATGATCATGACCAGCAACTCCTGGTGACGGTGGTGAAGAATTTGCGGAAGGTGGTGAGATTGGTGATGGCTTTAAGGGTTTTGAAAGACTGTTTAAAACCACAAATGCCTACACGTTCGGCTTTGATTCCTCAGTTAACTCCATACTTGGACCTCTAAACATTTTCTTCCTGGGATCGTATATCGACTTGAGAGTTATGAGGGATATATGTTTATATATTGAGATATATCTATCTAACATGTAATTATCTTTTAAATGAAATTTATCTTGTTTTTAAAATTCTATCTGTACTTTGTCATCTTCTGCTTCGCAAACATGAGAGTTATTTGAATTCAATTTTATGTATATATATCAAATAAGCTGGTTTAAAAATCAGTAAATTTATGATTTTTTTCTTGGAGCGAAATCTGATCCCGAAAATTATGATTTTTTTCTCGTTAAGTTTTTCATGTGATGTGAGGCGGTCTTTTCTTGGAGGTAGACCTAAAGTCTACCACCCCGACAATGAAGAACTATATGCCCTAGATTAATATTAATGTACGATGTATGGTAAGAATGATTAATATATTGTTAATTACTCATGCAAATCGAAAGCAAACAATATAGAGGTCTGATTTTATGATTTAAATAAAATATCATAGGAATTGCCACAAAGTATATATTCGATTAAAGCTCCGCGTCTGATTTTACATTTAAAAATCTAGCACGAAAACTACCACAAAGTAGCAAACCCTAGAGTAGGGGGGCGAGTCATCTTCTCACCCCAGCCCCTCGTCAGTACTGATCTTCTCCTCCATATCTATTAAGTTTTACATTCACTACCACTGCGCCACCGAAGCTACGGTATCCAAGTAGCTAGGGCAATTAATCTCGCTGGAACTGGTACAATTTTTGTTGTGAAATAGAGCACCTGAAAGATAAAAAAAAACTCATGATCTATTCTACTTGTTAGATCGTCTATCAACTAAGTACTTAAGATCCTAGAAACCCAACTCTACTCAGCGATGCTGGGGTGGCTGTCCAGGATGATTGGGAGCAACATTCATCATCTCCGAGGTTGGATGAGTACTTGCAGGATTCGCGGGACGAAGGGGGGCAGTGAGTGGAGCAGTGCTCATGGGAGGAAGGCTGCCATTAGGAGGAGCGGTGTTCATGGGGAAAATGTTGACAAGAGGAGAAGGATTCGTTGGAAGATTAGTTGGCATGGTAGGATAGAGGTTAAGATATTGGTCAGGGATATAATTATAATATTGAAAAGAGTTTGCAGGGCTCATCAGAAATTCATCCCTGTGCTCCATTTGCGTGTAAGACCAGTCTTCAGTATTAATGAAATCCATTGGAGCAGGAGTTCCAAATGCCTCCCCCAAACCAGGGATCGGTGAATCTTGGAGCATATAAAGGTTATTAGCATCTGGGAATCCGCTTGGATAAGTCTGTTGCTGGCTCAGCTCATCAAGTATGGGGAACGAATTCTCTAAGGGATTAGTAACCATGCCGTAAATCTCCCCGGCAAAGCTAGCCTCTATAGCAGAGAGACGATTTGGATCATAACCATGCTCGTTGATGTAATCTTCATCATTACCTTCGATTGTCAATAAAGAATTTTCCTCGTTACTTTGTTGAACTCTGACATTAGTATTAGCGTCCGTACGCTTCTCATGTTTCTTGTAAATCCTGCACAGAACGCAGTCGTCCAGCTGCACCAAGACAAAGAGAGAAAAACTGATTTAATAATCATATTAAGAAAATGTTTTTACGTCAACTGGAGAGGGAAAATATCAATGTACGTACCCTCATGTCGTCTCTATTATTCCTGACGTGAGGAGGGGGATCATCCAATCGAAACTCGTGCATTATCCACTTGGTTTTTTCACCCTTTGGAGCCTTTCCATAATAATAAACGAGCGCCTTCCTTTTTCCAACAAGAATTTTCTGATATGTGATTGTATTGTCAGCTCCAATTAAAGGTTTTTCATACGTGACGTCCTTATCAGCTCCGGTGGCTTTCCAATACCCACCACCTGCCGCTCGATTCGGTCTATTCCCGTTTTTATACTTTCTGTTCCTCGGTGTGAAAAAGTACCATGCTTTTTCTCCATGATTATTATATCGAGCTGTTCATATAAACAGAAAAAATTAATATTTGTAATTATAGTATCAAAATCAAAATACACACATATAATCAATTCTTTAATCGGTTCATGATGAAAATAAAACCTGAAAGGAACTCGGGATCGAATTGATAGAGATCAGCATTAACAATCCTGTTCATAGGCAATGGCAGACCCTTGACTTTCTTGTCCAAGTAATACAACACCAGCTCATGATCGTGAGGGCAGAATCTATATCCAGGTGGGAAACTATTGAAATAACTATCGTTATCTTGATAATTAGCAAATACCTGTGGTGGTGGTGGTGGCTGTGAAGTAAAGGCAGAACGTGCCTGAAAAGGTGGATTTATGGTAGAAAGCGGCTGCGGAACTGGTTGTGGTGGTGAGTTTGAAGCCATCAGGGCCAGGGAATGTGGTGGGTTTGGAGCAATCAGGGCTTGGGACGGTGTTGAAGGAGGGTTTGAAGAGAAGTAGGACGTCGACGAAGCGGAAACAGAAAACTGCTCGTGTGGCCTTGGTTCCTGATCAAGAAACTGCATGGTAGAACTCTCTGAACGATTTTCTTCTCCAGACGACATTAACTCTCAGCAAGTCAACGATATAAACTCTTATCGATTCTGGGAACTATATATATAACTATTTCTTCGGAATGCAGATCGATTTTTTTTATTTTTGAAATATCCTTATTTCCGAGGATATATTTAAAACTTAATACTCCACCGTCTCGGCAACTTGATAAACCCTATCTCTATATGAATTTCATCTTATAAATATATATATATAATTAAAAACAAACTCCTATCCGGATCTGTTTAGTAATTCATACATATGCCTTCTCTATTTGGAATTCTTTTCCAGGAGGGTTACCGAGAATTAAAGCAGTTAGAATTTCACTTGTCTACAAAGTATATTCATCGAGAGATGTGTTTTCTTACATGTAAGAGAAATAACGTCTTCACTGTCTTTCTCTTCTTCTACTTTGTTCTCTTGATAGATCATTACAAAAACTAATGTGCTGGTCGTGACGTTAATGTGATTTTTCATTAAAACAACAATGCCATGATCCATATTAAATAATAATAAAATTCAAATCAATTATTATTCTCTAATTAAATCATAACCTCTAAGTTTATACAGACAATATCAATAATATAGTTTAGTCTAGTCTCTTAAATAACAAATGGTCTTTTAACAATTGACCCTCTAAAAAATTTTAATTTAGCTTTCTTTTATATGAACAAGTCGTGCAAGAGAAGAGAATGGGTCATACTATTAGGCTCGTTGATCCAAGATTCAAAAAATATTCATCAATGTTAATTAATCTCTTTTATATATCCCAAAAAAATCAGACTTTTATTAGGGGGGAAAACTGTGATGAAAAACAATAATAAATAGCCAGTAAAATCTATATACAAGATGTGTGTTTTAAAAAACAACGTTAGAGTTTGGAGATAAACTAGTTTGATGGCCCGCACTTTGTTGTGGGCGAAGCAAATAATTTTTACAACTGTTCAAATTAAAATATAATATTTTAACATGTAAAATTTGGTATAATGAAACATATCAAAATACCCGATCATAAAATAGTAACATCGAAGTGTTAATTTCTAAAATTATCATCTTTATTACTGTCAAAATAATAAAAATTATTAAACTACTTCGCGACAAAAACACAAAAAAAAAGAAAAAAAAAGCAAGTAAGAACAAAAACTAAAATTATTATTATTATTCTTAATATTAATATTATTATTGCGTTAATAACAAAAAAATAAATAAATCAAAGACTAAAGAAGTCTAAAAACATTAACAAAAGAGGAAATAAAAAATAAAATAAATGATAAAATAAAAATTATTACCTGGAAAAAAAATTATTTGATTTGAAAATTAAAAAAATTGACCGCACTACGTTGCAGGCTGAGCAAACAATTTTTATGATTGTTGGGATTAAAGAAATTAATAGAATTTGTTGGTCCAAAATTAAAATATAATATCTATTTATGCAAAATCTAATATAATAAAATAGATTACCACACCCTATTATAAAAATAGCAACATCGAAGTGTTAACATTTAAAATTATCATTGCTATTATTGCCAAAACAATTAAAATTATCAAATTATCCTGAGAGAAAAAACACTAAAAAACATTAACAAAAGAGTTAGCCAGAAAAATAATTAAATTTATTATTATTGTTGTTGTTGTTGTTGTTGTTATTCTTATTGTGTTAATAATGAAATAAACAGAAATAAATGAAAGACTAAAAAAATCCTAATAACTTTAACAAAAGATCAAACAAAAAAATAAAATCAAAATTATCAGGTGAAAAAAAATCATCTAACTTGAAAATAATAATAACAAAACCAATAAAAAACTAAAAGAAAGAGCAAATAAAAAAAATATAATAGATGATAAAATGAAAATAAAAATTATTAGCTGAAAAAAATCATTTAATTTGAAAATTAAAAAATATATATATGTTCTACGTTGCGGGCTGAGCAAACAATTTTTATAGGATTTGCTGGATAAAAAATAAAATATAATATTTATATATGCAAAATTTAATATAATAAAATAGATCAACACATCCTATTATAACAATAGCAACATCAAAGTCTTAAAATCTAAAATTATCATTGCTATTACTATTAAAAAAAATAGAAATTATCAAATTATCTTGGAAAAAAAAACACTCAAACACATGAACCAAAGAGTAAGCAAGAAAAATAATTAAATTATTATTATTATTATTATTATTATTATTATTAACTAAAAACATTAACATAAGAGTAAGAAAGAAAAACAATTAAATTATTATTATTATTATTATTATTATTATTATTATTATTATTATTATTAGTATTAGTATTAGTATTAGTATTAGTATTATCATCATCATCATCATTGTGTTAATAATGAAAGAAACAAAACTAAATGAAATACTAAAAAAATCTTAAAAACTTTAACAAAAGATCAAACAAAAAAACTTAAATAAAAAAAAATATCATTGCTATTATTGTCAACAAAATAAAAATTCTTAAATTATCCCGAGAAGAAAAAACTAAAAAACATTAACAAAAGAGTAAGCAAGAAAAATAATTAAATTCTTATCATTATTATTATTAACTAAAAAATATTAACATAAGAGTAAGCAAGAAAAATAATTAAATTATTATTATTATTATTATTATTATTATTATTATTATTATTATTATTATTATTATTATTATTATTATGAAAGAAACAAAAATAAATGAAAGACTAAAAAAATCCTAAAAACTTTAACAAAAGATCAAACAAAAAAATAAAATAGAAACAAAAATTATCAAGTGAAAAATATTCAAGAGCAAAGGTAGAAAAAAAAATACCAATTTTTAAATGATTATAAACACAAAATAAAATTAAAAACCAAAGTTAAGGGAATATTTATATATACTTTGACAAAAATAGAGACTATTCTAGAAATATAAAAAAAAAATACAGGGATTAAAATAATAAATTAAAAGTATAAGGGCCGAAATAAAAATCAAATATATTATCAATTTTAATCAAAGGACAAAACTGAAAAAATCACAACTTCCGTACCGAATATATTAAGGTTTTTAAACCCAAATCCGGAAATTCAAAGAAGGAGGACCGAAGTGAAACATTAACATTTAATTAATTGCAATCGAAAGACTCAATTAAAAGTGAAGGGACCGAAGTGCAAAGTCAAAACTGGGGGCCTCTCCTGTACCATACAGAAAATTAAAAGTCCAGGGACCGAAGTTAAAAGTCTACAAAATTGGGGGCCTCTCCTGTATTTATGCGTGCAGGAGAGAGAGAAACGGAACAAACACTTTAACCGGCCACCGCCGTGTACACGGACTCCGGGTGATGAAACACGCTGCACCGTAAGGAAGACCACGCGGAGACGCATCAACAGAGACGCTGGTATCCCATTTTCAGCGACGATATATGCCATCACGTGCTACTTGAACAAGGCGTGAGGCGGAATACTGTCGGTCACGTTCCCACACACGCCGACAGTATTTCAAAAAAAATAATAATAAATATTGGTCAATTACCGGTCTACCCCTGTGCCTAATTCATCAATTTTGTCTTATTAGAGGCTATATCCTTATTTAGTCATTTTCAAAAATATTAAAAAACAAATGTGGTGGACCGGACCGGTCAGTACGCACGCAATTACCTCCGCACCCCTCCAGCGTGGAACTGTTTTTTGTCCTTTTCGAGGGACAAAAACATTATTCCATTGTTCATATAAGGGAGAAAAAAAGAAGATAAACATACGCGTGCGAAGCACAATTAACAAATATTCAATCCATAGTGTTTACACTCACATGCTACAGGGAAATGCTGATCTCTTTTAGATAGTTTTATAATTATAATTATAATAACAAGATTTGTTTTCTGAATTAAAGGTATTGGATTTAAATTACAATAGGTTATCAATTAAATATAAATTACAGGTGGAATTGAATTATTTTATTTAATAACTATTTTTAATATTTTTGGTAAATCGCACAGACTTGTCATATTATCTGGTGTATAATTATTTTATTTAAAAATATATTATTCAAAAATTAAATATTTAAATGCTAAAATTTGGGAAATATAATGAATCAAGTTTATAGTTTATCATAAACTTGTTTTATTAAATACTAGTTAAAAAAATCAAGAGTAATAAATATTAAAATACTAAACCCCATCACATTAATTGAATTCATTTTTTCACCATCGAGTTTCAACACAAGAAGCCTTGCTGGCATTATTGATACGCAGCAGTGATAACTCCAGTAGGGCATTTTGAGACCTGAAAAGGCATCAGGCAGCTACAGAATATTTGTTGTGATTGGATAACGCTCCTCTCCATTTCTAGCTAACATTGAAGTTTCCATATTAGCTGAGCCGAAAGAGGTAGGGAGAAAACCTCCATTATATATTTAGTTCATAAGGAAAGCAAAATCACCATCGAGTTCTAAATTCCTGGGAAGGGGATACTATACCCTCCACCGTTTATTTATTTAAAGTAAGAAAACTCTTGCATGCAGGAAATGCTCACAAACTGACAAATCCTTTCTCCTTCAAGCTTTCAACGGTTTCCTTGATGCTAACTTCCAAAGGAATGAATTCAATGCCCAAGCTTCTGGATTTTTCCTTGGAAACCTGATAGATCGGCACGTATGGCTTATCATCGGCACACCTGCCAACGTTTATCACAAAGGAATCAATATCACTTCTGAAGAAAAATTGAACAGACTTTTTTATGTGCCTTCTAAACTGGCACAAGAAGGTGAGGTCAGTAAAAAGCATCGCGAGAATGGATAGGCACACTGCCACCTTACTAAAATCTTTGCTTACCAAATGCATATGCCACCATGAAAACAACACAAAATAAGGTGACAAAAAGGTAAATGCTGTGAAAGGTATAAGAAGGGGAGGGAGAACAAGAGTAATGTGACTGAGATCAGAAATCATCAGTGCAAAACAATAAATAGAAAGGGTAAATTATAGTGGGGAAAGACTTACTTTTCCGGGAGTTGGAGATCTGGATAAAGCTCTCGCAGAATCTTCACTAATTCTGAATGGTGAGCCACTCTCTCAACCAAACAATATCTCCCACTAGCTGATGGCAGCTCAAATGCTTGTATATGTGCATTGGCAACATCTTTAACATTTATCCATCCAAAAGATGTATTGGGGAAAGTTTGTGCTCCTGCATTCAGCACAGAGGTAAGAGAATAGCCACATGCTTTAAGGAAAGAATATTATCAAACATAGTTTGCTACAGTATTCTTCTTTGTCAATAAAGTAACAACTACTGATATTTGGGCTTATCTTCTTCAAAACAGTATTTTTAACTTGGTAAAAAGAGTGTAACAGATAGCCAGCTAGTATTGAAGTCCAGTAGCATTGGAGGTTTAAACAATTCTAACAAAACAAACATAAAGTGAGTTCTTTTGAATTGCAATTTATGTCACTAAGCAAATTCTCTACAGAATTTTCTCTGCTTTTAATTTGTTCTTTGCAAGAGTGACTTCTTGAGATAAAATATACGCTACTGGCTACGTTCAGGATGAAAAGATTAGTCCAGTTAGCATAAAGAAGTACCTTTTATTAGGCTTAAAATTGCTGCGGCACTTGTATTAAGTGTTGGCTGCAAGAGAGGACCAATAACCATTGCTGGATTTATTGTAACCATGTCCATACCCTTTTCTTTTGCAAATTTCCATGCAGCATCCTCAGCCAAAGTCTTTGAAAGCACGTACCAAAGCTAAAAACAGACAGAAAATAAGGGATTGGAGACAAAATACTGTGGATTAAGAGCACAGCCCATTGCAAAATGCACATGGTAGAAACATTTTGTTATCATTACTTACGCATCTTCAAAAGGCAGCTGCGGACATAATTGTGTTAATGGAATGGCCTAGGATGAGAGAAACCACACATTGAACATAATTTTGAGAGATAAGTTCAAATTGATCATGAGAAAAAATATAGCTGATGTTTACTTCTCAGGAACTACATCACAAAGATGGCTATAGGGTCTCTTTGTTTATTCACTATTATATTAATGATTTGGTAGGAGAAAATGAAATTTCATTCAGAAGATTTTATAGAAGCAAAGGAGCAGTATCTTACAGTAAAAAATGTGAAGTTTTGCTAGCAGAAGTAATGGAAGATAGATTCGTAATACCATTTAGAAACACTTCATCTTCAAAATGAGTTGATGGAAAAAAATTACATTCTTGCATCTTTCTATCACTATTTTCTCTGAATTTCAATAGATGATAATTTACATTTCTGCTAAACCTCCATCTTTCTTAGAGCAATGTCCAAACAAACATCAAAACAAAGAAAGAGACATCAAAAGCAGAAGTTACACCTAGCATAAAATGACAGAATTCGCAAGCAGTGCAATTGTGCTGCCGCCACCACCATCTGACTCGATCAGCAAAGCCGTATCCCAGAGTACACAAAGTATCGGAACAGAATTAAAACGGATAGAAGTGAACTGTGTGATTTGATTTACATTTCCAAAGCTATGAAGAATGAAGCAAGTTAACACTAAAAGCGAACAAGATTTGAAAAATATGATTTCACATAAGAGATAACTTTTTTTCCTGAAGATTCAAAAAGTACTGGCACGTGCACACACCTTAGATTCTCTACACAGGACCGGATCAGTAAACCAAGTTTCATCCACTACTACATCTGGAGTACGAGGTTTCCCATTGTAAGCAACTGCAGCAATAGAAGATGTTACAACAACTCGTTTGATTGATGGGTATTTTGCACATGAGCCAAGGACATTGAGTGTTCCTTTCACTGCAGGATCAAGCAATTCTGCCTGAAATGAGAAGAAAATTGATCACAACCATTTGAAGACAAATAAAAACAAATCCAAACCTCAACATCTAAAAGTTCATCTAAACATCTTGACCATAAGAACAAGAGACAGGAATTATTTTTTGCTGACTGTAAATCAGCTTCAAATGAAAGGAATAGGTTCCAATGTTGCACTCTTAACAGCATAGTTCAAGAATCTGTGAGGCAAACTAGCATTTACATGGGCCAAATCTTTTTCTAACCTTTCCAGGAAAGCTTCAAGTCACAGACCAGCACAACTGACCTGGGAACATTTGTGGAAGATATGTTCGAAAATTATAGTGCTTGATGCTGGATGCCTTCCTAAGGAAATGTGCTTTTTGATAAAAAATAAATAAAAATAAGTATAGGTTTCAAAGAACTGCTGCATACATAGCCTGACTTTCATGCGCCTCAACAATGACGGATATGAAACAATATCACATCCTACTCATAGCCATGAGCTCTTGTGACAGCATCTTAATTAGCATGAAGTAATATATTCATAATGCCATTATATTCCTGACAGTGAATCAATAAAATAATGAATCAACCATGTCTTGCTGTTAATTTTGGATTCAAGTATACTATAGAAGACTGATCCATGATGTTTTGTACTTTAAATCCATTTCAGTATTCATAAATTAATATTTCAAAAGTGTTTGGCATTTAGATAGCATCCAGGGCGTAAAATTTCAGTAACCTGTTGCATATGAATATCACAATGATTGTGATAGAGATACATACTATTTCGGGGAACTATTTAAGTTTCTTCCTGATTTTCATAAATAATGAAGTCTCAAGTGTATAAGAAAAACTGCAGCTATTCAAGAGAGAGCATGCAGGATTGACCTGTGGATCCTTGACATCATGATAAAAAGGAGATGCAGTGTGGAAAACACCTTCACACCCTTCAACAATAGAATCAAAGGAACCTTCTTCCAATAAATTTGCTTTGAACAGCTCAAGTCTCTCCTGAGCTCCACTGAGTGCACGTAAATGTTGTGTCTTTTTGGGATCATCTGAGGAATATAAATTGAAAACAGTCATTAAATCACTGAAATTGCAAGTAATTTTTGGAAAAGATAAATTGTGATGGACAACAAGTACATTATTTCCCCAAGTCAACTTCGCACGAAAAAACACAAGTGAGATCACTCTGTCATGATGGACAGAGTATGCCCGAACTAAATAGACAATACCATTATATTTCTCCAAGGCAAAACTAAAATAGATTACTTTCAGTTTTAGTGCAATACAATGCATGATGAAGCAGCATTATTTTTTAGCAATGAGCATTTTGCACAAGGACTTGCATGGTTCTGTTCAAGAGAAAACAAGTATCACAAACTAGCATTTCTGTACATACCTTTCAATATTACGACTACATGGTTACAAAATGACATAAAACGACCTTTTTTTACAATGTAGCATTACTGCAGTATGGCCACTGAAATCAGGTAACAAGATGGATTGACACAAATTTCAGGAGCTCAAATAACATGAGGAATGATAAACCTGGGAGACTCCAGAAATCACAAGGATGAGTGATCCAAGAGTCTGAATTTATGTGGCATCACTGCAGTATGGCCACTTAAATCAGGCAAAAAGATGGTTGACATATATTTCAAGAGCTAAAATATCATGAGGAATGATATGCGATTAAACGTGAAAGAAATGGTTCTAATTCAATTGTGTGAGAGAAAGACTTGAACCAATTTCATGCCCCGGCCATTTAAACACAAAAAAGAAAAGGACTTTTCAAATACTTCCCCATATGATATCCCATTACTTAACCATAATTATCAAATACTTTTCCATGTTTTGATACAAAAATAAGAAACAAATTTGGGAAAGTGAGTGAGTGGTTAGACATTTTTGGGATGCCGATATCCCCTCGCTTTATTAGATGCCAAAACAATCTTACATCTGCAACAACAACAGCAACAAGAATATAACTTTGGATTTATCATTACATTGACTCAATTAAAAGGCATTCTTTTTCTCATTTCTGAACAATTCATGTTTTCAGTTAATGTCAAATTACCATTATCATCATCGTTTTACCACGATTCATGATTTTGGTATTTACTACCCGTAGTGAAATAAGAACTTTCAAATCACTACTTGTAATTCTCAATCTACAACAAGCTTCTACTTGTTGGAAAAATTGTAAAGGATATTTCAAAAGACTATCCCAACTCTTGAGTGCAAAGAGTATATATAGGACTTGCTATCCCACATTGGAAAAACAAGACTTTCATCAAGTGTTTATATAATAAAATTTGAGATGGGATAGTAACCAACAAAGGAAGTAGAGTGAGCTTACGCATGTAAGGATGAGTCGAGTAAAAGGAAAAACTCCGATTTACCCCCCTGCGCGCGAGGCAACACCTATACTCTCTAAATTATTTTTTTCTTTTTGTTTAAATATTTTGATGACCCTAAACTGAAAACATGAAATTTGTAGCCCTTGAAAATTATTTCTAACATATATGAATTTTAAAACATTTTCCGTTTACCATAATTTAAATTATTGTAACAGCTATATTTTTAAATTATTGTAACAGTCACTTTAATTTCATAATAAAATTAAATATGACTGTTACATTATGTAACCTATAAATACCATGCAGTTTTTTCAAACACAAACAATCCGAAGAAAACATTTTTCTTCTCATTTGCTGGTCTTTCTTCTTTCCGAGCTGTTTCTATGTTCCTCTCCTGTTGAGGAAGAGCTTGTTGAATTATACCTTATTGTTGGGAAATATCCTTAAGGATAGTGCACAAGCACGCCTCAAGTTTTTGTTTCCGCTCCTTACATTCATTTGATTTTCCAACACTACCTCCAACAAAATCCACCCATTTTCTTTAGAAATCATTCCGATCACCAAAAAAAAAACTAATTCTAATCTTTAGCCCCTGAAAATCCATGATTAAACACAAACCAATGATCTAATCACTCCCATCAAAGAACCAAATTACCATAATTTAAAAATGAGCTTCTCTTGATTCTTGCAATTAAATAACATCATAATCCATATCTTATATCAAAAGCAGCAAGAAAAGAAAGAAAGCGTGCGAGTGAAAGAGATGATAGAGGGAGCGAGTGACTCACTTGGGTCACGAACAGAGGCCTTGACAGTGTAACCACGTGAGAGAAGGAGTTTGACAAGCCATGAAGCTATGTAACCCGAGGCTCCAGTCACGCACACAATCTTTCCAGCTCCAGTGCTCATTATCACTCTCACTCTTTTTCTTTTCTTTTCCTTTCCGATGCTATGTATCTGTGATCTAGTAAATTATTTATAGTTGTACAATCTTATCATGTCCTGCGTCAGCATCTGTCAGCCTTTCCTCTTTCTTTGTTTCGGCCCAACAAGTTTGACTATAATAACCTATATACCATTTGCGTACTCAAATTATTTAATAATTTAGTTTAAATTTATCATATTTTTTAAAAAATATAATCTATATTGTTTTGGTTTTGGTTTTGGTTTTGGTTTTTATAAATTTTTTGTTTGTTTTTTATTTAATCCATAATTCTAATTTGTATGTATAATATTTTTCAATTTAATCTTTTTTTTTTAGTTTCTAATTATGTTTTTGGTTTTTTTGTCAAAGTCTTGGTTGTTTTTAATTTCACTCTTAAATCCTATTTTATTTTTTCTAATTTGATCTTCATGCTTTTAATTTTTTAATTCTTTTGCTAATATTTTTTTTAATTTAACCCTCTAATCAAAGGATTATTCTTGTCTTCTAATTTATTTTTAATTGTTATTTTTACCCTCGTTCTTTTAATTATTATTTTTTATTTTAGATCATTTACATGATGGTGTGCGTTTGAAAAAAAAATCCCATTCTCTCTCTCCTTCACCCTAGAATACACGACGGCCCCCTGATTTTATGGTTATTTCATTTCAATCCCTGCTCTTCTAATTGTGCTTTATAGTCCTTATTTCTGTTATGTAAGTTTTGATTTGTTTTAATTGTGTCATTCAATTGAAATTGATTATATATTTCATTTCAATCCTTATTCTTTTAATTTTGGGTTTGGTTTTAAATCCCTTAATATTTTTGGTATACAAGATTTGATTTTTTTAATTTTGTCCTTTGATTGAAATTGATAATATATTTGGTTTTCATTTTGGCCCTTATACTTTTATTTTTTTTATTTTAATTCTTTTAATTTTTATATTTTAAATAGTCTCTATTTTGTCCATGTTTATATATATGTACTCTTAGTTTTGGTTTTTAATTTTTATTATTTTCTGTTTTGTTGAGATAACATTTTTTTCAAAAAAATTATTCTTAAATTTTAGTTTGTGTTTATGATTATTTGAAAATTGATATTTTTTCCCTTTGTTCTTTCTTTTGGTTTTTTTTATTTTTTATTTTATTTTCACATCAAATGATTTTTTTAGCTAATAATTTATTTTTGTTTGCTCTTTTGTTAAAGTTTTTGGGATTTTTTTTATTCTTTTATTGAATTGTTTTCCATTATTCATGCAATAATAATAATAGTTGTTTTTCTTACTTCCTCTTTTGTTAATATTTTCGAGTTTTTTTTTCCTCGGGGTAATTTAATATTTTTATTGTTTTAGCAATAATAATAATGATATTTTTAAATGTTAAGTCTTTGATGTTGTTGTTGTTATAATAAAGTGTGTTGATATATTTTATTATATCAAATCTTGCATGTATAGATGTTATATTTTATTTTGAACTAACAAAATCTATTAATTGTTTCAATCCCAATAATTATAAAAATTATTTTCTCAACTCGCAACGTAGTGCGAGCAATTTAACTAGTATAATTTTCCTAATTGTCATGTCAAAGTTAGGTTTGAGAACAATAATTTGTTATGTTATCCTAATTTTATTGTATTGTCCACATGTTTGGAAAGTCATTGTAAGTCAACATTTTTTTTTTCATTTTTTATCATATATTATTTTTTACAATTTGATCATGATTCTTTAAATTTGTCTTTTTATCCTTTTGTTAAGGTTATTATAATTTTTAATTTAACCCTCAAGTCAAAATTTTCTTTTTGTCCTCTAATTTATGTTTTATTTTAATTTTAACTCTCATTTTTTTATTGTTATTTTTTATTTGTAATAGTTTTATATGATTTTTTTGTTTTTGTTTTTTTCCTTCAACAACTCATTTCTTACAATGATTCAATTTCAAATAAAATAAAAAAACTAAATCTAATTTAAAATTTGAATGATATTGTAGTGGATATAACCTTCACTACTTGGATAAAAAAAATTATAATAAAATATAATATTTATCGAGATTCTATTTGTTATGATTTTTGTAAATTAATTAATTTTTTTTAAATGTTAAGTCATAAATATATTTAATTCTAAATTATTTTTAATGTAAATATTTATTAAAAAATAGAGTTAAAATGTTAATTTAATAAAAAAATATAAAAATTTTGAATTAATGAATTCTACTTAAAAGTTGTTGGGTATGCATTTGAGTGTGTTTGACAAAAAAAAAACATCAAGTTAATATTTTTTTAGTATTTTTAATGATTTTGATGTGTTGATATAAAAAATAAAATCTAAAAAAAATATTTTCAAATAAAAACTACTATTAAAAATTATTATGCACTGCAATACTAAACATATATTTATATTGCATCATATTATTTAAAAGAATTGTTTTGAGTCAATTATACCAATTATACACGCGCACACGTGCACATATATTTATTGAACTTAAAGCTTTTTGAACTTTATTAAATTAACGTTTAATCTATGACTATAATTTAAAAGAATATTCTTATATAAATCATGTCAAATAAACTTTAAAATTTTCAGTTTATGGTGGCTAGATATTATTGTAATACTTTATATATAATATAATAGGTTAATGACATTCATTATATTGTGGATCAATTTTAATTTTTCTTGAACATAAAAATATATTTAAATTTTACCAATCTTTTTTTTTTCTAACTTAAATAAAATTAAACCATGTAAGAGTTGATCTAAAATGATTTAATTGACTTAATGCCCGTTTGAGAGTATGGTTGAAGTTGTTTTTCAAAGTAATTTTTATTTAGAAATGCATCAAAATGATATTTAAAAAAAAATATTTTTGGCATTAGCACATCAAAATGATCTAAAAACACCAAAAAATAAAATCTAATCAAAAAATAAAATTTCGAATTTTTCCCAAGCACTTTTATTTCTAAATAAAGTAATTTTTATTTAGAAATACATCAAAATAATTTTTTTAAAAAAATTATTTTTGGCATTAGCACATCAAAATGATCTAAAAACACCAAAAAATTTAATTTAAATCAAAAAATAAAATTTCAAATTTTCAAAAGCACTTTTATTTTGGGTTCCCAAACACCCCCTTAATGAGTCAAAAAAAAAAGGCTTAACAATTTATAAGAATGTAGTCCAACTAAAACAAATTTCAATATAATAATTTTTTTTTAGTATTAAGATAATGACATATTTGATTGACTTGATTCAACTTGAGTTAACTTTTTAAATTCATGCCCCAAAGATATGAGACTACTATAATCATATACAAAGTAAATAAAAAAATAACTATAAAGCTTAATTCTCAATCAATTAAATGTTAAATGATGAAAATAAAAAAATGATTCAGGTTAAGTTGTCATACTTGTGATGCATGCCATGAGATCAAGATAACTACATATTAAACAAATAATAAAGTTCAATTTTCATTTAGCCTAATATGAAAAAATAAGATTAAAAAAAACAAACTAAAAAAGAATATAAAAATTATGAACCTCAATTCTTAATCAACCATATAAGATTTTATGTTGAATGATGAAATTTATAAAAAGTAAAATTTTAAAAATGACAAAAAAAATAAGTCAGGTTAACCTGTTAAAGACTATTCTCAGGCCATAAGGCTAAAATAATATAATATAAAACAAACAAAAAAATTATGAAATCTAATTCCTAATCAATCACAATATTAGTTAAGGAAAAAATTCAATTAAATAAAGAAAAAATGAGTTAACTAGGTTAACCCATCAAATTTACATCTTAGTTCATAAGACAAGGACAACCCAATAAAAAATAAACTCAATATTGAAGGACCCGTGACTCGGGTCATGAGATTGAGATAAAAAACAATCTAATTTAACCGGGGTTAAAATATCAAAACTTGTGAGCTTGATTATGAGACACGATATCTTTATAAAAAAACAAATCAAAATAGATTATGAAACTCAATTCTCAATATATCAAATTGAAGGAAAAAAAGACACAAAAAATAACTTGAGTTAATCTGGATTAAACTATTAAGCACTATTCAAGGGTTATAAGACCATGATAACCTAATAAAAAACAATAAATAAATAAATAAATCATGAAGTTTGATTCTCAATTAACTCAATATTAAATTATAAAAAAAAAAGTTAATTAGAAAAAAATGAGTGAGCTATGTTGACCAACCATTTATATCATGAGACTATGATAACTTAATAAAATATAAATTTAATATTAAAAAACATATAAAATAAAATATATTGATTGATTTTTTTATTATAATGAATAGTATTTGATAAGAAGAGGTAGGTAAAGACCCTTCCTTTTTCTGTTTTTAAAATTCTCTTATTTTTTTTGTTATGAATATCTTCGGCATTTTATTTGTGAAATATTCAACCTCAAAATAGAAGCTAAACCCACAACTCTATTTGCTCAACGACGGCATTGGGTTATGAATAAAAATAGTAAATAGCTTTAATTATTTTTTCTCCTGTACCCAAAAGTCAACGATAAAAGTAGAAGCAAACTCGAATCAGAAATGTATTATCACAAGAATTATCATCACCCCGCTCTGGCCTAGGAATCTTAAAGAGAACGAAAATCTAAACGGAGCCCACCAGTTGACTGCCTCTGCTTCCACCAACCCACCACACAGCCTAAACTGGTCCCACGCGTCTTTAGCATCGTGTGCACGCGCTGCATTCCGGGTTCTGCCTTGTGATTGTGTGAATTCTTTCGTTTAAGCATGTACAAAGAATTAATGCAAGTCTCTCTCTCTCGGGTTGTCAAAAAAAGATCACTATTGAAAGTGGTAAATTGTAGAGAAGAGGTAAATTAACTAAAGGAAACCATATATTTTCATCTCATAAAAAAAATACTTAAGATAATGTCTAATTCTCATTTCATCTTTTTTTCCCTATAGAACAATCACATGCGTTAATTCTGTTCGAAAATAATTATGCTAAAAGGGTTAAGAATATATATGTTGTGCTATTTATTATTTATTAAGAATAGAATAGTTTCTAATTTTAGCCTATATATAGTTGTATTTAGATCAACTTAAATGTGTATTTGATATTATTATGAAACCCAGTCTCATTTTTTTTAATTCTCTCTTGATGTATATTGAAAGGTGTGTTTGATATTGCTTTTGTTTTTATGGTTGAGATTTTTAAAAAATAGTTTCATGAAAAACACTTTTAACTGTGGTTCATAATTGAAATTGAAGTGTTTGGTTAAAACTGTGGTTGAGTTTGAGGTTGAAAAAAAAAAACAATTTCGTGTGTTTGGTTATCATGCTTTTCATATTGCCGTAACTTGTGAAATTACTATAAAGAATACACACACACATATATTGTTTTTTAAATATTGTAGATCAATAATCATAATAATAAAATATAATTAATAATTCAAGTAAATTAAACATTTGTTTTTATTCTCTCATCAAACCACTTGTAATTTCATCACGAACTAAATTGATACGTGAATGCTTCTGTGACCCCTTGCTATTTGATTGAGTGATGCAGCACAAAAGAATACGACCAACATCAATATTCTGTATAATATCCTGGGATTCCCAGAAATAAGAGAAACTCTAAAAGTTTGAAATTTTATTGAATAATTCAGTACCGGCCAGAAGGCTTACAATGATATTTAAAATGAAAACCCTAGCCCTAATCCTTGTTGGACAAGAAATGGATAAGTATTAAAAATTACCAAAAATAGCAAAATTGAGATAATTGCAAAAATTAAAACTGCTAGAAATCTTGAGCAACCTGAAATTGACGGAAGTCGATCCGAACCTGGAAATCAAGAGTTATGGCTAAAACAAAACTTTCCTAAAATGGCAAAAACGATGATTTCAGGGCCTAAATGACGGAATTCGGTCACACCTAAACGCATTAGCTGGGTGAGTTTCGTGTCATTCTGACTTCAACGCCCGAACCGCTGAAAATTCGGGGCCTCTATCTACATATTTTTATTTTATTTTTTTAAAATAATTTTTTAAAATAAAAACAAAATAGAACTAGGTCTGACCCAACTAAATGGGTCGACCCAGACAAGTTGGGCCAAAAGGCCCAACTTTGCTAGACTTGGGCTGCGCCAAGAGGAGGCCCAGCCCAAGTCCAGCGTTAATGTGTTTTGAGTGAAATGGTGCACTGCACTGTTCATGTCTTCATAAAACATGAATAGTATAGCACTACTGTTCACGTGAATTGATTCACATGAACAGTAGTGTCCGACCGACGATGACGAGAGCTTAAACGGTCGATGCCGATGGGTAAAAGAGATCGCGATGGTTTTCCTGTGGTGTTGGCATCGTAAATGGTGGACTGTGGTGGTCGGAGGCCGCGTTGGAAGGTTGCTGGAGCAGCTGCTGCTCGCTGGCACTGTGGGAGAAGACTGGGCAATGCAGGTTCTGACGATGAAGAGGAGAGGTTGACATTGCTGAAGGAGCAGCTGGTGGTGTCATCGGTGATTGCTGAGGAGAGAGAGATAGTTGCATCCATGGTTGTTTTGGAGAGAGAAAGTTGCAACTAAGTGAGAGAGAGAGAGCTTCTTCCACAGTGATGGTGATCCTGCCGACACCGAGGTTGGTTGTTGGTCGGTGGTTGTGCCATTGTCTTCTTCCTCGCAGCTCTGGTTGTGCCATCATTTTCTTTGAGCAAGAAGCAATCACTGTAGTGGCTTGTAGATAAATTGAAATGCAGGAAAAACATGAATCTCTTGCTTATTAAGTGGGTGTCTGATGCCACGGTTCAACTTGTGGTTGCGTTGAACCGCGACTCTAAACGTACAAGTAACCAAACGGGACCTTAGTTTTTAACTGTGGGTCCCACTAAAAAATTAAAGCTGAGCCATGACTACAAAAGCAGCAGAAAGCTGCTTTTACAGTTGCGGCGTTACATTGAACACACACTGGCACAACCACGTGATTTCACAATCCACATGCAAACACCCGCACACTCATCCTTTACATCATCCTCTTCTCCCTCTTCTCTGCATCTCTTCTCCTTCACAGTCTCCACTCATCATTTGCATCATCATTTTCTCCCTTTTCTCCCTCATCTCTGCATCTTTTCTCCTTCACAGTCTCCACACGCAAACACCACACACTCATCCTCTGCATCATCCTCTTGTCCCTCATCTCTGCTTCTCTTTTACTTCACAATCTCCACACCCATCCTCTATATTTAACGGTCAAAAACCAAAACCAAAATTCAAATTAATAATCCAATGACAAGCCAAGAAAAAAGAACTAGTCGTTACAAAGAGCGTCAAAGAACCCTCAACGTTTCTTTCTCTCTAACGTCATTTATGCCCCCTTTCAGTGTTTTCTCTCTCATAGCAAAGATCAAAGAAACAAACCCATCTCTCTCTCACACACACACACAACCAGGAAACCCTTTATTGATTTTGGTGCTTTGAGGTGATTCTTCATGGAATTGAATACCAAGAATCCAAAAACAGCCACTTTGGTGAAAGACCGTCATGTGTTTCAATCAAAATTATATGAGAATTCAAATCCAAATCTTTCCCATTTAAGCCCTTGTCAAAACCCACAACCTCTCCTCGAAAAAAAATCCAAAACAGCTGCTTCTAAGAACCCGACTTTGAATCCCAATCCAACCATTTATTCACCCAGAAATAAGATTAGGGAAATAAGGTTTGTAGTGGCGAAAAAGAATTCAAAGAAAGAGAATTTGAGCTCATATTCAACAACTGTAGATTGTAAGTGCAAAGAGAGATATAGGGACAACGTAAAGAAGTGTTTGTGTTTGGCTTTTGAGACATTAAGGGCTTCACAGGAGGAGTTCTTCACATTTTGTTATTATAATTATTAATAAATATACGAAATTATTCCAACAAAATATTTATATATATACATATGTATGTGTGTGTATACATGTGTATTTTTAATTAATTTCACAAGTTGACAGTAATATGAAAAGCATGGTAACCAAACACACAAAACTGCTTTTCATTAAACTCAACCTCAACTATGTTATAACCAAACACTTAAATATCAGTTAGGAATCGCAACTAAAAATACTTTTCATAAAACTGTTTTTTTTCAACCTTAACCACAACAACAACCACTCAGCCAAACAGACTCTAAGAAAAGCAATTTCGATCTATTTTTGTGGTGGGACTCATAACAATTTAATCTTTTTTTTTCTTGTTATCAAATACCACAAAACTGCTTATTGATCGAACCTCGGTTTTGGATGCGATGCCAAACAGCCACGAATTGTTTAACAAAAAAGATATGTATACAACCTATTATTTCTTAGTGATTTAATAATTTCATAAATTCTTAGTACGATATTTCAAATAAAAATATACCAAAATATCACTATTAAACCCATATGCTTAACTTCAATTCAATTTTAATAAATTTATAATTTATCCATTTCATCAATTTATCCTATCAACCAAGAAATTAATTCTCCACACACCTATTTATTTAGATGATTGCTTTTTTTTTATTAACCACGGAATACGTTTTTCACTTACTCATTCAACAGAGCATTATTCATATTAACCAGATAATATTTTTCTTAGTTTGTCCATTCAACAAGACATTATTTTCATTAATGAGGAAATAATTTTTTTTAACTCGTTCAATCAACAAGGTATTAATTATTTCCCTTATGCTTATTAATCATTTAAAATAAGTTGTTAAGATACTTCAAGATGTCGAACATCTATTTGGTGTTTGCGCATAGGAAGTTGTTCCTAGCTGAAAAATTCTAACACAAATTATATATCACTTAATTAAGTCCAACATCCTTATTTTAATTTGATTAACATTTAAATTGGAGAGGATAAATTTCCTTATTTAATTAACCTTTTTTTTCCCTCCCCTTCTCTCTCTCTCATCTCATTCATTAATATTTACAAATCTATATTTTCCCTTATTTACCAAATAATTATCTTAAGACCTTAATTTCTCGTAATCCTTTCTTTTTGGCCGAAACCCCAATAAAAAAGGAAGAAATTTTGTTTCATTTATTCAAAATTAAACACTAACCCAATCATAATTCATGCTTTCTAACATGGTTCAACCATAATTTGTATTAATTACATGGTTAATATCATAAATCCACAATTTCACATAATCATAATTTTACACAATCCTTCATCAAAACATAAAAATAAAGGATTTAATCAATTACTCAATTATAATCCATGTTTTTTTAACATGGTTCAATAATAATTAGCATCAATTCCATGGTTAATATCATAAACCTAAAATTTGACACAATCATAATTTTACATAATCTTCCATCAAAACATAAAAATAGAGAATTTAATGACTTGGAGCATGTTATTTACCACACTTAAATAAGAATTCAATAAAAGAATGCAAGAAAATGTCAAGTTTTCTTCTTCTCTTTCTCCAAAACCTAGCTTGAACTTCTTCTTCCTAAGCACTCACCATATTAAAATCACCCCTCTTAAATTGTCTAGCTAAGCTAATCACCCCAATTATACCACTAATTGATGAAATCAACAATAATTTAAGTAGAAAATCATATAAACCCTCCCCCTCTCTTTATTTAGAGTTGCCAGCCAAGAGAGAAAGAAAATGGGGCATTCAATTTTCCTTGTATTTACACATTGACCCTCATTACTTTTTTCTCTTTCTTATTTCCCCCTCAATTCTCTCTCTCTCTCTCTCAATTAACACCATAACACATTCTTTGTATCATTTCACGAGTTAAAAAAATCCTGTTGTTTAATCGACTAGGGATTTCATTTGGTTTGTTCAAATCATAATTTGTCAGGTTATTACATGGTATTGAGTAACAAGATAGTTATTTAAAACTTCAAGGACAATTTTATCATATATATATATATATATATATAATGAATCTACTTTTAAAATATATATAAATGCATGTCAAAACACAATATCATATAGTTTTAGTGGTTAAGTTATTTTTTAAAATATTTTTTATTTAAAAAATATGAAAATAATATATATTTGTTTAAAATATGACAAAAACAATTTGAAAACATAAAAAAATTAATTTCAAGCATAAATTAAATTTTATTTTTTTATTTTTTTAAAAATACTTTTAAAATAGTTTTCAAACACACTCAATATTTTTTTAATTAAAACACATTTTTAAATATACTCAGTAACAAAAGTGACCACACTCCCTGTAAATGCATCCCAAAATATTTAATAGAATAAATAAATAATAACAGTAAAATAGGAATAAATAAAGGAGAGTGGATCTCACATGCATGCTTGGGGTATATGACAAGGAAAAATGAAATGGAAGTCTAAAGCCTAAACCCTCGAATTTTCCGAAAAAGAAAACCTAAACTCACCTAATTTTGAATATGTTTTTTTTTTCATATTTTAATAATTTTTTTCATATTTTTATTTTATTTTAATATATTTATATTAAAAATAAATAAATAAATATTATTTTGATCCCCGCGCTACAGAAAATACATGAGAAACATCAAAAGCAGAAACAAGTGCATTAATGGTATTACATCACTGTCCTCCCTTACACACATCGTAACTCCCCTACATTACATCTACAGTTAGCTGCTGTCTGTCCGACGCCACCCTCCACCTACTTTCTATTTACATATGGCTATCGCCGCCTGCTTCTTCACCGCCTCTCTAACTAACAACACAAATCCCAAACTCATCAATCTCCATCGTTCTTTCCACCTCTCCTCATCTCGCCATCTCCATCTCCATCTCCGCCTCTCCCTACCCTCTCCCTCTCCCTGCCCCTCCTCCCTCGGCCACCACCGCTACAACGACCACCGCCTCCCTCTCTTCATCCCCTCATCCTCCGGAGGAGATGGCGGAATCCACAACCACCCCCCTCCCAACGGCGGCGGAGGAGATAGCAGTGGCAATAACAACCACGATGGTGGCAGTGCGGAGGATAAGAATAGGGAGGAGGCGATGATGGTTTTGGTTGAGGCGAAGCGGTCCGTGGAGAGTTTGCCGCAGGATTTGGCGGCGGCTATCCGGGCCGGGAGGATACCAGGGGCTGTGGTTTCCAGGTTCTTCGAGCTTGAAAACTCGCGGTTTTTACGGTGGTTGATGCAGTTTGATGGGTTTAGAGAGAGGTTGTTGGCTGATGACCTCTTTTTGGCTAAAGTTGGGATGGAATGTGGTGTTGGTATGTTCACCAAGGTATAGTATTACAATATCACTTTTCTGTTTTATACACTTAGATACGACAATGCATTTAATCATTTGAATGTGGTGTAAAAGGATATCTGCCCGGGATGGTCAATTGGATGGATTTTGCTAAAAATGGTTTAGAATTCGATATATGATTTCTATTTCATCTGATTTTGCTTTTGAAAATGCATTTGTTCAATTCGAATATAATGCCAAATAGGTACTTGTTAAAGCATGCTTGTCTATGAATGTATAAAGAGAATAGTATCATACTTCTTTTTCTTTTTTTTGTCGGTTTATTTCCGTGATAAGGGATTGATTGACTCTAAGAAAAGATACAAATGGGGTCTAAGGGTGTCTCGAAACCAGTCTTTTACGTAGGTGGTTGAGTTGTTTGATAAAGTGATGTTAGAGTATATTGGCGTTTTTTTGAATTTGAAGAAGTATTTGATGGTGTTTACAGGGGTTTAGCAACCCGAATTGGTTGGTAAAAGGAAATAGATATATCTTTTATAAGTATATTTGCAGTTATTGGCTTTCTTGAGGGTAAGTCAATTTTTTAGTGGTAAAAGGATAATCTTGAATAATGGATTGTTATGCAATGGTGATTAAACTTGCTTATGCCATTACAAATACATGATTGATCCAAGCCCAAGCTATAAAGTTTACAAGTACCTCACTCCCCGGAAAGAAGTGATGAGTACAACTAAACTTGAATTGGGAAATTTTTGGCCAGCTCCATTCGTAAAGAATAATGATAACTTGCTATGCATGTGATTGGTTTTTGGTTTTCTGGTTTTATGTCTTCCTTCTCCGTCCCTTCCAGTTCGCCTCCTCTGTTTATGGCTTACGCTGGCATTATATATTTTTTTTATGTTATCATGACTTAAGTTTTTGATTTTGTAGACTGCTGCTGAGTATGAGCGTCGGAGAGAGAATTTTTTCAACGAGCTGGAAGTTGTTTTTGCAGATGTGGTATGACTATCATCATCATTTCTAGGAAGTCAGTATTTTTTAGGGTTTCCTGTCCATTGCTTTCTGAAAATGCATTATTTCCATCCCTCAGTTGGTATTCATTTTTTCCTTAGGTGATGGCCATAATTGCAGATTTCATGCTTGTTTTTCTTCCTGCTCCCACAGTTTCTCTCCGATCACCACTAGCAGGAAATGCTGGACCTATTGCAAAGTTTTTCCACAACTGCCCTGATAATGCATTCCAGGTTTTCTGATTTATTGATAAACTTATGCATTAGCTAGCAAGTTTAACAAAGATGACTACAGAAAGTTTTAGATAGTCATTTGCTCGTCAAATCCTGATTACAGGTGGCTCTCGCTGGAACTTCCTATTCACTCTTACAGAGATTAGGTGCTATAGCAGTAAGTTTTTTATTTTTTGCTCATTGTTAATTAATATCTTAACTCCCATGCCAAGAGTATCCCCGTCCTTACGTGGATTTGTTATTGCAGCGTAATGGAGCAAAGCTTTTTGTTGTTGGCACCACCTCCTCACTGGTAAGTTCATACTGAGCAGAAGGTTATATAGCACTTTTTTTAATGATTTTGCACTAAGAAATGAATTTGAAGTTGGTAGGTTGTTATACTTCCAGGTTTGTCTCACCCATCTTACATAGCCTATACTACCCTATGCCATTCTATATCACCCATGTAGTTTTCTACAGGAGAATCTCTTGTCCTCCTTGCAGTGTACTCTTATTGAAAAAATATATTTTTATGTGCCAATGCCTTCTCTGGTACTGTGCCAACTGTCCATGGAGCACCATGACTAAACCACAGATTGCCTTTCTGACATTTTATAATGGAAACTGGAACTGCATTTTGGAGAAATGAGTGAAAAACTGTCTCTCTCTCACTCTCCCCACACACACTGTGTTTTTTTAAAGCATGGACGATCTATTTGCTACTTTGGTGTTTTGGCTTTTACTCTGAGCTCGTTCTGGGAATTGTTAATCTTTAGTTGTCTGAAAATTTGCATAATAAGCAGTTTGTCTCTCTGACCTTTTTTTAATAGATTCCTTGCTGTCTGCACCTTTGGTTATCAATATCAAACATGGGTAACCTTCTGTGCAAGTGCTCTTGCATTATAATAAGTTCAATCTAGTTAGACAAATATAAAAGAATAAAATGTCATCACCTTTTCTTTTATTGAAAAAATCATCATCATTCTTGATCTTTTGCCACTTTCTTTTTTTGTTGCTAAGTACCTGACCTCTCATTTGTATACTAATGGATGAAAGGTTCTTGATTCTGAGGATCCGTACCTCTTATGCTATCATTTTGTTTTAGGTTGGTACTGCCGTGACAAATGCCTTGATCAATGCACGGAAAGCTGTGGATAAGTCTTCTGCTGGTGAAGTTGAAAACGTACCTATTTTATCTACCAGTGTTGCCTATGGTGTCTACATGGCAGTTTCTAGCAACCTCAGGTACATAGATCCTCCAGACATGTTTTTTGCTCAATTTTCTAAATATCTAGTGTCTTCTTTATGACCTATCTAATATGCTGTAATTTATTACACTGTTTAATTCATGCCTTATCCATATAAAACATATGGGCTAGATTTCAATGGGCGAGTTTTTTTATTTCATCATTGGAACACAATTAGGTTTTTGTTGAATACCGCATAATTATGCAAAATTTGATCTCAAGCATAATTTTTAATGTTAGAACTTGTCCTGTATAGCCTTTGGTGCCAGAACCACTATTCAGGACAGATTAATTAGCAAATTACTAACGAAGCATTGCTAATATATTTTCCATGATGAGAATTGTAGAAAATTATGAACTGGTATCGTTTTGTCCAATTAAAAAGCTTAAATTATTAGAAAGACAGATCTGTTATTACAATTTTAATATGAATGGTTTACTGACAGAATACTTCTTTTGAACAGGTATCAAATACTGGCCGGTGTTGTTGAACAGCGCATTTTGGAACCTATGCTACACCAGCACAAGCTCATGCTAGGTGCACTTTGTTTTGCTGTTCGAACAGGCAACACATTCCTGGGTTCATTATTGTAAGATTTCACTCTTTATTTCATGGGAATCTTAAACTTGATAATCTATGTACCTGTGGCATCTCATGTCCATCCCTTTGCTTCAACAGGTGGGTGGACTATGCTCGCTTGATAGGAATCCAAAAGGCTAATGAGGAGCACAAGGAATTGACTGATTAGTTCTAGAAATGCTGGTTTGTCTGGGTTTAAATTGCTTGGAAAGAGGCATGCTGAGTTTTTTTTGGAGTATTTGGTTTCTGAACTACCGAAATTTCATGAAAATTTATACATGAGAAATAGTCGATAAAGCTAATGCCTTGTAGGTGGTCTCAGTTTCTCTATGATTCTTAAATGTAATTTTTTCCATTATCACTGCTGGGGTGTCTAGATTTGGACACAATCTCTGGTAAATTTGAACTATCGAGAAGGTATGAACGAGTGCAAGAATAAAGATTTTGATGTGAGTTTTTTTGTTGGGATATCAGAAATAGAAAAAGATCACCATTCTTGACACAAGTTAAACCGATCAAGCATCAAACCTCGTCAATTCACAACAATCACATGAGAAGAATCGTGATAATCGTGGTTGTGTTTAGAAAAATTGCAAACTGAGACGTAGCATGAGGTAATTTTGTTAGATGTATTCCTGGTCGATGAAATTCCACTGAAACACAGCCTAGAAATTCAAGTACTGTCCTCTACTTGAAGGTTGAAGTTGTCGACTTAGCACCAAGCAGAATCATATGTAAGCCTCGTACCAATAAACAAAAAAGAAAAGAATAGAATAGAAAGTACAATCAAGCTAATACGATCCATTTGTGTTTGATAATATGTTCAGGCAATGATTTCATCTTTCATGCAAGCCCTTAGCTTGATATGTGTAATGTTCATATCTGCAGTCTCTTCAACATCGCAGCATTCTATCTGTCCAGCCTGCACGATACAAAAGATACAAGCGATGACCACTAAACAGTTAAATTCTTTAGGAAATTGTTTTATTAAACGTCTAAGCCCGAAATTTATGTTTATGTTGTCTTTCAATTCTTCCCATTTACTTAACCAAGAGAAGAAATTTAATTAACGAACTATAGCAAAATTGTTTCTAGCTGTCAGATGTATCTAGCTAATATCAAGAGCCAAGTCTGGCAACAATGCTGAACTCTCGACGTGATGGAAAAGATGGAGAAACTGACCTTTTTCAATGCTGTTGCTAATGAAAAGACTTGAATTTTGGAAATATGATTTGCAGAATGATTTCCACTTGATGAACATGGTGGCAAATTGCGTGGTGATTTTCGGATGTAGGTCGTAACAACTTGCTCCCCTCTGGTTTTCTCGATAGATTCCAAGAAAAATTCATGAGGGGCTTCACATGGATCATTCGTGAGACTTCGAGTGTTGAACATATAGAATGGCGGCTTAAAAATCCTCAGCCACGGCTTAAACGTCTGGATAGGTCGCAGTAGGAAGCTTCGAGGGTGTATGTTTTCATAAATGTGAGTGGAGTAGCCCCACGAGGTAGAAAAAGACCAGTTGTTCTTCCTTTGGTAGCAGATAGTTTGTTCCAGTAGCCGTGAATGATCGACTTTTGCAGCCTCCATTAGATGGTTGACGGACGCAGAGCGATTCATGGAGGGAAAGATTGGATCTACGAAATCCATGTGGTGAAGGGAGAGGACAGGAGACTGAGGATGAGCTGATAGAAGGCCTGATATGTCCCCGTGTAGATCAATCTGCAGTGAAGCACCATAAATAAATAGGAATCGGTTAGTTCATGAATCGATTTTGCTCAATTTCTACATGAACGTTGATCGAATGATCAGAAACCTGGTGAAAGCCTCTGTGCTGCGTTAGAGGAACTCCAAAATCTGCTAAACACGTCTGCAAAATAAAGTCACTGGAATATACATTTGGATATCGTTGAACACACCCGTCCAGCTTCGTGGACAGAGCTTCTGCTAGAGGGTAACTCAAAGCATAGCCAGCCCCACCAAATGCCATTTCGAACGCGAAATTAACATTCGAGCCAACACATTCCGAATTCATCCCGATGTAGAAGTACTCGGTGTGATTATACTTGGCTAGAACCTCTACTAAATTATCAACAAATAAGATGGTGTCATCATCTGCCATTACATACCACCTAACATCTTTATCTCCCTGCATAAAAGTCTCCATGATTGTACGTACTATTCTAACCTGTGATACATACCTGCTGTCTCGTCTAGATTTGATAGGTGCATTGACGCGAAAAGGCGGAGAAGATGACGGCCAGGGATGGAATCTTTGTGAGGGATCTCTATCAAGGAAAATATATCCTCGAGTAACGTTTGGTCTCCACCATGATTCCACATATGATTTCCTGCGCTCCCATGTGTTCACAGAGCTCACCACCCCAAATACAATGTGGCTGATACCAGTAGGAGTAGTAGTAACAGTCGCAGAATAAGTTGCATTATCAGGTGAGGGTGGCCATTTGAGCTTAAAGAGAGCGAATCTATCCATAGACTGGCTACAGTAAGGAGGGTTGAACAAGACAGTGTAGAGCAAGAAAAGGATTAGTCCCCAAGTGGCTACAGATTTGCATAGAGCTCCAAGAGATATGTGCTGCAAACTCTGTTGAACTGCAGCGCTGACACTGTTGATGGGGTTCCCTGAAAGCATTTTTGAAGGGAATCTTAAATTTCTCACCTTCGATTGGATCGTTACAAGAATTTATATGGCCTAGTTTCTTGCCTAGCCTTGATAATTCATGTGACGTTAATTGTTTTCCTGTCTTGGTCTCTTTGTGGGAATGCATTATTTTCGTGAGTTGTCTAACGCAGCATTCATCCTTCAAGTGAGATTCGCGTCATCGTGGGAAGAACGCGGAGGAAATGCTTTCCATATGCAGCAAAATGCATGCTTGGGCTCGGAGCTGAGTCCTTGAAACAATGCATGATTGCAAACCATCCACCCTGTGGTAATTTCTGTGGTCTTGTAACGGTTATAGCTTCGCAGTTTTGCCGCTGCTAAGTGCTGACTAAAACGTTCCTTCGATATTCATTGAGGCATTTTTTTTTTACCAATTTGATATCTTCACAGTGGATTCCATCTCCATCCATTGTCTATAGCAAAGCTGTCGTTACCGTTTTGTTTAAAACTTTGTTTTTTCAATTAGAACAGAATATTTCGGTTTTTTAATGTTTTGGCGTGCTGTTTTAAGGTTGTATCTATATATATATATATAATTAAATATATTAATTCATTTTTTTAGTTCATATCCAAAAATAAAATTATTTAAAATTGTGCAATTAATATAAAAAAAGACACAATAAATTATTTTTCTAAACAAAATTATGAGCATGTACAATATTACGAGAATGTCATCACCAATTTCACAAGGTCATTATATTGTCTGATTGCTCTGAAAGTTTAACATAATATATATAAATATGTCAAGAGACTCCTCGTAAAATTTCATTTCAATCTAACGGTCGGATTAAGAGATATGATTGATATTGTAAAATTATTTATTATTTAAAAAAAACACTATTTGGCCGAAACAGAATAGATGGAACGAAACCGGAATGTTTCGGCCGGTATTTGGCCAAAAAATTTGGAATGGGCCGGAATTTAAACCGGGGTAAAAACAAAACCATTTTGTCTCGTTTTTTAACTGATACAAAATATTTCGGCCGAAACGAAACGAAACGAAACTGACAATCCTGGTCCAGAGTGACATGATGTTTGAACATATCTGACATAGAAGGACTTAATTGAAAATAATAATAATTCAAAGACTAAACTGAAAGTATTGTAAAATATGAGGATAAAAAAGTTCAATTAAAAAGTTATTTGCTAGAAAATAAAACATAACACCGAAATAAAATATTTATCGTGAACAAATCATCATCTACTTTACCTGATCATTCTATCAGGAGGTACCTGCAAATATCATTAAGCTATAACCCTTGGTTAGTTGATGGGTTTGTATTGATTTATACTTTCAGCCATGGACTCCATCAATTATTATACTTGAACCTACCTAAGTGGCCTGAGCTCCTTCATAAACTTTGTTCATCGCATGTATGATTAGTTTGAATTTATAGACGTGCATTTTGCAATTCGAGTTTTTCAAATTTAAGCCGACAGTAACATGTGCTCCAATTAACATTCGTTAATTTCTTATTTTCCATAACCAGAAAGATATCTCTTCTGCTTGATTACAGATCGATAGCTCCATGATTTTCTTTTTTTAGATTCGAGGAAACTCGTTTTTTTTAGATATTTTTCATGTTAAACCAGTAAAATTCTGATTATCCTAGTTTCTTAGAAGAAGAGTATATCTTGACTTGAATTTGAGACCTATTTATAAATTTTTTATTTTCCATAACCAGAAAGATATCTCTTCTGCTTGATTACAGATCGACAACTCTATGACTTTCTTTTTTTTAGATTCGAGGAAACTCGTTTTTTTTAGATATTTTTCATGTTAAACAAGTAAAATTCTGATTATTCCAAATTCTTATAAAATGAGCACGTCTTGACTCGAACTCGAGACTTACAAGACAAATTTCAAGCTATTTACCACAATGACACTCACCTTAAAAACAAAAGCTCGATGACTGCTCCTTGTTCTGGCAAAGGTCCAACAAACCTAGTCAACCGATTGACAATGGAGCTCGGTAAACACTAAACATCAGGTTACTTCGGGCAGTGGTAAAGACATAGGTCTTGATGACTACATGAAGCATGTGTATACAAGTATATATACTCAACAATCTGTGTGTTTAGGGATACGTCATCTGTTTTTGGCTGCTTATCATTCAAAGACTTAAAAAAGTATGGAATAAGATGGGTTTTATAATATGTTATATTTTAAATATTTGGATTTAGTAATTAGCTAAATTGGATTTTGTATATTATCAAAGTCTATTTGGGTGTCAGTTGATCAATATGAGCCTAGCTACCTTGTAGATTTGAACTCGACAAACAATAAATTGAACTCAAGACGACATGAGTCTAGTACTATATTAGATCCAGAACACTTGGGTTCAACAATTAATTGAACTGGCGACAATATATCATATCCTAGACAATCATCTAAACTCAAAGTGTTATAAGTTAGATAAACTATCATGTTTGTTTTATGTAGATTTGATTACATCTCAAGTTTTGAGTATTTACTATTCAGGACTAAATAGTCCTTTCTCTAGAATAATTATACGATTCATTCATATTAGATACAATTATTTCTCTATATCCATAGATGTAGAGAACATCTCTTAAAAAGCTCATCACATGTACTATCTTATTAATGATGTATAATAAAATTTTGTTTTCTATTAATACAACAAAAAATAAAAGACTTTTTGGTCCTTTATTTTCTTTTAAAAAATAAGGTTTAATAGGTATAAATAACTCTTGAAACGTGTAAGACATTTAAAACTTTATATACTCAGACTAGTTTGTATATATTTTAGAGCATTAGTTATTCTCAAATATAGGAACAAACATATATTTTAATTTTTTTTATTTTTTATTTTTTTCAAGTCATTTATTGTCTTTTTCATGTAGATACTAATTGTATTATCAAAGTCTTTACATCCTCTTATTGAGATTGTTTGTATAAGTACTTGGGCTTTTACCATTAATTTATTATTTTATAAACCCATAAAAAAATACATTATTGAATACCTGATTAACCACTATCTAAATATTAAATGACCTATTATTTTTCAATCATTCCCTTCCTTGAAAGCAACAAAATTCAGAGAAAATAATTACCATCAAACCATTTGGACTATTTTTACATGTATTTGGACTTTAACCAATAATTTAGTACTTCTCAAGCTAAGAAAAAAAAATTAAAATATCTTAAATAACCACTATTCAAATATCAAATACAATGTTATTAAAATTTACACATTTAACTTGTAAAATCATATGATTTTACAAATTAAACATGTAAACCTAGTAAAATCAGGTAGAAAAATCAAACTCCACTAAAATCGGTTCAAACTCAGAAAAATCAGGTAGAATCATAAAATCACCTTAGATCAGTCTGATTTTATGATTCTAATGAAATCCCTCGTGAAACAATGTGAAACAAACAATGCAGAGCACGTAGAAAATACCTAGACTGTGCCTAGACTATCAAAGGCGGGTGTGCCTAGACTGTTCATTAGTATAAAAAGATGTGCTGTCAACTAATATGGGATTTCTCCGAGTGCTTACATGATCATTAATATTTATTCATGTTTGGTGTTGTTGAATTTCTACTCCTTTAAAATGCATTAATAATTATTTGAATCCTCATTATCATTATAATTCTAATTTTAAAATGTTTTTATATTTAATAAGAATCTTATATGTTATTAATTTGAATTTTTTTATAGGTTCATATGAAACAAAAAAATGGTCTGCAACAGAAAAAAATGAATGACTTGGTATTTGTGAAGTGTAATTTGAAAATGAATGATAACCAAATTAAAAGGCGAGTTAATGATTTTGATGAAGATTTATATGATCTTTCATCCGATAATGATTAGATCACTGAAGAAGAAGAACATGGTGGTTCATCGATTAATTTACTTTATGCTATTGATAGTGCAACACGAAGAAAAAATAGAAAAGAAGGCGAAAGTGATGATTTTTTTTAATGATATTGAAATGAATACTTATGGTATTGAAGCTGATTTGGAGATTCAAAATGATGTCAATCCAGATAATTCAAGGAGTTTGGAGTTAAATATTTTTGCCAATACTAATGCTAGAGCTAGTATTAGCAATATCAGTGCTGATACCAGTATTAATACAAATAATCCTTTCAATAGTAATGTTTTTGATAAATATCTTAGAAATAACAAGAAATTTGAAGGTAATGAGATTGATTCTAATTTACAAAGCACGTCAGTGCAATATTTGTTTTAAATTTGTTAGTTTTTACCTAATAAAATTCTACGAATATAATTATTTTGTATTGTATTTTTAAGTTATTTTAAATCATATATGAACCTTAACTAATAGAGTTTTATGACCATAATTGTGTTATATTGCATTCGAAAATATTTTACTTATAATTTTACGATTTTTGTACAAAAATATTTTAATTACGATTTTACAATCCGAGATCAAATGATAATTCCGTGTCATGTCAAAAAAACGAGTTTAACAACCTTGATCAAATAACCTATTACTACTACTTATTCTGATTTTTATCAGTTTGTATCTATTCATTTAATAAACATACAAAGCAGTACAAATTCCAGAGAGAAATTGAGGCTGACTGACAGTACATATCCCCCCCGTACTACTACAAGTTACCCCCCATCCATACTTGAAGGCAAATCACAGACTCCAGCAGGAACTGCTTTCCTGGACCCAAGAAAAAAATGAACTAAGTTACATTATAAATCCTGAGGGCCATCGAAAGATTGGGTCTTTCTGAGATTCCAGTGGAGGCCATCGTGGATGCTACGCAAAAAGTCGTTTGTAGAATCATTTTGGCAGGCTGTTGGAACAGGCCATGGTGCCATGCTGCACATAAGCGCATCACCAGCTGCCAGCTGTTTCCTGTCCTTGCCATCAAATGAGGCCCAAGCAGGGCTTCTGCTGTTGAATGGAACTTGAATTCGTATTGTTACATACTCAGGTAATATCAGAGGCCGAAACGACAAGGAATGTGGACAAATTGGTGTGAACAGAATTCCAGGGACCTGCAATTACAGGAAACACATCAAATTTGTAAATATCAATCAAGCACATTAAAGTGAGCAAATTACTTCCAAATGAAAACAACCACAACTCTTCATAGAAATGGATAACGTCAACTTTATACGTGTCCATAGCAAATTGATGTATTGAACTCATAGTTTAACAGCGATTTTTTTGTTTTTGTTTTGCAAATCATCGAGGTCAAGTCATTGTGAATGGGGGGAAAGCAGGCCAATCTATTCTAACTCAACCTGTTAGCCATAAAAAAAGCCTGATGCATTGCGAGAGACCCTGATTCAAATCTAATTGCTGGTATAATTCTAGCTGAATAGTGTCTAATGCAATGATAAATGTAGGGTTGTCAAGAGCAAGCATGCAACTTTGAATCTTACTTGGCCACTCCAAGTGAAAATGCTGAAGTAAGAGCCGCATTCTAAGAACCTTTTACCTTTCTATCAATAAATTCATTTTCTTGCTAGTGCTACTCATCAATCCTGGTACCCTCAGCTAAAACATGTGATTCTTCTAAGTGCGTTTTCTTGAAAGAATTTTGCGTCAAAAATAGAAAAAAATCAGTATAGCTGCTTCTAAACATGCTGAAACACAATCATATTATAGTTATAGTGGGAAACTTCCTTGGAAAAAAAGAGCGCCTTTCACACAGAGACACTCATGAGTGCTTAAAGAAAGATGTTATCACGATGTACCTGGGGATGAACCATTGATCCTCCAGCTCCCAAAGAATATGCAGTGCTACCTGATGTAGTTGATAAAATTAATCCATCTCCTTGCACGCGTGTGACAAATGAGTTGTCACAATAGCATTCCAAATTTGCAAGGAATGATGATATTCCACGGTCAATTGTCACCTCGTTCAAAACAAGTATAGGCTCCTCAGTTTCATACTCGTTTTTAGCTGCATCTCTAATAACATGGCATTGCAATCGGTGTCGTAATGTTATACTAATTGGACCTCTAAGGATTGAATCAAGGCAATCTCGGTACTGTTCGCTATCTAAAAAATAGTTAAAGAATACATTCAAGTCAAGACATGGGAGGTAACTGTATTAAGTAAATAGATGACCAATAGCAAGTAAATTCTGTCACATAGAAGTCAAAAATTGCAATTGGTGTTTTATGTCGTCAATTTCACTTTCAATTTAACAAAAGAATTTCAGGAGCTAGCATGAAGGATACAGAATGGTGTCATAAAGCCAAGAGACCCCAAAGAAAATGGTACAATTGGAGGAACTGGTCCTTTGAACATCGATGCAGCCTGCAAATAAAGATGGAGGATGGCAACTCTACCAAGCATGAAAAGACAAGGATTCCACAATCAACCTAATTATGGTGTGCATCAAACTGAAATAACATACCCAAAGAACAGTACCATCCCCACCAAGAGTCACAACAAGGTCAACTTTTGTGTGCAGGCTCATAATTTCCTTTTCTGCAAATCAATATTGCGGATTCATAAATAGTCAAATCCTGTGCATTATCAATATATTAATGTAAGAGCTAAAGGATGAGAGTGAGACGTAATCTAAATTCAGTCTTTATGTTGAAGCTTGAATCATGCAAAAGCAGATAAAGCTTATTGCAGTTCTCTAGACTGTATATACATGCTGATGCATAAACAAGAAAAAAGATTATCACATCATATACTAGAATTGGACAGTCAGTAATCTCACATCAACTTTATCTCCAAATCCGAGCAGGATGTTTTTGTAACCATTGTTAAAAATGGAATACACAAAATATCAAGCACAATATGCAAGGGACTCTCATATAGAAACATGAAATAGACCATGATCTGTCATGGTGCACAGAATTTTACCATGCAGACTTTAAGCACATTGATGCATAAGAAGAAAAGAATTGTTCGAGGTTTTAAGTTGGACTAAAGACAATAAAAGAGAAGCATCTAACTTCAAATCTATTGAATGTAAAGGTGAGCACTTAGATAACTATTACAAAATAACTAAAAGCACGTAAATTTTGAAATTTGCTCAAAATGTGATGCAGTGGAAGTAAATATGATTCATGGCTAACAAACTATGTTTCTTACAGTAATAAGATGTTTGCCTCTTAATTTCTTTTTTGAAAACTTGTCCATGTCAAAAGGAAAAAGGAAAAAATGTTTAGTAGCTCACCATCTTTCCACGTTTGCACAAAGTTGAAGTAAGATGATTCAGATAGAAGTTCACCCATCACACGTGGTTCTACATAAATGTTTAACTTTTTATGCTCTTTCAACCATCTGGAATGGAAATCAAACTTTAAGAGAAATAGTAAAATTTAATAAATGGCATGCAACCAGTTTAAAAAATATATAAAAATAAATCTAAAATTATATGGTGCAGACAAATTTAGCAACCATCAAGGAAAGATTATTGAAAAGAGGAGACCACTCCAGGAACTAAGGAAACCAATTCCAGAGGAAATTTCATCAGCACCTGATCATTTCTGCACATAGAATCTGAACAGAGGTTGAATTTGGTTTGGTCATAACTAGCACAGTCTGCGGGGAAGATTCCCACTTCAAATGAATCTGAAAGAAAAATGAAATTTTTCTTAGGCGCATGCACATATTAGATGCCCCTGTAAACTGTTCTTAACAGTGGGAGAAACAGAGCTCTAAGAGTTTCGCAAAGGAAAGCAATGCAGATGCACAGGTATACATGTAGATTTGCTTATGATATGAAGGCAAAAATTCTGGTAGGAGAGCTAATGTTGACAGAGAAGGACTCAATACCTGTTTACTGCTGCGCCCTGCAGCTGTTATATTTCCTCTTTCAAAAGAGACAATATCATGTTTGTGTTGATCACTTTCGTCACCCTTACACCGCCATGAAAGCTTGAAAGATGCCTGTCTCAGGATTCAAATTTAAATCTAATTTGTTAAAACATGAATAATGTCTAGATTCACCCGCAAAATTTTAATGTTGGATGTAGCCAAGAAATTCCATGCACTTAAATTATGACAATTCATTTAAATGATCAAAAAAATCAACAAGCAAAAAACAACAAAAGCAACAGAACTAGCAAAGCTTATGAAGTGTACTTTCTAGGTTCTAAGAGAACATCAGCAGATGGTATAGAATTACCAGGACTAGCTGGTTCCCATCCAAACATGTGATGCTGTGAACCTAGTGTGCAATTAAACAAGTAGTTAAAACAAACTAATAAGCGTATCAACCGGGGCCACAACCAGAAAATTACCTTTCTCATCATTCTGTTTTGAACTGCTTTGCCACGGGAGTCAGTCTCTCCATCATGAAGAAATTCATGAGAGCAAAGCCCATTTATACAGCAATTTTCAGATTGTTCATTTACTTCATTTCTCAGCATGGGTTGGCTAGTTGAGTTTTCCATCTGCTGAGCATTAATATCATCATTACACTCCCCTGGTGACTTTCCTGTAATACAAATCATCAAAGTCGTTCCTTTTGCTGTGGACAAATTCAGACATTGAAACACTTGGAACATGATGGAGAATTTTAATGGACAAAAACACCTGATTTAAGACAACTTAATTCAGCACCACCAGACACACAAGGAATTACACAGATTTCAGCTTCAATGAGCATGGCATGTGTCTAACGACAACGGGTCTAACATAGAGCAACCTATATGATTATTTAAAAAAAAAAAAAAAACAAACAGTAAAGAAAGTAACTGAAAAAAAGTCATGGTAACAAAGAAGTATAAATATGCAACTATAAAGCAAGCAGCAAAATGAGAAAGTTATGATTTACCATTTACAAGTTAACTACTATAAAATGATGGATGCACTGTTTGGGTATCAAAATAATAATTCTTTTTTGAACATCATATAATAAACAAATATAGCATGTCATAAGAGGATGTAGAATATTGAATGGAAGCAGTGAAAGTCTTGAGAGAATTATTGACGGCTAAAACCCTACAGAAAGGATCTTGATGACCAAATGACAAGGTTCAGACAATGAATGCCAAGAATCAGCCTGCTATTTCTTAGCCCACTCTGAAAAAAAAAAAAAAAACCATCGTGCTACAAATTTATTAACGGACATGTACTACAAGAAGAGTAATGCTAAATACCAAGAAAATATGACAGGAAAAAACTTCAAGAATACACATGAATGGACAAAATTGTGGTACCCAGGACCTACAGGCGGGTCCCACTTTAAGATTGTGATCCAACAGTTCATATAAGTTTTCTCTTATCATATCTTCTTGGTATTTAGCTTTACTCATACAAGAAAGCATAAAAAAAAGGCCCTCCTCGTTCAGCAATGAAATCATCTAAAGTCTTCAAGTACAAAGACACAAATCTTAATAGTAAGGAATATGCAGGGAATTAGTACTACTTTTGGATTAAACTTTCTGCACCTTCATACTTATGAGATCGGTGCTAGATATTAATCCATCAAATTTAAGAAAAAATGATATTTAAGTGAGAGAACTTACCTAATTAGAGCACAAATGCTAAACACACGGTTCAACATGAAAGAGACCAATAAACCAAGAGTAGATTAAGCATGCGCTATGTGCTATTAATTGCAGCAAGCACAAAATAAAACTCGCAAAACAATAATCGCAAGGATGTTCATACGTCCCTAAGGGACATGGCGTGATGGCAGAGAGCTTGCAATCTGCGCAGTAGGTTTCAAGTTCAAGTCAGAACGTGCACCCCTTGTAAGAGCCTAGGACAACCGGCGTTTTACTCGCTCACCTGAGTCCACAAAATATGCTTTCCGGGAGGTGGGGGTTTCCTCACATCCAAAAAAAAAAAAGGGATGTTCATACTACCTAACATGCAAAACTAATTTGCTCAAAATGGAAGATTGGAATGATTGGCTCAGAATGGAGCTCATCTGGAAGGACCTAGACATTGTTGACCTTGTTTAGTGCGCTCGAACACGACTATGAGTCAATACACATGGTGCCTTACCAATCATCCACCTCAAAGTGAACAATGGGTCACATATCATTGGCATAGTGTCACATTCTCGTGTTAACAATCTTCTATATGCCTATCATACAAGGAATTTTGGCACATTTTCATCTCACACCTCTCTCTAGAGAACATCAACCACATCCAAACTTGGAATAACATTCCTCTCTAAAAAATGCCTAACTAACTGGACATTCTTTGCAATACAACAAGAGGAGCACCCTTCCAAATTACATTCACTTCACCAAGGGGGTATTCTCCATACATCCATTTCTTACTTCTGTTATGCACTCCCTTCCCACACACCCCAAACACTCAGTCCCCCTTCATCTGCTACACCACGATCCTTACCACTAAATTGCTTAATCTGTTCTCTCACCTTTTCTCTAATTCATCCTATGTTGTATTTAGGGTGTTACTGGCACACCGCCGCACCTTATCCCTAGCCCCACAATCATCTATAGTTTATCAATATGCAAACCCCTAGCAGGCAAAGTATGAAAATAAAACTTTCTAAAAAGCAGCAATAAGAAAGAAACTGATAAATTACATTGCCAATGAATGATAATCCAAACAATCATCATAATAAGATCTACTAAATATATTAGAATAAGTTGCTTTTAACAACAACAAAAAAATGGCAGTTTTGAACTGGGAGGGGTTGAATACTGGAGAAATCAGAAGACTACCCCATAGGCTCTCACACATCAACCATCTATACGAGACACTAAAATATGTGTGTACCAATTAATATAAATCAGGGAAAGCGAATAACAGCTCATCCACACTTGCGGCATCGATACACTTTCCATATTCATGGGAAAATGCAATTTTATATGAAGGAATCTATAATTGATGAAACAATTATGAAAGGTAATAGTTCTCTAGATTGATGAAATAATTCTTAGGAATTTATTTTTTATAATGAATACAAGGCCACAATACTTATTTTTATAACCAAAAGAAAAAAAATCATAGGATAAGGGCATCCTTGGGAGGAGACGAAAACTTTGAAACAATAGAGAACCAGATCATACAAACTACAAAGGATAGAGTGCATGCAGTTAGGGCTGCTAGCTACTGATTCAGGAGTACAAGATTGACTATTGATACCAGCAGAAAGCTGCCAAAATAAGTCCATATATCAAAGGAATTTGACATGAAGCTTGCAATAGATTAAGCAACAACAGTCGCACCAAACAGGGAAATGAATTTTAGAAAGTGATTTTTGCAAGAGAATTAAAAGATTCAGATAGGCTTCATTGAATTGTCTTTTATTTCCCTATAAATTCCTAGTTTTCTATTTCAAAGAAAAATGTGAGATATGCATGAATGAAACTCATATGCTTCTATTTATGCATGTTGTTTAATCATCAGAGAAACCTTGATGCTCTAGCCGTTGATTCTGTGCCATTTGCTGTTCAAATCTACGTTTCCATTCAGCAGCCTCAGCTTGAGCAGAAGCCTTTCCTTCAGCAGCTTGTCTTAATGCCTTGGCAACAGCTAATTTGTAAAATTGCATATTAGATGGGTGCTTACAGAAAATAATACTTCCAGAAAAGAAAGGTGAAGGTCCAAAAAGTTAAGGGAAAACATACTTCTAAGAGCCTCTGAGAACTCCATGAGATGGTCATCAGTGTGTTGAATTGGAGTCTGTTGAAGAAACTCCTGCACTGCCTTCTCGGAGTGGGAAAGGGCAAATGAATCATTAAATCCATTGTCAGGCCGTGAACACGGCAAACTTGCCTCTCCGTTTCCATGAAAATCCTATCAGAATGGAGGGATCAACTTGATTTAATTGTTGAGTACAGTTAATGGAAAGAGGAGTAAATAAACAGCATTTCCTTTATGCCGGTTTGAGCAGGACTAAAAGAATTTCAAACACACTAACCAAGCAAAGCCCTACTCATTATATCCTCAGTCACTTCCAATTGTGAATGTATCAACAAAGCATATTCAGTCATTGAATGCATTATGAACACAAGGAACTTCAAATAAACTTATAACGGTCAAATCATTCAACGACATACCAAAATCGAAAGTCAAAACTAGGAAAGGCCACCAATTTGACATTTTGGATCATTAATTACAAGAACTACACTGGTATGGCTTAAGAAGTCCTGTCATTTTAGATTATATGATTAAAGAAGCATCATTAACATGATTAAAACATAAACAAAAATAACTCAACACGGCAAGAACAAAATTTCCTTTCTAGCTTTTTTCACAAGGGAAAACACTGACATTTCTCCAAACAGTATGGAATTGCATGCACAAAAGCCCAATTTTTCTCTAAATTACAGTTGTGAATGATAACACCAACACGTCTCTACTAATGTTGATCCATCACAACACACAGAGAGAGAGAGAGAGAGAGAGAGAGAGAGAGAGAGAGAAGCAGGAGTAATTACAGTGGAATTATCATCCAGTACAGACTTATATTTATATAATTACTAATTAATAGAGGGAGGTAGAGAAGGAAAGAGAGAAGCAGGAGTAATTACAGTGGAATTGAGCTTGAGCTTGAGCTTGCTAGGATTCATCACCGAGTGAGTGAAGAGAATTGTAATTAGGGAAGATGAAGAAGAGGGAGACAGAAAGAAAGGGATCTTCTCTTCTTTCCTTGTAAGAAGTAAGAAGCCGTTACGACAAAACAGTGCAGGGCATCGCAGGACAGAATTGTCATTCAACACAGAGAGAGACAGAGCGCGAGCAACTCATGTCATCATATCCATGACTACGAGAGAGATGAGAGCAGATAGATATTTTTCTAACTATGATTAATGACCATCTACTACTGCTATCGAGAGAGACAGAGAGAGATTTGGAACAACGCGTGTCAACTATTAGATTATTAATTATTCTATTATATTAATATATCAGAATAATCTAAATATATATAAATTAAATTCTTACAGAAACATTTTCCAATAAAAACAAAAACAAATGGCTATATTACGTGGTGTCTCATCACCAATCCTTTTCTCTGGACCATTACATCATGCGGTGTCTGTCAATGAAAAAAAAATGATTGGATGCTGAGACGGCAAAGCCAATGAGAGCAACTACCATGACATGAGTAGATAACAGGGAAGGAAAAGGATATTGGAAAGAATATCAGAGATTCCGTGTCTAGTTTTCTTTGGATTTTCCCAGGGAATTCGTAGAAATACAAAATATTAAAGGTATATATATATATAATAGTTTTCTTTGGATTTTCCCAGGGAATTCGTAGAAATACAAAATATTAAAGGTATATATATATATATATATATATATATATATTGTTACATGACTCCATTTTTCTTTTAACATCCTATTATTCGAAAAAAAAAGGTTATATTATTAAAGAAGAACATATTAATCTGAAAGATTATCCACACAGCTCTATAGAGAGATTTTTAGATATGAATTCAGGTACACCTCCACTTAATTATTTATATATTCTTGATAATTCAATATAAATAATTTATATGTTATGAAATTTACAGTGCTAACATGTGGTATCAAAGCATGAGGAGCCCGAATAAACTTGAGATCATTGGATATAATGGCTCTAATTTTATTGGATGGCAAAATAATATAAAATCTATTTTGTTATATTTAAATGCTAGCTGGAGATGTTATTTCCTGAAAAAACTAAACAATAATTCATTACCTTTTATACCATGACAATAGAGTTTATAGTATAGTAAGAGACATCCAATTAATCATAATCTAGGAAATTCGCATGAGAACCAACACATCCAGAACGGCGACACCCTAGCAAAAATGTTCCGGCAAACAACAAGTGTAGACTCAAGAGACAATCTTTAAGGAAGAAAATCCTGTTGCTTCCATAAGAGACATGCCCGCAATCCACACTTGCTTCAAAACCAAGTGCATATCGCTGACTATTGACAATCTTTTCAAATTAGAGAATTAGAACTCATCGGCAGCACATATCTGGCTGGCACACTTCGAACCAGATCCAAATAGCATTATTTGTACACCAATTTTATATCTTTTCTCAATTGAGTCCATGCACTTTAATTCATGTTCTTGATTGAAAAAATGTGCAAAGCTAGCCTGCTATGCTAACAGGGCGACCATCTAAGAAATGAATGGATAGTCATTGACGCACTTGAGCGCCTGGGTTCGAGTCGTTTTTACTCCCGTAATATCTTATCTGTTGACTAGACTTCCAGGATATTCAACAAGTTCAAGAATTAATTGTAGTACATCTAAATTGACCGGACACCTGGTTACAAAAAAAAAATAGTCATTGACGTACACCAAGCCATCAAATCCAATAAACTTCTATTTACGATTCCTATCGTTAATGTTTGTTCATGCCATAAGGAGAAAAAAAAAACAAGGAAAAGATGAAAAATTGCTGAAGCTGTTTCTTCAGACATTTCTCTGTTGTCTTCTGATGATCCTGTTAGAATTCAAAATACTAATGACTTCTGTATATTCAGAGTTATTTTTCTATTACAATTGAGAATGAACTTATAGAGGAATTACAAGACTAATTTAGATAAAGATAAAAACTACTTTATCCCTACTTTACACAATTTCCATATCTGGAAATTAACGACCATATTTCAACGGCTATATTTTAACGGTCATATTTTAACACTCCCCCTCAAGTTGGAGCGTAGATATTTATCATGTCCAACTTGTCAATAGCATCATAGAACGCCCTTCAGGAGACTGCCTTTGTGAGAATATCGGCTAGCTGATCTTCAGACCGAACAAACGGAAGTTGTATAATTTTCCGATCAAGATTTTCCTTAATGAAGTGTTGGTCGACTTCAACGTGTTTGGTACGATCATGTTGAACAGGATTATGAGCAATTTCGATAGCTGCCTTATTGTCACAGTGTAGACCCATAGATGTTCCATAATCAATTCCCAGGTCTTGTAATACCTGTTTAATCCATAGTAATTCACATACACCATGAGCCATACCTCGGTATTCTGCTTCTGCACTTGACCTTGCAACCACTTTCTGCTTCTTACTTCTCCAAGTGACAAGGTTGCCTTCTACGAACGTAAAATATCCTGATGTTGATCTCCTATCAGTCTGATTTCCTGCCCAATCTGAGTCTGTAAACCCTTTAATATCATGGACCTCCCCTTTAGAAAATAGAAGTCCTCTTCCTAGTGCACTTTTTAGATACCTTAAGATTCGATATACAGCTTCCATATGTTCTTCTCTTGGTGAATGCATGAACTGACTTACCACACTTACTGCATAGGCGATGTCTGGCCTAGTATGTGATAAGTATATTAGTTTTCCAACTAATCGTTGATAACATCCTTTGTCCGCTGGTGTCTGATTTTCTGCTTGTCCCAGTTTGTGATTCATTTCCATAGGTGTATCTACCGGTTTGCACGCAAGCATTCCGGTTTCTGCCAATAAATCTAACACATATTTTCGCTGTGATAGACATATCCCCGTTTTTGACCTTGAGACCTCAATCCCTAAGAAGTACTTCAGTTGTCCGAGACTTTCATTTCGAATTTCGATGCCAGAAATTGTTGTAGTGCCTTTCTTTCTTTTGGATCATCTCCTGTTAAGACCATATCATCCACATATACTATTAGTGTCGTTACCTTCCCTCCTTTGTGTTTTATAAACAAAGTATGATTTGAATTACTTTGCTTATAGCCAAACTCTTTCATCGTGGATGAGAATCTTCCGAACCATGCCCGAGGTGACTGCTTTAGACCATACAATGCCTTTTTTAATTTGCATACTTTAGTTTCACATGAGGACTTGGTTTTAACTCCAGGTGGTAATTCCATATACACTTCTTCTTCAAGGTCTCCATTTAAGAAGGCATTCTTGACATCGAATTGTTGTAAGGCCCAGTCTCGATTTACTGCTATAGATATGAGAATCCGGATGGTGTTCATTTTTGCAACTGGGGCAAAAGTTTCTTGATAATCCACTCCATACTTCTGTGTATATCCCTTTGCGACTAATCTTGCTTTGTATCTATCAATACTCCCATCTGCATCCAGCTTCACTGTGAACACCCATTTACACCCAACTTTCTTCTTTCCTTTTGGTAGTTGACATAACTCCCAAGTGTTATTCTTCTGAAGTGCCTCCATCTCCTCATTCATCGCCTTGGTCCATTTTGGGTCTGCTAATGCATCCTATACATTACTAGGAATAGACACATTGGATAATTGATTAACAGTAACTGCATATGATTCCGATAATCTATGGGTAGAGATATAGTTACTGATGGGGTATTTAGTTTTGTTTTTTGGATCGGGTTCATACTGTTTCTTTGGGACTCCCCGGTTTAGTCTTTGTGGGTACCTATTGATCACATTATTTTCTAAGACAGGAGTTTCATTTATCTCATTAGAAATAGGATTTAGGGATACCTGAGGTGACTGAGGAGAGACATTCTCGGTTGATTCTTCGATTAATGGTGTAGACGTTGGTAATTCCAGAGACATAGGGGGGTCGTTTCTGAGATCATTTCGGTCTATGTAGAATTCCAGGTTATCACAGCCTGGTCTCATTTCCTTTAACCCTTCATTTTCCTCTAATTCGAATATATCTTCGTTCTCTTCAATGTTACTCTCCCCCTGAAGAGAAGACCCAGGAACTCCCCCTGAATAGTAAGGTTCAGATTCTCGATGTTGCTACCCAATTTTTGACTCTTTATTTATTTTTTATTTTTTTATGTTATGTTTCGAAAAGAAAATATATTTCAAAAAATAGATTTTGGTTCAAGGGCAAAATTGCATAAATTGCGAGTTTATTGGTCGATTTAAGGATAAATCGCGAAAATCAGGAGCCAAGGGCCAGTTTTAAAAGTCGCGCAAAGCCAAGGTTGAAAATTGAATTTTTGATGGGATTTAATTGCATAAAAAGTTTAAATCCATTTAGGTGCATTTAGAAAAATTTTAAAGTACCAAATCATATTTTTCTTCCTAAAGATATTTTCGAAATCTGCATCATTTTTTTTAGCATGCACTGTCCCGTTTACCTTGCATTTTCAACATCAATCAAATTTTTTCTTCCTTTTTCATTTTGATTTTCTTACCAATTCAGCTCCATCAAAGCAAGTCAATCAGAATTTTATATCGTGATTTTCTTCCCAAATTTATCTCCAGCGTGATTTCCTTCTTAAATTTTCCTTTGATTTTATCAATTTGTTAGCTGTTCCTCAACACTGCATTTAAACTTCATGCATGACCGAACTTTGATTTTCCTATTCGTTAGTGATTTTCTTCCCGTTTCATTCCCATCAGTCACAGCAGATCATTCAAATTATTCCTATATAAATCGCGATCTTCTTCCCAAATGGGGGCCGAAAAAAATCTTCTCCCTGATTCTCCTTCATTTTCTCCTTGATTCTCTGGGTTTTTTTATTTGCCTTAACAGTGCAAGTCTTCTCTGCTAAATAGCAGTGCACACGGTAAGAAAAAAAAAAGAAGAAAAAGGGACGGAAAACAGAACAGATTTGACGTGAAAAATACAAGAAAAAAAACGCAGAGAAATAGAGGGAGTTGCAGAGCCATTCTGCATTTTCTCTAACCTTTCTCTCTCTAAAAAACAGAGGACCTCTGTCATTCTCTCCCTCTCGGCAAGCAACCAGCACCACCTTCGACCACCCATATCCCTCTTCAGCATCACCATCTTCTCTGCCATAAACTCCCAGCAGCTCAGCAACCTTCTCTGTTTGAAGAAAAAAACAGAGCAGCCCGACGCAGACGCCACCAGCCCGCAGCTTCCGAGGCTCCGTCCGGCGACCTCGGGTCACCATTTCCGACGAAAAAATGATCAGAAGAATCACCACGACCTCCTCTACCCAACGGTATAAACAGGTACGCATTTCGTCACACTCGAAATTCCCATTTTTTACTGTTCATCATCCCTGTGTTTTTGCATGCGGGGAGTGAATTAATTCACTCCCCGCGTGGGCTTGGCGGGCCGGGCCTTGTGCCTGGCCTGGCCCGGAGGGGCTTCCAGCGTCTGGGCTGGAAGCCCAGCCCAGTTGCATCTGGGCTGCCATCCATCTGGGCTGTCAGCCCAGCCCGAATTTAGGTGGGCTGACAGCCAGCCCACCGAAAAAAAAAAAAAATATATACAAATTTTTTTTTTAAAATATTTTTATTAAAGAAAAAATATTTGTTTTCTTGCATACGGCCAATACACTAGCATATTTTAAAAAATTATTTTTTTGTTGAAAAAAATATATTATCTTGGGTTTTGAAGAGAAAATGAATTTTAGCATGGATTACGCAAAGAAAAATCATTTCTTGCATTTTGAGATTTTACAACATGCTTGTAAAATCCAAAGGGTATTGGCCAATATGTCAAAAAAAAAAAAAATTTTTGGCAATTTATTATTCACTGTCGATATTTGGATAAATAAATCCTAAAGGGGTTAATATCCAAAATATTCGACGGGAATGATATGCTTTTATTCACTGTTGGTATTTGGGTAAATAAATCCCAAAGGGGTTAATATCCAAAATATTCGGCGGGAATGATATGCTATTATTCACTGTCGGTATTTGGATAAATAAATCCTAAGGGGGTTAATATCCAAAATATTCGACGGGAATGATATGCTTTTATTCACTGTTGGTATTTGGGTAAATAAATCCCAAGGGGTTAATATCCAAAATATTCGGCGGGAATGATATGCTATTATTCACTGTCGGTATTTGGATAAATAAATCCTAAGGGGTTAATATCCAAAATATTCGGCGGGAATGATATGCTATTATTCACTGTCGGTATTTCGATAAATAAATCCTAAAGGGGTTAATATCCAAAATATTTGGCAGGAATAATATGCTATTATTCACTGTCGGTGTTTGGATAATTAAATCCTAAAGGGTTAATATCCAAAATATTCGGCGGAGTAATATCCCATTTTCCATTTATTTAACATATGTTTTGAGAGATCAAATCATAAGCAAACCAAAACGTCAAGCAGCTTACCTTAGGTAGGGCGTACTAGGGGTGCTAAAACCTTCCCTTTACGCAACCAGTCCCTTACCCTAGAATCTCTGAAAGACCAGTTTTAGGTTTCCTAGTAACCGTTAATACTAGGTGGCGACTCCTTTTTTTCACGAAAATAGATAATCCCCCCCCGACAATTGATAAATCCCTGCATATGGGGAAAAGTCGTCACGACGCCGCGCTCGTCATTTTTGGGGTGCGACAGAATGGCGACTCCGCTGGGGACTTGGTCTAAGCTTGGCAATTTTTTTTATTTGTTTATGATATGTTTTGTTTATTTATTTATTTATTTTCATGTTGCTATGGATTATTTATAAGTTTTAGCATGCATCTTTACATCCTGTCATCATGCATCACTTTTTTATTATTTTTGAGAGCACACACTAAACTTTAAGTTAAGTGGGGGACTAGCAGCTTACCTATGACTTGAGTCAAGGTTGAAGTTTGTGTAAACCCCAACTCTTTGCTGAGTGTTTAGACTGGTGGTGATTGGTATACGTGCCATATCACTATCTGCTGAACCCCCATATCGCCTTTACGAGGGTGATCACTGGGATAGCAAGAGACCCTCTTTAGAGACCAAGTAGTAAACCTACCTTATGTCTCACGTAAAGGAACTAGAACCTATCGTTAGGATGTATGCTCCGTAATATCTTTCACATAAAATGGAAAAACCTAAAAAGCATCTTTGCTTTACAGGTCTTGTGAACGAAATGGCCACAACCACTAAACTTTCCGTCATGGAGTATGGGAAAGGTTCTGAATTGTCGCAATTGACTGAAGGAGACTGCTTTAAAGGCGATGCTATGAGGCTATCACCAATCAAGAATCTGGATTGCGTTATAAATGAGGTGAACAAGTTAACGACTCATTTTCAGGATGTGGATAAGGACGCATTTTTTAGAAAATACGGACGCCTGATGGAGATTGCGAAGGTAGACGTTTTAAGCCCAGCGGTGCGAGCTCTAGTTCATTTCTGGGACCCTGACTACCATTGTTTTTCTTTTGGGAGCGTAGATCTATGTCCTACTATGGAGGAATACGGGATGTTGACTGAGTTTCCAAATGACCTATACAGAGTTTATTTCCCTTTGAGATCTGACAAGGTCATTCCTGAACTGTCGAAGCTACTCAGGATCCCCAACTTGGAAAGGTCTTTGGAAAAGAAAGCTGCTGGTCTGAGATGGAAGATGCTGGAGTTGGAACTAGAACAGAAGTCCGGGTTAGAGAAAGAAAGATTGATTGCATTAGGCATATTTGGTCTTGTGTTATTCCCAAGTCGGACGGGTATAGTAAGCTTAGAAGCTGCTGCTGCTTATGTGGAGTATGAGAATACACAAATCAACCCCGTGGCCTCTGTTTTGGCTGAAACCATCATGACACTTAATCACTGTCGGAAAGCCGGGAAAGGGGCAGTGAGATGTTGCACGCAACTGCTATATATCTGGATGGTTAGTCACATTGAGACAAAAAAACCTGTTTTTAATAATTTTTGGTGGTTCAACCAAAAACCATTGAGGATAGTGGAGGAAGAAGAATGGGATGATCTAGACAACCAAGGTTGGATAGAAAAGCTAAAAGCTATGCCTAGTGGTGGTTTGAAATGGAAGGCCCCTTGGGCCAAAGCAGTGGATGTCCTAATGAGTTGCGGGCAAAGGTGTTGGGTTCCGTTGGTAGGGATTACCGGTTATGTGAGTTATGCTCCTGCTTCTCGTGGTAAGACAACATGGGGGGCATGCAATTCGTTCCAAGGACCAAAGGGAATTGCTAAATTTTTTTGGTTTGTTTTAAAGATCCTGTTGCACAAGAAGTCGTAAGAGCCATCAAACAAGATTGGAAACATCTAGTTTTGGTGGAAACAAAAGGTTTGGGAGATCCCAGTGCGAGTGAAGGGTATGCAAAATGGAGAGACTTAGTTGCCTCAGCTGCGGCCAATGAAGAAGTCAAGTCCTCCCCAAACTGAAGAAAAGTCCGTTAAGAGGGAAAAGAGTTGACAGTGAAGGAGAATTGAAGAAACAAATCAAAAAGCTTCAGATGGAATTAAACAAGACCCGAGAAGAGACAAGTTGGTGATGGAAGAAATGGTGTTAGAAGGGTGATAAAAGGAGAGCATTTTTAGATGAGCAATTACAGTCTAGAGATGCGAGAATAACCAAGCTTGAGCTGAAGATGGCTGAGGAGGAGGAATGCTAGGTTGAGAGTGGAGAAAGAATTAACGGAAATGAATCTGAAGTGGAAGCAAAGTTGCTCTGAACTCGGCACATTGAAGACTGAACATAATGAAATGCCAAGATAGCATAGAATATTACCAGGAGAAATTTGCAGAAGTTCAGTGTGAGCTGATGGATAGAATTGAAAAAGTATGAAGAATTGTATAAGAAGTATGTAATGTCGGAAAGTCGTTTGGCGGGGTCCGAGAAAGATGAAGCCATTGAAGCAAAGTTAGAAGTCAAGGGAGAAGAGATAAAAACTCTGAGAACGAAGCTCGACAAAGAGAAAGAAAAGGTGAAGCATCTGAACGAGAAACTAGCATTGATAGAAAAACACAAGGATCAAATCGATGCTAATAATACTTCATTGAACAGAACCAACATGTTGCTTATTGAAAAAATGTCCAAGATGGATGAACAAATGGATGAAGCTGCTGCGCACGCTCGGGTTGTTAGAACCAATGCGAGAAATGTGGGGAGAGACATCATCCGTTATCAACGAAGTCTAGCTGAGACCGATGCTTTCTTGGAGACAATCGAGAACCGCGGATCCGCTTTCCTACCTTTGGCTAAAGATGTGGCAGAAGAAGGATATTAATTTGCTTTCCCTCTTTGTGTTTTCAAAAATGTAGCAAGCTTATCCATTCAATAAAAAGGGCGTTGACCCATCTCTTATGCAAATCCTGTCTTTTGGTGAATATGACTCAAGCATCGACCAGAAAAGCAGTACTCCTAGCGGCAATGTGACAAGAAACCCATATTCTATGAAGTGTTTGGCCATTAATTGTTCACAAGAGAAATCCATTTGCATTACATATACATTCATACAAGCATATTCATCATACCACATACATTTTCATTCTCTTATACATTCATGCAAACAGCTCAAACTACGAAACATAGGTCCCCCTGCGAAAGTCCACAACACTCGTTTAAGAAGAAGAATGGAAAATGAAGAAAGGGCCGAGCCAGAATCTCCATACCAAAAAGAGCTCGAAGCTGTCCGAAACGATGTGGCACGTTTAGCCAGCATGCTCGAAAAGGCGTTAAGAACAAGAGATGGAAAGGGAACGTCAGCTCAGACGGATGAAGCACCACCGGCAAATCAGAGCCCTGTGGCACCACAGAATATAGGAGCAAGTACCCCAAAGAAGCAACCTGAATCCACTCGGCCCATCCAAATCCCTATTACATTGGATTTAACAGAGGAGGAACCACAAGACGCCAGATTCTCTGACCACGCAGGATATGACAAGTGGTCCGCACTAGAAGAAAGGATAAGAGCAGTTGAAGGGAATGATCTATCTGACCCAGTTAGGGCAGCCGAAGCATGCTTGGTGCCTAACATCGTGATACCGCGGAAGTTCAGGGTTCCAGAATTTATCAAGTATACTGGGATAGAATGCCCAAAAACTCATCTTCGTTCCTACTATAACAAGATGGCGGAGGTCATACACGATAATAAATTGTTGATATATTTCTTTCAGGACAGCTTGACAGGGTCGGCCCTTAGCTGGTATATGAGGTTAGATAACATCAGGATTAGAAAGTGGGCAGACTTGGCAGATGCTTTCTTAAAGCAATACAAGTTTAATATGGAGATTGCTCCTGATAGGACCAGCTTGATGACCATGGAGAAAGGAGCCCAAGAGTCCGTAAGGACTTATGCTCAAAGATGGAGGGACCAAGCCGTCAATGTACAACCTTCGTTAATAGAGACAGAAATGGTAACTCTATTTGCCAATACATTTAGGGCCCCGTACTACGAGCACCTGATGGGAAGCTCCGCCCAACATTTTTACGATGCGGTACG